>CM071956.1:4475000-4817500 GCA_036784905.1 Acrossocheilus fasciatus
TTTTAATTTCTAAAATTATAAAATATATGTAATAAAATATATGTAATATATAGTTATATAATTTTATATGTATTTATTTATAATTTACAGCTTATTTATCCATTATCTAATATGTATTTATTTTTAATATACACTTTACACTCTTTATTATAACTTTGTTCGATTTAAAGAAAAAAATAATAATAATGCCATCAGATGTAAACACATAAATAACACTAAATAAACGTGTTATTACAGTAAATTCCAACAACACCCACAGCACTCCTGAAACAAGGGTGAACTGTAATATACTGACTGAAACCCAACAGCTTGAAGACCAGGACACAGGACAAATAAAAGCAAATAACGCACACAGATGAGTGAATAAAGGGGAATCGTAAATGAAGGAGTCTTCTGAGATTTCTGAGATCCAGAGAGAAGAACGCTGCTTATCTCCCCAAACAGCTGCTGTAATTTCACAGCCGGAGCAAAGCTTTCTCCATCAATGGACTGGAAAACACACTCTGACAATAAAGACACACAGAGACCAGCGGAATACAACCGTCATTCACACCATCATCTGAAAAGTCAAGCAAATATGGATGGAGATATTTTGTAATTTTCTGACGAAAAAGCCAATGAATCACTGTGGCTCTGGGAAGTTCAGACACAGTTAGTATATCAGTATGTTAGTAGTACAGTAGAGTAAGTAGATCAACTATCTACATCAAATAATATTTTTACATATAGATAAGGTTTTGTGGCTTTTAGCCCATATCTGAGAGCTTTGAGGTCATCTATATTATAGTGTGCAATTAAACACTGATAAAATCACATTTCAGCAGATATTAATATAAAAATAAAGTAGATTTTCTTCTAGAACATAGATTAAAATGTATAAATATTACAATAAAACTACTGATAGGATAAATAAATAAATAAATATTTATATCAGAATGTTTAGTACAGAATAAGTAGATCAGGTATCTAGATCTAAAATAATAATAATAATTATATATATATATATATATATATATATATATATATATTTTTTTTTTTTTTTTTTTTAAGATCTAGTTACCTGATATATATATATGTTGTTTATTTTTCTGGAAAATAAACAAACATAAAAAAGAAAATAGACCTTGTCCAATACATACTGAGCATTTTGCATTTTCATACACATAATGTGTATTAAGAAAGAAAATACCATCAATTATGATTTCATGTTGACTTTACAGCAGACTACATAAAAACGGCCTACATAAAGCAACCATTACTTGCATCAAAAACACGTTTGTTTCTCAAAAAGGAGTGGAGACGTGCACAGAAAGAACAGCGGCTTTTGGGTCCCTTCAGACATCCGAGTGTCATCCGCAGCTCTCAGAGAAACACCTCCGCTGCTGACAGTGTCAGTTTAAGCCTCTTAAACGCTGCTGGGAAACTCACAGACAGAGCTGGAGAAACGTCAGCGCTTTCAGACGCGAGCGGCATCAGGCAGATGCACAGCAGCGTTCAGAGAAAACAAGAGCCGGCTTTAGTTCTCACGTCCTGAACGCCTCGCTGGAACAACATGACAGCTTGATAAGCGCACGCTTTCAGACGAGACTCTGACACAGAACCAGCAACTTCTCTGGAAACATATCTGTTTATGTACTTCACCCAAAAATGAAATCGTGTCATCATTTACAAACCCAAAACTATGCATTTCTTTGCAGTGCAGAACACATAGAAACCCAATTTCATTATATGATGATGACACGATGACAAAACGTTCATTTTTAGGAAAGTTATCCCATTAAAGTTGCATAAATATCAGGTCAGGGTTGGACATAATTGGGAAAAATGATTGGAATAGCATTATCCAAATATTACCACTATTAGACTCACTTCAATATTTAAAACATGCAAATTGCAATTCAAAGTAGCTGTTTTTTTTATGTGAACATATATTAAAAAGTAATTTATTTGTGTGATTAAATCTGAATTTTCAACATCATTACTGCAGTCTTCAGTGTCACATGATCCTTCAGAAATCATGCTAATATGCTGATTTGCTGCTCAAGAAACATTTCTGATTATTATCAATGTTAAAAACAGTTGTGCTGCTTAATATTTTTGTGATACATTTTATTTTCAGGATTCTTTGATGGATAGAAAATTCATAAGAGCAGCATTTACTTGAAACAGAAATCTTTTGTAACATTAGAAATGTGACCCTGGACCACAAAACCAGTCATAAGGGTCAATTTTTTTAAATTGAGATTTATACATCTTCTGAAAGCTGATGGTTTTTTATTATAGGACAATATTTGGCCGAGATACAGCTACTTGAAAAGAGTGCAAAAAAATCTAAATATTGAGAAAATCGCCTTTAAAGTTGTTCAAATGAAGTTCTTAGCAATGCATATTACTAATCAAAAATTAAGTTTTGATATATATACGGTAGGAAATTTACAAAATATCTTCATGGAACATGATCTTTACTTAATATCCTAATGATTTCTGGCATAAAAGAAAAATGGATAATTTTGACCCATACAGTGTATAGTTGGCTGTGCTACTCATGACTGGTCACAAACGTCTTTACTCTCACTTCTGATCAATTTAATGCATCCTTGCTGAATAAAAGCATTATGGTGTGAAATGTACTAAAACATTTCAAATACTCCTTTTATATAGTATACACTGTGCAGCATGCAATAACATTCCAAATGTAGCCTGTGCATTCTGAGGCTTCCTGTCTGCATGGCATTACTTCCTGTAGCAGCATCACACTAAAGACAAGTGCCAAAGAAGGCCGATTCCCACAGGCCTGCGAGAGCGAACAGTAGCCATTGTGTTCATGCAGCTTTTTAAAACATAAACACACTTCCTTCTGTTTCCACAGCCACACGGAAAAATCCCACCTTCCAGCGGCAGGGATCTGGCCAGGAGAACGGAAAGAGCTGAGCTACATCGAAAAAAAGAAAAGAAGAGGAGGCCGATTGTTTGTGTGTCAGTTCCTGTCATTCCCACCCCGGCGCACTAATGATGGGTCTCTCAGGTAAAACTGTAATTTAAAGCCTTTAGGCCACAGGAACTGGAAGCAGCTTGTGCTCATTTCCCGCGGAGTCGTCTTTATGTCTTGTACTTGTACTTTAAAACTCTGCTCTCCAATGGTTTAACAGGAAACTCAAGCCTTTACAAAGAAGCCAGTTATGCAAGCACTTCAGGAGCTTGTTGAAGTACAGGTGGTTGATTTGGACCGGTTCAGACCAGATCACCATCCAGCACGGACCCACACTGGAGCATGTGTGAGTGGCGTTACCTCCACGGCTCCGTCTGAATGAGCCATTGAGACGGCTGGAAACTGTAAGTACAGTGGTACCATCACTCGCTCTCAATGGAGGCTCTGTTCACATGCTCTCGGCTATAAACACTGACACAAACACGCCAGATACACACGCACAGGTTCACATTCAAAACAATCAACTAATCCAGAGGTTGACTTCTATAATCAATACAGATATCTAGAGAGCAATGGCAATATGTAAGCATGCAGGTAAATAAAAAAAATCATATTTTGATTGATTTTATTTTAAAGTTATTGATTTTAATTTTTACTTTATGATTTAATTCATTCTTAGTATTTTTTCATTGGTTTTGTTTTAATTTTGTTATTTTTACATTTTTATGACAATTCATTTTAGTTTTTTATTTATATTTTTTATTTTTAAATTATTTATTATATATATGTTTAGGATTGATATCATTTTAGTATTTTGTTTTCATTGTTTTCATTTTTAAATGATTTATTTTATTTAAATTTTTATATATACAATTCATTTTTTGTGTTTTATTCTGATTGTTTTTATTTTAAAATTATGTGTTTTTTAATTTTTATATTTAATTCCTTTTTAATATTTTATTTCAATTTATTTATTTGTATTTTTTTGTCTTTAAATTATATTTTAATTTTGCATTTTTATTATTTAATTTATTTGGATTGCTGATTATTTAATTCATTAATAGCTTGTCATCAACTTTTCGAACCCGCTGCAGTTCTCTCATATTTTAGCTGTATATTGTTCTGTCACTACTTGTGATTATATATATATATATATATATATATATATATTTTTTTTTTTTTTTTTTTTTTTTTTTTTTTTTCCAGAACCAGTATACAGTCAGGAATGATCAGGAAAACTCATCATAGACAAAGAAAAATTAGTTTGAAGACATTTTGCTGAAACGTGCAAGTAATTTTTCTAAACTTGATGAAAATGCATATGTGTATTGTTTCATGTGACTTGCTGAGCTAAAACAAAGTTGCAATGACCAATGCTGATACCGATATCTAGAGGAAAACTACAGAAAAAAATACAATTTCAATAAAGAAAATGATATGCACAAAAAATGCTGTAATGCAACACACTTATTTTACACACTATTTGCACTACTTTTTACTATTTTACACTACTTTTGATTGGTTAATTGATACCGATATAGTCTAAATTGTCAAATATCGGTCTGGCTGACACCCATCACTAGTTAGGAATACAATGTTGCCCTAAACACACATAGACGGCTGTTCCTGCCCAGAGGAAAAAGGCGTTTTCCTCTTAAACCCTGAGGGACGATACAAGGTAGCAACATCCTGCTAAACCAATCTCAGTTAAAAGCTATGCTATCCCACACACACACATGCGCGCGCGCACACACACACACACACACACACACACATATATACGGCTGAGCTTCCTGTCACAGCTGCTGAAATCACAGGCTGTCTTCCTGTGCAGCTAAAACAACAGGATTACACGCCATCAGATAGATGCATTATGAAGAGAAATCTTGTGGTTATACGTTACAGAATGATTAATGATCTAATCACACAGTGCAAGTTGAGCCGAGCTATCAGGTTCACTGCAAATAATGTACGAAATGCCTTTTATGTGAGCCAGAAGTTGTATTCACATGGGTAAATCTCTCGTGATGACAATGCAGCGGTCACAAACGAAACATAATGACGAGTGGTGTCAGCCGTAATTCACTCAAACGCTGTGATCTCACAGTCTGGCGGCTGTTGCCCAGCACCGGCTCTAAAAATACCCCAGCCCTGCGCACTGTCATTTCCACCGCCCCGGGACGCACAAAATACAGTATCGCTCGTACACAGAGCTGCCAGAACACATCAGCAAATTACTGAGATTCCCCAGCACAATCAAGCTCGGTTTGCTCTCTGATCGCATTCAAGGATGAGGATCTAGACTGGCATACAGGACATCAAACTGGTGCAATCATTAGTGTGATGGTATATATATATATATATATATATACACACACACACACATTTTTTTTATTTCATTGTGCTTTCATATAATTTCCTACCATTCAATTACTCTTCTCAATATCAATATTAATTCTAACCATGATCTATTGCAACCTTTTCAATCGTAACATATGTATCAACATGTGATTTGTATCATTAAGAACATTATTTCCAAATTAATGTCCAAATTATGTGAAACTCTGTCCAAAAAGTACTAATGTACTAATAATACAACAATCACTCAATAAGCCTAAGGAAAGTCAATTGACTAAAATGTTGCAATTGAAATTTTGATGCAAGTTTGAGCAGTGTGTGGGATTTATACTTTTATTTTTCCAATTAATCACATTTAAAAATAAATAAATTTTCGCACAATATTAAAAAATGAATAAATAAAATAAAATGATGAAACAAAAAAATAAATAAATAAAAAATAAATCCAATATTACCATACGCTGTCTAAAAAGTATAGAAATGCTCTGATATATGTACTAAAAACCATGTTAAAAAAATATTATTACGATGGTACATCTCCAAAAAACATATTTTTACTCTGGTACACACCCATAAAGCATGGTAAATATTTTGTAAAATTTATAAAAATAAGGCACATCTCCAAAAAATATTACAAAGGGGCATACCCATAAATCAAGGTAAATATTTTGTAAATCTAGTAAAAACCTGTTGAATTAATGCTTCTATTATAAAATTACTCACACTGTGCATATTTATTGTTTTGTTTATGTATTTTTCATATCAATGCCTATGCTCTGCATTCAATGATTTTATCACTTATTCTTATATACTAAATCTATATTCTTATACAATACTTTGTAATAACTGCTGTAATAAAAGCTGAGCTTGTAGAATAACACAAACTGTCATCAAATCCTGCTGCTGTACACTTGATAAACAGAAACTGTGTAAAACACAACACAATGGGTTTGAGCTGAAGTAGTGTAGCATAAACTTTTGAAACTGACGTCAACATAAACCTCCAAAGTCAATATTAATGCTCGATTCGATCCAATCAATCCGACGCGCGTCACAATCAGCGCGCAATCCCGCATAAAATTTGGGATCCGAATCCATCAGATTTAGAGCAGTATTCCTCATGAACGCATGGCACGGTCGATCCAGCGCAGGAATGCTCATATTAACCGTTTACAGTGACAGTTTGTGTCTTTCTGAGGAGTGCGCGCTACTCACTGGTTTATTGTGTGATCTTCTGTGGTGATATTCCAGAATGCGCTTTTCCCGTCTTCTCCAGTCGATTCTCTCTCATTCCAGCTTTTCATTCCCTCTCATTCCAACATGGCTGACGGGCAGAACCCAGCCCACTCCAGCTCCACACACACACAAACACACACATACACACTCCTCCCAGTCCCGAGTGAATGAACGCCGCTGGAGTCGCGCTCCAGACTTTGGCCACTGGCGCCGGGGTAGTCCGATTCGTTTAGCGAATCGATTCGTTCGAACGGTCAAGTGAACTCTCTCGCCGATTCTGTTGAATTCAAATGTGTACGATCATCTTAAATGGTTAGTTCACCACCACCAAAAATAAATAAATAAATAAATAAATAATAATAATAATTCTGTCATTAATTGCTCACCCTGGAAGCCCGTTTCCGCCACAGTTGAGAAAAAATATGAATCTATAAGCAGTGTTGGGCTGGTTACTCAAAGAATGTAATATATTACTCATTACTAGTTACTCCTTTCAAAAGTAATATTGTTACTTTACTTATTACTTTCTGGCAACAGTAATTAGTTATACTACTAATTACATTATACTTTTTCTTCACGCTCCACAGAAGTTGTAACTGTGTATCTTCCACATAAAATTCTTCTAGAATGTTACTAACAACATATTTCTGCCTCATCATTTGATCAAAATCAACATTGGATCGCAGTCAGAAGTTATTACAAATACAATAGTGAAGTGTTGTATTAATCTCATTGATTATAATGTGTAGCTTTAAGCTAATTGTAGCTATAATTTATCCGTTACCCATTTACGATTATATTTCATTTTATCAAATCACGTAAGTTTTGTAAGAAACTGTTTAATTTTCCAAAAATATTTTTAAATTATAGTAATATAATGTACTAGTGGCTGATCAGAGGGATGTGGGTGGGATGTAACGGCAGAGTAAAGTAAAGCCACAACTTACACATCAGTGTTCAGATCATCTTTTCTCCTGACAAAATCAATATAATGCAATATTTCTATCTGCTAAATGTAAGCTTTTCCATATTCCAAGCTTGTCTGCTGCACTGGGGACATCACATGCATGTGCGAGTCAGGAAAATTATGAAAATAAATCTAAAAATTAATTTTAAATCAGCGGGGTTGAGGCATCAAAAGTAACTAAGTAAATAAGTTGTTTATGGATGGTAACTGTAATATTGTTACTGAAATCTTATTAGTAATTTAGTTACACTTCTAGTTACTGCAAAAATTAATATTATTACAGTAACTAGTTACTGCCCAACACTGTCTAAGTCATAATTATGAGAAAATTTCCCATAATAATGACTAAAGCCTGGAATACACTAGACTTTTTAAATCTGAACAGATTTTTAAAACACTAGGCATCATAGTGACAAAGGAAAACTGGGCATCATACACTACGCGACTGAAGATCATACACTAAACTCACACAGAAACCTGCGCCTTGTTGCTAGGAGACGCATGACAAATGAACACATATGTGTTCTAAAATCAGCTGAAAATATCAAACATGTTTGATGTCCTCCGACTGGATAGAATCAAAGTCTGAAGCTAAAAAATCGGAGTCTGTGACCATCATACACTACGTGATTTTCTGTGGAATCTGTCAGCTGTAATCTGCAGACTGGCTCCGACTTTCCTCAACTAGCATCAACTTGTTCAGACTGTAAAATCGGGGGAAAATTGGGGCAAAAATCGCGTAGTGTATTTCAGGCTTTAGTTTCTCATAATAATGACTTAGTTTCTCGTAATAATGAGAAACTTTCTCGTAATAATGACTTAGTTTCTCGTAATAATGAGAAAATTTCTCGTAATAATGACTTAGCTCCTCATAATAATGACTTAGTTTCTCGTAATAATGACTTATTTTCTCATAATAATGAGAAACTTTCTAGTAATAATGACTTAGTTTCTCATAATAATGAGAAAATTTCTCGTAATAATGACTTAGTTCTTCGTAATAATGATAAAATTTCTCGTAATAATGAGAAACTTTCTCGTAATAATGACTTATTTTCTCATAATAATGACTTATTTTCTCGTAATAATGAGAAACTTTCTCATAATAATGACTTAGTTTCTCGTAATGAGAAAATTTCTCGTAATAAAGACTTAGTTCCTCGTAATAATGAGAAAATTTCTCGTAATAATGAGAAACTTTCTCGTAATAAAGACTTAGTTCCTCGTAATAATGAGAAAATTTCTCGTAATAATGAGAAACTTTCTCGTAATAATGACTTAGTTCTTCGTAATAATGATAAAATTTCTCGTAATAATGAGAAACTTTCTCGTAATAATGACTTATTTTCTCATAATAATGACTTATTTTCTCGTAATAATGAGAAACTTTCTCGTAATAATGACTTAGTTTCTCGTAATGAGAAAATTTCTCGTAATAAAGACTTAGTTCCTCGTAATAATGAGAAAATTTCTCGTAATAATGAGAAACTTTCTCGTAATAATGACTTATTTTCTCATAATAATGAGAAAATTTCTCGTAATAATGAGAAACTTTCTTGTAACAATGACTTAGTTTCTCGTAATAATGACTTATTTTCTCACAATAACGGGAAACTTTCTCATAATAATGAGAAACTTTCTCATAACAATGACTTATTTTCTCATAATAATGAGAAAATTTCTCGTAATAAGAAACTTTCTCGAAATAATGACATAATCCACGCATGCGCAACGCAAGAGTGACGACACGCTAGCGATGGCGCGTGAAACAGTTAAACAATTGCATCGCAAAATGATTCACTGTTTCGAAGCACTCTAATCGGATAGTTAATCGCGAATAATTTTATTCAGATCGGGACTTCAAATCGCGTATCGCGAATCAGTCGATTTAGGTTGGAACTTCGGAGCGGGTTCGTGAATCATTTGATTCAGAGCGCGTATCGCAAATAATTTGATCGGAACTTTTGGAGCAGGTTCGTGAATCTATTGATTCAGATTGGAATTTCGGAGCTGGTTCGCGAATTTGTGAATTTATTGATTGAGATCCACGCTCCGAAGTCATGATCTGAAATGTTGGTTCGCGAATCATTATTCAGATATGACATCGGATCACGAATCATTTGATTTAAATCGGAACTCGGAGCGGGTTCACAAATCTTTTGATTCAGATCGGAACTGATTGATTTACAGTCAATAGTGCGCTCTTCTGAGCGAGTTCGTGAATCTTTTCCAGATCTGAATTTCTGATTTCTTTTGTTTTTAAAAACTGCTTATAAAATATCAAACTAGACAGTACAGTTATAAAAACAAAAATAAAAAATAAAGAAAGTACACACAAATACAAACCTCTTAAGAAAATTAAGCGTGGTTTTAGGCCTGCTAGTAGATTATCTTCTTCCTAAACAGTTCTGAATCATTCTGAGGAATCAGTTCAAAAGATAGATTCGTTCACTCACTGGGCAAACACGCCTGGACACAATGGAGTAGCCCGACTATGAATGACTCTCATGAGTTCAACAGTGGACATTTGTGTTTGTGGTCTCTATAGGGTCTCAGTGTCCATCTGAGAGAGCACATTGCTCAAGAAGTGACTGTTTTCTGTGTCTGAATAGAGCAGCTGTTCTATTCTATTCATTTTGAGAATATGAACTATGGAAATTCAGTGATAGCAAATCACTGAATCACTTTGGAAAGTCAGTCATACCAAATCAATTAATAATGTTTGGCGTGGCACATAATGACTATTGGGTTGTGCTTTGGTTTTAAAAATACTTTATTCTGCAATTTATTTCATTTTCACACCCTGAGGTGTCTCATTCTTGTGTGGTTAATGTACTTATATCAGCAGTTTTTCATGATCGTGTGATTGCTGCTCCTTTATATGCTGATCTGGGATCAGCTCTTCATGATTAAACCATAAACCTAATCACCGTGAGTGAAACCACATCTGTTTGATCTTAGATCAGCAGTACTTTGGCTTCGCTGACTTTTACAATCATGTTCATAAAATAAAAGCATTATGGACCCACCTAAATGAGTCATGTCTAGGAGTGAGTTCTCTGAAAATCCCCTTACTGATGAACTGATCAGCTCAAAGCTGAAGGAGAAATTTTCTTCCAGTGAATGTGATTTCTGCTCATGTCACCAGCACCTGTTCCACAGAAATCTGACTCCTCTCCTCTTGCTCTGGTGGGAATTTAACTCCTCAATTCTCTTCGACCTGGAAATGAGCTCTGAACAATGTCCAAACATAAAGAGCATTCACACAAGACAAATATTAGTTCATAGATCACTTCACTCATGAAACCTCAAACAAACATCCGGTTGTAAATCATAAAAAGAACATTAGGAGCTTCTGAAGTTCTGCATGTTTCAGAAAGTTTAGGACTGATTCCAAATAAAAAAGAACTATTAGCATTTAATAAGAATTTAACAATCATTCAAACGGCAATGTTAATATACATTAATGATTACAACATATTTTCACATTCATACTTTCCTGTTTGTTAATTCAGTTGATTTATAAACAGAATAATTTAAAAGAATAATGAACAATTTGTTCTCAAATCAGAGAATCAGATCACAAAAAAAGTATTGTTGAGCTTAGTAGATGTGTTCACTATGTGTTATTAGTGTTATTATTATTGTAGTTTTTGTTAATATTTTGCATTAAATTTTATTATATTGTTTTTACTTTTTAGTTAATTAATTGAACTAGAATTTTTGTAGTAATTTTGTGTTTTTGTCATTTTTAAATATCTATATAGTTTTTATTAATTCTTATTTTTTACTTTCATTTTATTTCATTTTAGTACTAAAAATGAAAATGACAAATGTTGCCTTAGCATCTATAGTTGAAATAAAAGTAGCTTAGGTTTTTATACATTTTACTTCATTTCAGTTAACATTTATTTTATTTTACGTGACTTTTCTTCTTTCTTTATTAGATTTTTTGTATGTTTTAGTTTTAGATAACTATATTACCCCTATGAGCAGTCATATAAAAGAAAAAAAAAATCAGTGAAAAAAATGTGTTTTATGGAACAAATACAGCATGCAGATGTGAAATTACAGGAGAATTTTTGTGCAATTTTTAAATATCTGTTATCTCTCTTTCATGTAAAAAAAAAAGAAGACTTAAATGTTTACAAATGGACAGGCATAAAAAATAAGAGTGGTATATCTGCATATTGCTACTCTTTAGGTCAGTGTTTATTTGTCAGATGAATGATCACAGCTGCCCATAATTCCTCACTGAGAGGTTCAGACGGGATTAAACGCCATGACTCCTGATCTCTGGAGATGAAGATTACAAACCATAATCTCACTCCACAGATGGACTTCACAGACTTCAGTGGCGCTCAGTGAAGCGAAACGTGTCGCCGCTCTCCTGAGACGTGGATACGAGAAAAAAACACTAGAGTGTTATTAAAAAAACTAATTAAAACGAGAGTTTTCTCTAAATAAGAACATTTGGTCATAATATTAATGCTCATGATACATGAGGCCATGAATAGCAAACTTTCATACTGCTTACTATGTATGTATATTGTGCACACAGCCAGCTTCATTTCACAAAATATGCAATGTGCAACCAGAGAAAAACTAAATATTATGCAATATACCACAATGCAATGTGCTCAGTTTGTATCATTTGTTCTTGACTCATTATTTGATCACACTGCCAAAAGTGCAAACATTTTTACACATAAATAATTTAATAGTAAAATATTCATATATATAACTAATACTTTGTAAATGATTTTTATTCTTCTGATAAATAGTTGGTGTCATGTGGAAGTTTGTCATTGCATATTGTTTCACATATATTTGTTTGTAAACAGCAGGCAGAATTTAGTATATACTGTGCAATAATTAGTGTACTAGTATTTCACTAGAGTCGATCTGAGAAAATGAAATATTACAAGATGTATGATGAGAAAGAGAACGACTCTGCTGTCCTCTAGTAGTGGATCAAAGAAAGACTACAGAGTTTAATCAGAGAATTTTATAAAATGACATTTATAAACAAATGCAGAAGTAAAATGTTTCAATATAAAACCATCATGGCCATTAAAATGGATTTTGCATAGACAAATATAGATACAATACACGATAAACTATTTACAAAAGTTCTTGATATGAAACATGCATGCAGACAGTAACTCACATCAATCAATCGTCATATTCAACGGCACTAAAAATGGACTTTTCAATGAGGCTTATTGTTCTTTTACTGAAAAGTTATGCTTCTATTACTATAAGAAAGATAAGTAGTGTTGGAGAGTAAAGTGCATTTTCATATTTCTAAAATGCCTCCAGGTGTTCATTATTCAAAGATGATCAAGTAATCAAACAGTTATCCCTTTACAAATGTGTGTCTTCACAGATATAAAAATCATAAACTGAGTGCTACAGTGAGTGAAGCTAACCGGCCTGTAACGCAGTTAAAACAAGACTTTCTTTCACTGCGCGGATGTTTGTGCACTAATAAACATTTACACTGGCACGTTCATGTCCATTAGTTTGCTGTTTTTGGACTTGAACTCATTAAATAACAGTCCAGAAGAAATCCTTCATCATAAATCATATTCAGACATCAACGAGATACATAAATACTGATATAACACTGAAGAATTCATAATAAATGTAGTGTAAAAGTGTCCTTCCCTTTCATATTTACATTTCATATTCATGTTACAAGCAAATTAAAGCTCAAATGATATATGGATGTGAGAATTTGCATGTTTTGGCTGCAAATGTCCACTGTTTTTCATCTGGCAGTGTGTGTTTGCACCGTTTCTTCATTTACACTTTGTGCATCTATGCATTTATGGTCATGTATCAGCTGCAAACGCAGTTTTTTTGTCAATACATGTTCATATCTGATTGAGAAAATGTGTTGAAACGGATCACACGTTCCGGCTGGTTTCTACTCAACTTTCCAGATGGCGATTTTGCCGTCGGCCCGCGCAGCTCCGCTGAACACGTAGCGATCTTCAGCCGAGCACAGAGTCTGAACGCTGTCGTCGTGTGCCATCAGCTCCTTCTCCACCGTGTATCGATCCGTGTCCACCACGTAGATCTTCCCGCGGGTTTTCCCCTGGCAGCCCACCCAGATCTGAGGCCAACAGAGATTTTAATTGCATTAATTGTATCTTCTACTTCTACATTCTGACAGATGAACGCGAGCGGTGTCTCACCTGGTTCTTGACTTTGATCATGCAGACGATGCCGGCGCAGTCTTTGAGCTGGATTCTGATGAAGGGTTTGTTCAGGTCTCTGCAGTGCCACACACACAGCTCACCTGCGTCTGCGAAACCCGCCCACAGCTGCTCCGACTGCAATCACATCCCCGTCACAAGCCGATTAATAAGATTAAGAAAAACTCAAATGCATAATATTTTATATGAGTATTATCTCATAAGGGAGATATGGCCGCTGTCTCGTGGAAAACAGATTTAAAAGAAAAAAAATTACAAACATTTACTTGGAGCAGTAAGGAACTAGGGCTGCTTAATTATTGCAAAAATCACAATTATTATAATTAATACTAAGATCAGAATTACTGTATTTAACATGACTATAGCTAAATTAAATAATAGATACTTTTTTAAAGAGTTTGGGGTCAGATTTGTTTTGAAAGTAAAAAACCATACCAACTCTTTCCTAAAAGTAAGCAAATAAATAAATCTAATAAAATTAGCTATGTTGTAGTGCACTTCCACCACCTACCTAAAATCGTACAGTAATTAAAAATAAAATAATTTTCCAAGTCCTATTAGGAACCATCTAGCAACCACACAGAAGACCCTAGCAACTTTTTCTGAACCACTTTTCTTGGAAATGATCAAAGCCGGTGCCATCACTGCTCATCGGAGAGGCCAGAGACCCATTAAAACAGCCTCACACCTGTGATGCATTAACTGCTCACTCGCTGCGCTAATGAGTGCTGAAGCCCAGCTGGATGGACACGCAGAGAACCGGACGAGCTTCAGAATCAGGAGGAAATGGCAAAGCGGTGATTTTTACCTCGTTAAAGAACAGGAAACTGCTGAAACCCCTCGGTGAACCCAGCATGTGATCTGGAAGAATCACCTTACGATGAACCGTGCCGTTCCTGCGCACTTCCAGCAGACAATCACGACCACCTTTAATACAAAAAAGCTGTTATGCACTGAAATGATTTTATTTAACCAAACGGAAATAAAACCTTTCATTCTTTTCAACATGAGTTTTCATTTTTGTCAACATGAAACATTAGCATATTGCCCTCCCGCTTGTTGCGCGCACAGACCTGGGAAAACGCATTGGTCTGAATGAAAATGCAAATTCATTCTTTGCCACTAGGTGCCCCTTTTTGAGCATTAAAAATAGCTGTTTCCCCGGTAACGCTGTACACAAAGCAGCACTGTTCACGCTCACAAACACTGCTTTAAATTAAATCGACCAATCGGACCAATTAGCAGATTAGCGTCACGCAAAGGAGGGGTTTGGAAAAATGAATCGATGAGTGAATCGTTTGAGAGTCGTTGAGCAAATAAGGTAAAAATAAATGCATATTGTAAGAAAATAAAAGTAGGTTTTTTGACCTTGCATGCATGTCAACCCGTTGTCGTGGACTCCCAAAACCAAAATATGAACCTTTCATAACCCATAATAGGGGCACTTTAAGTAAAAAGCTTTAAATATGTTTTGGTGGAAATTGAAAACTGATTTTTGGTTGCCAAAACTTGAATTATAATATAATAGAAGCGTGCATTGGTAGCAGAGTGAGGCAGACTTACAGCACCACAGCATGCTGGCATGGATCTGGATGCTCTGCAGTCTGTCACAGGAGACTCTGAACTGCCGTCTGACCTGCAGCATCGAAACGTCCCACACGATCACACTGCCATCTTCACTGCACGAGTACGCCACCGTCTGACTGCACCGCACAGCAGGAAAAACATTCAATTAACATTTGGAGAAATTTAGCGTTACGTCACTTGCTCAACAATGGATGCTCTGGAGTGAATGGGTGCCGTCAGAATGAGAGTCCAAACAACTGATAAAAACATGGTGGTGTGAATTATTGTGATGTTTTTATCAGCTGTTTGGACTCTCATTCTGACGGCACCCATTCACTGCAGAGGATCCGTTGGTGATTCAATTTGATGGAACGCTACATTTCTACAAATCTGTTCCCATTAAGAAACAAGTTCATCTACATCATGCATGGCCTGAAGGAGTAATTTTTCAGCAAATGTTAATTTCTAGGTGAACTATTCCTTTAATGATTGTCCTGTTTAGTCTCTGTTACCTGAATTTGTCAGTTCTCTCCTCCAGGGCGAGTCCGGTGACCTCACTGCGATGCTCCGTCAGTTGTTTATTGCAGGAAACGCTCCGCGGGTTTATGATATAAATGAACGAGTCCTTTGAGCCGATCCACAGCTGCTGCTGGTTCACTGCCAGCATGCAATTCTGACAGGAGCGAAAACAAGCGCGTGTTCATACAGTAAACAGCAGGGGGCAGCACTACTATAAAAACTATGCATCCATGACTACATGCATCCCAATAATGTGGTGAAGTCAGACAAAATGCAAAAATTCATCGTCATAGATTTGGGATGCAGGGTAATGGCGCAACATTTCGTTTACGTGCAGGGGCATTTTTTGTATTATTATTATTGCTGTAATGTTGTGGGAAAAATGTACTGAATTGTCACAAAGTAAAATTCTTAATGCTTTTAGATAAAGCAAGCTGATTGCAGCCTACAGTCATACTAATAAACTACATTGGTTGTTTTCTTCTGATTTTTTATTGAGCATTGACCTTTCTCATATTTGTCATGTCTGATAAGGAGATGATAAGTGTGAGGCAAGGAAACACATACAGTACGTCATCACTGCAGGCCATTTTTATATCTAGAGAGCTTTCCTCACCAGACGGGACTTTCCCACTTGAACAGAGTTCTGCTGCATGGACCAGCTAGCCGCGTCGAACACCAGCACCTTCCCATCGCTCAAAGCGCACCACAGCTTTGGGTTTCCTCCACCGTCCAGCTCCGAAACGCCCAGCTGACCTACAAAACACACACACACGCAGTGCTTACCGGACGAGTCTCTGGCTTTCATAACGGTTCAGTTTCCTTCGGGATGGTGGTAAAATCCTCTCTGCTGTGTCACAGACCCCTCACCACAAAACTTACACAATCTGAGGGAGGATGTGTTTCTACATGCACTGAGCGAGACCTACATCTGTGCTAAACGTTTCCACCGTCTGTCCTGTCTGTCTATCACAAAAAACACAACTAGATCTTTTGTTCTCCTGTTCTCTCTCTGTGATGAGCCCTTTGTGTTTATTTTATTAGTAGCAGTATTTTTATTTTATTCTATCTGTTATTTTCTGTTAAAAACGAAATAAGATTAGTTAAAAAAAACATGACTAGAATATATTTTAAAATTAATTAAATCTTAATTAATTTTTTTAATCTAATTAAATAGAAACTTGAATAAATTATAAATTATATTTCTCTATAATTATATATTATTTTTTCATTCAAATAAGCATGAATTAAAGGCAATACAATATTATGTGTAAATGCTTCATAAAATGAAAAATATCTTTTTTTTTTGTATTACAGTAATGACAGTTTTGGGGGGAAATAATGGTCAGAAAGTATAAAAAAAACTTAATGCTCCTAAAAACAAGTTTTTGTGGTGGAATATGACCTGTAAGTGTTTATGCCAAGTTTTATTAGATCTTTTACAGTTTGTCACTCCTCAAGTGTTTAAAGAAAGCGTGTGACTTTTGCCATTTCAATAGAAATACTGAAGTATCGTGATTCTTATCAGAGTCATATGACCATTGATCTACGGCTGACAGCAGTGAAACCTAACAAATCAAAAGCACATAGATAGGACACATTACACTAGGACATTATGTTATAGTCCTGTCTTGGACGAAATTTGCTTGGTTTTAAAGTGTATTCTTCAGAATAATCTATAATAACCATACTAATAAAACATCTCAAATGCAACTTTAAAAAATAAATAAATACAAACAATAAAAAACAAGAATATATATATTTCCATGCCATATATATTGGCATGGCATGGCATGAACAGCTGTTTTTGATCTCTTGTGGTTCTGAATGTATTTTGAAATCACACTCTAATAGCCCCATAACCTGATCTGGAGTCATGTTTGTGTAGCTTTGTTACGCCTTTAACAAACATAGTAAAGAATGAAGTGCTTCAGATCCCTGAATAAAGGTTTGTGCTTCACCCAGTTCACTGCCAGACATTAATCACGAGTCCAGTGAGGGGAAATACGCCGTAATCAAACACTGGAAGGAAATTAGCGAGCATGGAAACTCTGCCCTGGGCGGTTTCTACAAAACTGATTTGTAAACCTGTTCTTCTCCATGCTTGCAGGATGGCACAGAAACACATGAACAGATGACAGGAGTAACACACTAGACATCTACACAACACCAGTGACAGGTTTGTGGAAATACCAGGTCAGTCTGGGCAAGAGAAACTTGAAAGTCAGTTTGATATGAAACAAATATCTGCATCTCTTTGTCTTTTTTAGACAAATAAATACCACACAATGCGTGTCATTCTTTATTGTGCAAAACATAAAACAGACTTACCAGGTGTGTAGAACAGGACATCCACGGCCAGAGGAGACGCCTGGTCTAGAGACGGGTTGATCTTGTGTTTCAGGGTCTCAGAGGTTGTTTTAGGGACCATCATGGGCACTGTAATAAACCCAGAGACAAATACAGTCACTAAATAACGTCCACTGTCTGTACTGTGACGCATATGAGGTGAAAAATCACAAGCAACTCAATCAGAGCTTTTGTTCTCCTGTTCTCTCTCTTATTATATTCTATTTGTTATTTTGTAGCTTGTTTACTGTTAAAAAAACAAACAAACATTACTAGATCATATTTCACAGCAAAATTTAAATAAAATAAAATAATAATGAATAATATACAATAAAAATGTAAAAAAATCTATATATCTATCTATTTAATTAAACAGAAATTAGGGAAAAATATCTAAATTATATCTCTATATAATTATAGAACTATATCTATATAATAAAATGATATATAAATTAATTTATATATATATAGATGTTGTTTTAGGTAACATCATGGGCACTGTAATAAAACTAGAGACAAATACAGTCACTAAATACTAAAATAGTAATTTATCACACACTGTTGGTGACATTTTTGCTGTTTTAGGTCCAGCTAATGCCTTCAGACTGCTCATTTATAGCAAACAATCACAATATTATTGAGATCACAATGATTACAAATTTACACATTACATAACTGGTCATTTTCTGTGAAACCATCATGCATTTATTGAACTAAAAAAAAATCTTTTTAACAGTGCATTTCCTTTAAATAAAGTTGAAAAACAAATAAAAGTTAAACATTTTGATAAATAAATAATGTAATAAATAAAAATATATGTAATTGATTTAAATGTATGCATACATACACACAGTAAAATAAATATTATGAAAATAATAAAAATAATAAAATATTTTAGATAAACTAATATATATATATATATATATATATATATATATATATACACACACACACACACACATTAATCACGATTAATTCAAAAATTGCAATTAATTCGATTTTTTTAATCAATCAATATATGTGTGTGTGTGTGTGTGTGTGTGATTTATTAAAGTGTTTGTGAATTTAAATAAATAACATACAAGTAATAAATACAAATAAATTGGATCAAAATAAATAAGATAACTCTGTTATAGTGCACTTCTACAACCTACTGAAAACTACTAAACATTTTGGGTGTTGGATTTACAACAAAAGGAAATGAGAGAATCACTGTGAAAACATAATTTGTTATGTCGATTGTCTTGTTTTCATAGTCACTGGAAGACAAAATCATAATCAGATATAATCACCCAACCAACATCAAACACCAGTTTATTACTGTAAGTGATGCACTCTCAGCAATAACAAACTACAAAGCCACAGTCAGAAATCTGTAAATGGGGTTTTCCTAAACAGCACTTAGTGAGTGATACACACCCTCAAGCTTCTTCTTGTCGAAGTACGCCAGTTTGGTAGCAGCGAAGATGGCTTTCTGTGACTGCAGGCAGCCGACCACAGCGTCCATCAGCAGAGCGTTAGTCAAGGCCTGCTCCATGAACTGAGGGTCCTGTCGACACACACCACAGCACACATTCACACGGCCGTCTACAGCTCAGGAGAGACACTCCTGACCCTCAGGACAAGAGCCATTCATGTCTGAGGAACAGCAATTTGAGAAAGTGAGAACTTCTCCACCCGAAACAAAACCCAGCACTACTGCGCTGAACTCTGACACCTCTCGTCGAAACCTGCATTCAGTCTGCTATCTTCTCTAAACTACGATACTGTGTTCTGTTACACTATGGTTTTTTGGTTTCACAGACAGGGCTTAGACTAAGCCAGGATTAGGCCATAGCTCAATTAGGACATTTAAGTGTCTTTTAAAAAAAACGTGCCTTAGAAAGTAACAATACTGACATGCTTTAAAATCAGTCTCTTTCAGTTAAAACAGCTCAAGTCATGCATTTTAGTCTGAGACTAGACTTAAGCCTTGTCTGTGAAAGCAGGGCTATATGTTCTGGGGTTTTCAGTGTCTCAGAGCGATCTTTAGATGATCAACAACCACTTTTTCACATTCACATAATTTCCAACATTTTGGCAGAGAAAGCTTTCACACTGTCAGACAGATTTGTAACAAGAAGCATTTATAAACATCTCTCTGCAGTTTTCTGCCAAAATAAAAGCTTGAGGATTTTAACCTTTGAAAGTGATGAATTTAAGACATATTTAGTACACTAACTAAATTATTATCAATACTTAGTCATTTTAAAATTTATATTTTTATATTTTAATATTTATTTATTCCAAGAATTTAATACATATCGTTACTGTAACTTAGTGTAAAATTAAATAATAATAATTCTTATCAAGCATTTATTTATGCATTCCAGGAATTTAAGACACGTTAGTACTGTAAGTGTTAAATAAAATTGCTATTTTATTAGGCAGCGGCATGTTAAAACAGCAACACTTTCTGCTATTTATACTACTTGTTGCAAATAGTAGCAATTATCTGCACCTCAGTACATTATAAAACAGTACACAATAATAATGTATTGAGTGTAAATTATAATTTTAATTCAAATTATTAATTGGATGCCACCTTATTGGGACAATAAAGCCCTCCCTACACCTACCCGATACTTTATTTTCAACTTTTTGATTATTTCCTTCATTTTTATTGAAAATAAATGCCTTTCCGATGCAATATGATATTTGAAAAGGGAGAAAAAAAGTTTGGCAAAAGGTGTGTTCGAACTCGGGTCGATCGCGTCAAAAAGCACGCACTTTACCATCTACGCCACTGAAACTGATGTGAAACAAGCGTCTTTTTTCAGTGTTGACTGTCCAATCACACGTTGTTGGGCGGAGTTAGTGTAAATAGTCTCTGCCAACAAGGCAGGCTATTTGCACTTAGCGTAAATAGACACTCCGTTATTATTAATATTCTTATCAAATATTTATTTCAAGACTTCAAATAAAAGTTAAATAATATAGCAATTCTGCTAAGCACACCTCCACAAAAACCTACTAAAGGAAAAAAATTATCTTGATCACTTTTATCTGAAATAAATAAAATAAATTGATTAAAAAATAAAAAAATAAAAAAAAATGTATTAAGTGCCCATCCCTATTTCAGACTAACATACAAGAACGAAATAATGGACGTTTAGCCAGAATAAACTAAAATAATTATTTTCTCTTAATTGTTTATAATTACAAAATCATACCAATAACAACAAAGAATAGTTTAAAAGCAATTCAACTGAATTTAAAAGACATTAAATGTTCATCATATTGCTGCTCAAATCAC
Organism: Acrossocheilus fasciatus; assembly: GCA_036784905.1. Classification (NCBI taxonomy): domain Eukaryota; kingdom Metazoa; phylum Chordata; class Actinopteri; order Cypriniformes; family Cyprinidae; genus Acrossocheilus; species Acrossocheilus fasciatus. Next base: position 4,496,444 of record CM071956.1, read on the forward strand.
AACATGACAAAATAATCATAATAGGCCTATAATTTATTGACCAAATTGTGCAGTCCTACACTGTAAATAAAAAAAAAATAAAAAAAATCAATAACACTAAAAAAGATTAAATGTTATATTTGTTTACTTGCATGTCATGTGACCGTAATTGAAATACTAACTAAATAGTCTTCAGCTGATCTAGGAGATGAATTTGGCTAAATCAAAGACTGAAACAGTCATCAAACCTTATGATCGTCTGCAATCTTCCTGCCGGCCCACATCTCTTTGATCATCAGGTGCCAAAGGTCACACTCCGACTTCAGATTGGCCTCGAACGTCTCCTTCCTGAGGGAGGTTTTGATCTTCAGCGTCGGGATCCTCAGCAGAAGGAAAGGAGCAGACGATATCTTCACGTCCTGGATGAGAACAATAAAGTCTTTCATGATTACAGTTCAGCCAGAAGCAATTAAACCTGGGTTGAGTGATCCTGACCTCAATATCTCTGAACTTGGTGATCTCCACGTATCCCGGCCGGCCCTCCGTCAGCAGGAAGAGCCTGCGCTGGGTCATGGCGATCTTCCCCACGCCGTGGCTGGTCTTCACCGATGACGAGAGCTTGTAGACACATTCGTCCGTCTCCAGGTGCTCCAGCACGACGACCGGCAGATCCACGTCCTGAGCCGCCGCTTCCGTCTCCTTCCAGAAGTTGTAGAAGAAGCAGAACGTCTCTGGATCCACCTGCTTCTGCTGACCTGTGTGGAGGAAATATCGCAAACATGAATGTTTTACTGTAGATCTTGGGCTTTCAATCTTTTAGATGCAATGGAGGCACCCACATCCTAAAAAAAAAATTAAAAGCCGCTACATATTTTCATAGATAAAAACACAATTTATACTGTTATTATTATATATTTATTGTAAATTAAAGATAAATGTGTTGAAAATTATTTGCAAAATATTTATTACATTAAGTTTTTTTTCACTATTCACTATACTACGCTACTGTTACATGTATTATTTAAATTATTTTATTATACATTTATTTACATTTTTATTTTATTTTACTATTCATTTATTTTTTATTTTTACAATGTTTTCTATAAATTTTGAATGATTGATTGATTATCTAATTTATTGATGTATTTATTTATATATTTTATTATATTTATATTATTTTAGTTTTATTTATTTTTACAGTTTTTTCTCTAAACTTTTGATTGATGGATTGACTGATTAATTGGCTGTCCATTTAATTATAAATTTATTTATGTATTATATTTTTTATTTATTTATTTATTAGTTTAGTTTAATAATCTTATTTTTTATTATTTATTTATACATTTTTACACTGCTTTTTTTCTTTAAACTTTAATGGGTAGGACTGTGAATTTTTAAAGAGTCATCATTTACTTTCTATCATGTTCCAAACCTGTATGACTTTCTTTTTCCATGGAACACAAATTCACAAATACAAGAACAGAGAAAATGGACAAAAGCGGCAAAAAAACACTAAATAAAATCAGTCACATGACTCATGCACTATACTGGCCAAACTGCAGGTCTTCTGAAGTCATGTGATGCTTTGTGTGAGGAACAGACTCAAATGTAATCATTGTATGCTAATGATATATTCAAACATGATGTAGACTTTAAATGAATAAAGCGTCTCTTCTGCATTACACAAAAGAAGGAGCGTCATGTAGTTTGAGAACATGAGCATGAGTAAATGATGACTGAATTATTGCAGATCTCGTGATATCTAAGATAAAGGTGCTTTCTTTACTTTATGGCTCCAAGCAATCAAGTGTTATGGTAAATTCCAGTAAGATATATATATATATATATATATATATATATATATATATATATATATATATATATATATAAAAAAACAGCACACAATAAGGCAAAAATATCTCCTTAAAACCTGAATGTTTACTGAACAGTTGTGCCTTGCATTCTTCAAATGTTTTTAAAGAAAAGAATGAGTATGAGTGTATGAGTAAGAAATGCATTTGACAAACATGACAAACACAAACCTGTTCTACTAATACCATCCAGGAACTGATGTGTGTCACAGAGCTTTAAATGTTACATGACTTTAAACAGACAGGAAATGATTAACCAGCATTGTGCTACTCGAGCAAGTGAACACAGAGTACAGCTAGAGGTTAAACACAAACTGGGTTAAAGACAGCAGCAGCTCTGAATGTGCCTACCTGAAAAACATTCCTTTACGCGCACGCACACACACACACACTCATGCACATGCAGGTACGGAGTCACACGTGTGCCATCATGCCGATGCTGTTAGTACTGATGGCACACGCAAACTACGCTTACCCTCCAGCTCAAGGTAAAACACAGACTGCGAAGTGGAATCCACACCTGACAAACCAAAGCCATTTTTACCAAAAACACTAGAGATGCATGATACATCAGTGAGCATATCACTATCAGCCAATATTAACATCAGCATATTCCAATGGTTTTTATCTGCTTGACTGGGCCGATACTGAAAGCAGAAATTATCAGCATAATATAATATATTCCAACTGTATATTTTATTCTACACAGTAAAAAAATAATACAACTATGGCCATCAACTGCTGTATCGGCCAAATTTATATAACTGTTCTATCTATCCATCCATCATCCATCCATCCATCCATCTATTTATCTATCCATCAATCATCCATATATCTAACCATCCGCCGATCTATACATCCACCCACCAATCTATCCATCTACCCATCTATCTACCCATCCATCCATCATCTACTTGTATATCTATCTGCCCATTCATCATCTACCCATCTGTCTACCCACCCACCCATCCATTATCTACCTGTCTATCTAACAATCCATCCATCTATCATCTACTTGTATATCTATCTGCCCATTCATCATCTACCCGTCTGTCTACCCACCCATCCATCCATCATCTACCCGTCTATCTTCCTATCCATCCATCCATCTACCTGTCTATCTACCCATCAATCCATCTCTTTCCATCCATACATCCATGCATCCATTATCTACCTGTCTATCTACCCATCCATCCATCCATCCATCCATCCATCATCTACCTGTCTATCTACCCATCAATCCATCTCTTTCCATCCATACATCCATTATCTACCTGTCTATCAACCCATCCATCCATCCATCCATCCATCCATCCATCCATCCATCCATCCATCATCTACCTGTCTATCTACCTATCCATCCATCCATCTCTTTCCATCCATCCATCCATCCTCTACCTGTCTATCTACCCATCCGTTCATCCATCCATCTCTCTTTCCTTCCATCCATCCATCTCTTTCCATCCATCTATCTGTCCCTGCACCCTATCCAGCAATCTATCCATCTATTCTGCACATTCAAGTTTGTGACAGTTGCGCTAACAAAACAAATATGGCGTCCGAAAGCCGAAGTTGATGGTCAGTTTTTGTGTTAAATTTTTGACCAACTTTTTCCACTTTTGATGTCATTTCTTGTGAGAAATTAGTATTGTAGTAATAAAATATTTGCTTAGTTATCACCAAAGCTCCCTCTTCTTTGTTCTAGATCATTAAACTCTCTCCAAAGTCCGTCCGAAATCAGTTCTGGAAGGTACACAAAAGTGCTGCCTGCAAAGTCATTGCCTGATAAGCCAGCGAGGCATCAAGTCAGCTGCCTAAGCTTTCTGATGCAGCCTTGGATTGCAAGAACAGGAAAGGTTGCCAGATCTCAATAAGTTTCCCTAGCCCATTAGTTTGCCCGAAACAAACAACAGCTCTAATCTGATTGGCTGTGCTTTGTACCCACCCACAGTGAGCGCCTCAAACAGCCGCTGGATGGTGCCTTGATCCTTCACGATGCCCGACTCCTGAACGCGCCGCACAAAGTCCTCCATGTGCAAGTGTTTCTTGGGCAGTTCGAATCTCTTCACCGTCCCGCCATCCATCGGTCGCGCCCGCTCCCGTTCATTCTCCCTTTTCACCCAGCTGATCAGACGCTTCAAATCGGGGCGTCGCTCGGCCATCTTCCTGTCCTCCGCCGGCAGAGACTCAACCAACGTGTTTAGCAGCTCGGCAGGAAAGATGTCCATGTCTGTTTTATACAAGCTCTGGAAGTCTCTGAGGGCATCCACGCGCTTCCCAGCAACAGAGTTCACCAGTCCTCGCAAGTAATAATAACGGGCCAGGAGGGCGGAGTCATCTGGGGTTGCCATGGAGATGGCTTTGCTCAGTTCTTTGATGAGATCATTGTAGTAACTCTGAACGTATTGGTAGGCGAGCGGAGGAGGGAATTCTGGGAGTTTAAAGGTTCTGATTGGCCTTGAGGGACTCCAGGAACCTGTTAACATAAAATAGGAGATAAGTGACATGCACTATGACTTTGTTTTTTAAGTTTATTTTATATTTCATACTACATTGTGTTGGAGAGTGGGGGCCCTTCATGTCAAAAAGGCTGAGAACCACTAAGAAAGTCCCTCCCCCTAAATTATAAGTGACTAACAATAGCAAACATGAATATTTATCTAAAAAAAAAAAAAAGAGAAAGAATTTTTTTTTTATTAAAACCACATGAATTCCTGGAGGTTCCCTGGATAAGACTTGTTTCAGAATATATGATGTGTTGTTAAAAGTTTAGTCAAGTTTCCTCACCGCTCTGGAAAGGCATGGTCCCAATGGATGTCTGTCGGACCGGGACGGTGAGCAGTCGATGGTCGGCCAGGTTTGGCATACTAACCCCCAGCCTGCTGTTCAGGCCGTTCTCTGCTCTGACGTACTTGCGGATCTCCTCAATCGTGGGTCTGCGAAGAGACTCTGTCATGGCTCTCATCCTGAGCAACAGAGACAGAGATGTGTTTTATTTCAGCTCATTCTCGTCAGATGATGGATTTCATCACTCAAACTGAATCTTATAAAAAATACTGAGTTTTTTTTAACGTAATATCTTGTGTTGCATGTGTGACCTGCTGATAATCATTTCAATATGTTCCTCAATGAGTAGGAATGAATGGGAACATGTTTACAGTAAATACACTTACAGCAGGTGCAGGACCGTGAAAACTATGCTTTACTTCCTCAGAAGTAAAACACAGGCTGCTGTGACAGAATCACTTACAAAACCTGTTAAGTTACATTCAAACTAATGCCATTACCAAAAAAAAAAAAAAAGAACCCTGGTTACTTTTCCTTGGTATCTGTTACCAGGAAGAGACGAGTCAAAATTATCTGAAAAATGGTCATACTTTAGTTTTTATGTCCATGTTAAACTTGTCCTCTGACCCTGGAGAATTAACCAGGACGTTTTTGTCTGCTGTGCCTTTCACATGTGAGATGTTTTCACTGGTACACACTGGCATGCAGGTTTGCTGTGGTGTTAAATATAGTGTTTAACTTCCCCTTCCTTCAATAGAAAGCATCACACTGAGACAGATTCATGTCTCATTCTCATTGCTGGACAGAAAAGGAATGAGGAGGCGATGATGCTTTTTGTTTCCTGCTATGACTAACTGTTTTCTGTATATGTTTGACACCTAATTGTGTCCTCTGTTTCTGGTCACCAGCAAGCCCTTTAAACGGCGAAGAAGTCAATTAGGCTGGATTTACATGCACAGATCACATGTATTCACATTAATCAGAATACATAGTCACTAACTTTTCATCAAGCACATCCCTAATGCACGATCAGCTAAAAAGTTACAATAGGGGCTTTCACACTGGAGGGACCTTTTTATATTTCCTAGAACTATCGGCGGAAATTCCTGGTTTTTGGTGTGTTCGCTACACAGGAATTAGGAACGGTTTTAGTTTTAGGAACTCCGTTTGTGTGAACTAAATTAGCTCCTACTTCAGAGCAGGGTCTAAAACAGTTCTATAGGAACTACTAGTGACGTAAGTGTACGCTGATAAAATGCATCCGAAACACCAGCATTTTTAAAAAGCCATGTAAAAATATTTACTCCATGAACATGGAAAACAGTGATAATAACAGCGTTTACCTGTTGTGTGCAGAATTGTGTTTTTTTCTCAGCCTCAATGATTACACTGCAAGGTGTCATAGGAGATTTAGTCAGATATTCATGCTCCTTCAATTACGTAAATTGTGCGTTTACATTTCATCTCCGATATCATGAAACCCACAACACACAACAAAAACAGCTCAGATCATGGCATCCTCCATTCACCGGTTGTTGATGTTTGTAAACACCACACATAAAGATGTTGCTGTCTGCTGCTTCAGAGTTCCTGCTGCTGGTGCGAACACAACCAGGAAAACGGCCCGAGGGAGAAATTGGCTGTCTAGGAACGACTCTGCTGGCTAGTTCCTACAACTATTTTGTGCGAAAGCCCTGAATGTTTACATTTTGCAAACTCAGCACACAGACATTAAATCAGTGCCGTATCCACATACAGAAGAAGTCCTACCCCAGAAAGAGGATTTAGAAACGTTTTTATGATTGTGCAATTCATGCAAACTTTGCAATTTAAATTTTTAGGTCTGCTCTCTTGATTGTCACTTACTTAAATGCACTTAATTTATATGCTTTGGCATGGTAATGCAAAACGAGCCATTAAAAAAAAGCTGAAAAATAACAAGATATTCTTTTAATGAATAAAAACTAGACACAGGAAGAAAAAAAAAAGAGATGAGATGAAAGAGTCCATTAATGTTGACTTATATTTACCTGCGAGTCTCTGAGCGGATGTTCAGCTGCATGCGAGTGAAAGCGTCATTCTTCCTGTTCAAACGGTCCCGTAGAAATGAGTGGAATATATGAGTGTCTAAAACCTACAAGCACACACACATACGTGAGTGAGTGGGTCTGGTAGAGAAGCACAAGCTGAACGTATAACTGAACATGAGCCTTTATTTACCTTCTTGTAGAACTTGTGATCGGTCGTCTCTCTGGACCTGAGGAACTCCTCGCTGTTGAAAACTCGATGCTCATAGTTCAGGAAGTCACAAACTTCACTACAGAGAGCAGAAAAAGACAGCATATGGATTTCAGATCAATCACAGAGCATGAAACAATATCACTGTGTTCACATTTTACTGCAGGATGCTTCTGTTAGAGAATAAAACCTTCATAAAACCTGTTTTCATATAAATCCAATCAGGGGCGTCATGCACGCATTATTTTTGAGGGGGTACGAGTTGGGGGGGCGGGGGTCATCATGTGACACAGAGCAGCCACAACAGCACTTATGTTTTATTTATTTTTTCCTTTTTATTCGAAACAAACGCATTAACTATAGCATTAAATTTCTTGATTCTCACCTTTATAGATTATGTTAGTTGATCTAACCTATTAATGTAATTATTAAATATGGGTGTCATGCCATAACATATTTTAATACGACTGACTTTATATTTAATGTGAATTTAACATTGAAAGTTAATGTGAATAAAAACATTGTAAGTTAAGCTACTAATTATAACACTGTCATTGCACAGAAAGAGAGCAAAGAACATTTATATTATCAAAAAAGATTTTTACTCACAGTCTAGAGTTCAAGCACTCTCAAAAACACCCATTAAAAATCACTGTTTACACTATGAAATGAATATCTTACTTACAGATTCGTACACACATTTGCACTTTGTTGTTTCTGATGAGATAATTCGCCAGAAAGAGGTATTAAGTCAGCAAGAGAATGAAGAAAACAGCGGCATTTCAGCGATGACTCATCTGAACACCTCTGATTGGTCATTGCATTCATAAGCTCAACAGCATCGTGTGTGATTGGTTATAATGTGGATCGCTTTTTTTTAAACATTGTATAATACAATACAATATAATATATTATAATATAATATAATATTCCAATTATGCTTATTGTCATTAGATTATATCATTACAATAATACTTTTTTTTTAAACACTGCTTTTTGCAAGTTGTGACTTTTTAGAAGAAAAAAAACATTTAAATGGTGTTTATTGTTTGTTGTCATCAATGTCATTGTAGTACTATTCATATATTATAGTAGTATTTATTTATAGTATTTATTCATATTAATATCTTTTTTATATTTTCAGTTTTTTGTTTAATATTAGTTTTAGTAATTTTGTGAGGTGCTTTTGTCATTTTATTTGTCGTTTTAAATATTTCTACTTAGCTTTAATTTAATTTATGTTTTAATATTAGTAATTTTAGTATTTTACAGTAAACATTTTACAGGTGCCATAGAATGGAAAACTGTGCTATGTTACCTTGGCATAGTTGAATAATAAGTGTTCTGTACATGAAAATGGCAGATCATGGAAATAAATGTTATGTTCCAGGCTGTGCAGGGGATGTGAAGTGCAGGGATGGGTTGGTGTCTGTATTCAGAAAGGCACGGAAAGCAAATAACGCGTTCTAATAAAATAACGCAAGCTACTAAAGGGAGATGGTTAGCTCCTTGCTAGCGGTAGTCGGTTACATTACAGTACATAAGATTTCACTTACCACATAAAAAGAGTAAGCAGAGATGACTGAGGATGATGGCGAATGATTTACAGATCCTGAGCACCACTGACAAGCATATGATCTTGTAAAATGTGTGGTAAGTTCTGCCGCTCCATAGTATAAACAGAGTACATGCAATCTCGACTCTCGAAAGTGAAAGTGAAAGTAAAAAGCGATCGTGCATTTGAAAGCAGTTTCAGTGCCCCGCATATTAATAGCGGCTTCCTGATGTCCGCATTTTATATACAGTATAATTACCCGACGATATAACTGCGAGAGAAGGTATTAAAATATATATTTTTCTCCCTCTGTTTCCTTCCTGCTGTGAGCCGCACTGTGAAACAGCCAATCAGAGCAGAGCTCAACATTATTATTCAAGTTCTGCCCTTACCTAAGCCACATACCTTGTATGTAGATATCAGAGAACAATTTTAAATATTGTATCAATGCATTCTATGGCACCTTTAATTCTTGGACAAAATTAGCAAAATATAATGGCAAAATCTTTTTAAAAAATTGTTTACATTTTTCACATTTAGTTTTTCATCAAATATTTATATTTCATTTTATTTCAGCTTCATTTACATGACAGAAATCAATTTGTTATAGTTTTAGCTAACAATAACAATAATTGTTTTTTACAAACGTCAAACCAAAATTAAGTATAGTGTAGGACACAATGTAAGGAGTTAGAGAGAGGGTAAAAACATGATCATGCAAAACAAATTTAAGACGGTCTTTTGTGCAAATTGACAAAGAAATGAATACAATTACAAAAAACATGATGATATGAGCTCTAGAAGTGTTGAGCTCCAGACCTGAAGATGTTGACGATGAGTTCCATGGTGACGTTGAGGATGACGGTGTTGACTTTGTGCTGCCACTGTCTCCTGTGAGCGCGCAGCTCGTTGATGTCAGTGCAGCTGCCGACGCGACACGCATCCAGATCATAGTGTAGCTGCAGTCCTTTAGCTCTACACAAACACACACAAAACACACTCAACACTGCATTCACATGACAACCTCAAACTGAACTAACAACACAATCTGAGCCCTGCTTCTGTTTTGGATGACTCCGTTTATTAGGAGTAATTAAGGTCATTATTCGCAATTTACTTTATTGTCTCTCTGAGCTCCTTTGAGTTTAATGCTTTGTACACAGCAGGCTCATGTTCAACAGCGAGCGTAAAATCCAATGAATCACCTCAAACTAAAAATAAGGGATGCCATGTTGTGATGAATTACAAAAACATCCTGCTGCTGGTGTACAAGATAAAGGTGAAGTGCGTCATGTTTACAATGTAAAAACATTGTCTTTTACTCTACACTGATGTTTAGTAACAGTCGAGACATTTAAATGTTAGATTTCTATTTCAAATAAAGGCTGCTCTTTTGAGCTTTCTATTCATCAAATAACCCTGAAAAATAAAATTTATCACAGTTTCCACAAAAATATGAAGCAGCACTGTTTTAAACATTGATAATAATCAGAAATGTTTCTTGAGCAGCAAATCAACATATTAGAATGATTTCTGAAGATCATGCAACACCGAAGACTGGAGTAATGATGCTGGAAATCCAGCTTTGATCACAGAAATAAATTAAATTTTAACAGATATTCACATAGGAAACAGTTATTTTAAATTACAATAATATTTCACAATATTACAGTTTTTTTTCTGTATTTTTGATTAAATAAATCCAGTCTTATTGAGCAGAAGAGACTTCTTTCAAAAAATTAAAAAAGTCTTACTGACTCCAAACTTTTGTACAAAATTGTATGCAAAGTGAAACAGGAATACTCTTCCAAAAAAATCTCTTACCGAAATATAAAACAATCTCTGGCTGTCAGTGGCACATCTGGAAGCTCAAGTCTGTTTGAACTTGAAGACAACACTGTTCCTTGATCAATGTCTATAAGAACCAGATCATCCAACTCCTGTCAAAAGACACAGGAATCTATCACCAACTGAGCAATAAGTCAGGCCTATTTTGCAAAAGTAAACTGCTATTAGTGCAGTATAACTGATTTGCGTTTCACATAATCAGCATTTCCAAACTGAATGGAAAAGGTTTACTAAGGGTTTGGAGTATGCAGTCAAACCAGGAATGATATGAAGCTGGTCCGTACCTCTGCGACCTCCTCGAAGTGGTACGTGTGGCAGCCCATCACGTAGGCCGTGGGTGCCATGATGAAGTCCAGCATCTGGTGAGAGAGGACAGGAACGAACGGATGCTGCCAGCGCAGCGGATGAATGAAGATCATGAAGCATTCGGCGACTAGCGTGAGTTTGGCCCAGTTGGTGGACAGAAACACCACCCTCTGCTCCATCAGGATACAGCCGATGATCTGAGAGTAACAAAACCATCAACAACATTGAGCTCCTTTGAAATTATATTTGATATTTCAAGCTGTAAATATATAAGCATCTCCTCAAAAATGTCCTGTAAAAAGAAAAATGCGAGTTTGATCCAGGTTTAACTGCTTGTTTAGGGCCGGTCGAGACAAAATACTTTTTAAAATGGCTTGAAATGTCCATAGTTCCCAGTGTTATTTATATACTCTTATAGTTCTTTTATAGAGCTTTTATTTTTATATTTTCATTTTAGTTTGTGTGGTAATTCTGTTATATGCTTTTGTCATTTTTATTAGTTTTTAAAAAATATTTCTATATAGCTTTAATTTATTTCTATTTAAGTAATTTGAGCATTTCAACTTTAACTTTTTTTTTCAGTTAAATATAATAAACTAATATTTATGTTTTATTTGAAGTTTTAGCAATTTCATGTGCTTTTGTAATATGTATTAGTTTTTCTATTAGTTTTAATTCTTTTTTATTTCAGTTTTAATCATTTTAGTACTTAAATTTGAACATTTTATTTTTTATTATATTATATTACATTATATTTATATTTCATTTCAATTAGTTGTCAAAAGAACATTTCTAATTATCAAAAAGTTTTTCATTGAATATTATTTTATTTTATTTTAAGTTTCAGTAATTGTTATATGCTTTTGGCATTTTTTTAAATAATTCTATGTAGCTTAAATTTATTTATATATCAGTTTATGCACTACATTTCTTTTTATTTCAGTTAGCTGTCAAATCAACATTTCTAATTTTCATAAGATTAAGCTTTTCATCTAATAAATATATTTTGTTTTATTTCAGTGAACACAAATGTTTTTTAATAGTTCTAGTTCACAATAGTAACCCTGTTAAGTTGAGATGTATATGATTGTAAGAGGCACAGAAGTGGTGTGAATCTCCTGACCTGCAGGATCTGTTTAGGTTTGAAACACAGAAAGGGCAGGTGAAGATCGAGGTCCATGACGGGTCGATCCACATCCAGTCTGGAGGGAAGTTCAATCTGAAAGGGTCTGAGATTGAACACCTAGAGAAACATCCACAAAGACCAACAATGAAGTATGTGATCTAAAACAGCTTGCATACCATGCACAGGTAATCCACAACCACATTTCTAAGTAAACAGTGATGATGCTCACCACATGTAGCGGTCCAGGAGGCGGGATGGGCACCAGCGCCAGTTTGGCAGAAAACTCCTTCACCTGCTCTTCAAACTCACACATACGGGACGTTTTTAGCTGGAGCAAGAAACTATGATAGAAGAGAAATAAACCGATTACAACAAACACTTCATGTTACTGCTAAATAATGTTATGGAGTGGGTCTTACCTGGACAGACAGTCTCTGAGGGCATTATAATATGGATATTTGGAAATGATACAGATGCTGTATGTGGTGAACAGACGCTGGAGTTTGTTCAGCCGATGGCCGTTTTGATGAATCCCATTATCTGGTTGGAACTACAGTAACACAACATGACAAATGAATAAGCGACTACATTTTACAAACTTTATTTACATGGGAATTTAATAATAATTATTATAAATATGCATATTTGCAATATATTAAATGTTACATTATATTTTAATATATAGCATATTTTATATGAATATATATTATATTTTATTTACATATATACACTATCGCTTAAAGGTTTGGGTCTGTAAGATTTTTATTATTCTTTTATTCAGTAAGGATGCATTAAATTGATCAAAACTGTCAGTAAAGAAATGTATAATGTTACAAAAGATTTCTCTTTTTCAAATGAATGCCGTTTATCTCAACTTTCTATTCATCAAAGAATCCTGAAAAATAAAACTGATCAGTTTCTACAACTGTTTTCAACATTGATAATAATCAGAAATGTTTGTTGAGCAGCAAATCAACATATTAGAATTAGGGATGCACGATATACCTGCACCATATCGGTATCGGCCGATAAATGTTCATTTTCCTGTTATCGTTATCGAACCGATAAGAACATTTGTCCGGTATATTAAAAGCCGATAAATAATGCATTATTTCCAGCAGAGGCACTTCAGATGCGCACTGTTCGCCATGATGGTTTTTAATTGCTTGAAATATTATTGGAATCACTTCGAAAAGGAAAATACAGTGAAATGCAACATGTGCAGGGCAAGTCTGTCATATTATGAGAACATAACTGTTAAATAATTAATGGAATCTCTGTGCGCCCGTGTTTTAGCGTGTTCCACAACGGAGCTACACACTCATGACTAGCACAGTTAAGTTCGCTTGTGCATTTGCAGACTTTTTGTGCAATTGTAGGTTGTAATATTGTGTTTATTTAATGCATATATATCTGATTTATAGAATCCTATAGAATTCGTCAGGTTAAGTTAATAGAGCGTTAATAGATCGCTTCTGTGATCATCTTTAGCTCAATGCATGCAGCTCAAACAGCAGCACACAACATTAATAACTATATGATTGGGACTATCATATATATAATATTATAATGAGAACATATTATTATAAAATGTTGTGAATTCTTTGGTTTAATTTGTCGTGGTTTCAGCGCGATGATGCAGGAAGAGCCCATCCACAACAGAAGTTACACATTCTGGTTAGCACATAACTTAGTTCAAGATCACTTGCGCATTTGCGTCTTTTGTGCATATATAAGTTATAATATTATGTTTATGTAGTATAAATAATAAGCGCTTCAGTTTACCGGTGTTCATTCAGCTCTTCAGCAGCTCACGCAGCCGCATGCTGCTATTTGAAACAGTGGTATTAATTTAAGATACTTCTTTTTCAAAATCAATGATATATTAATAATAATAACCAGCACTTTTATTTTTTATCTTATTATTTTCATCAACAATATGGTTTAATTCAAATAATTTAATTGTCAGTGCGGAGGCTATTCCGTTTAATTTATACATGGCACATGATTGTTTTTTAATTTTTATATATATATATATACGTTACGTAATGTTGTCCAGTAACTTGTTTGCATTATTTAAGCAGTGTTTTATTTGTAAGGCTGCTTTATGTTTGATTTATGTTGAAGTGTTTAATGGCTTTTAATGGTGAGACTTTTTTGTAATCAGGCTCTCAAAAATTATATAAAATTTGGATTTAGATTTATCGGCCAACATATCGGTCATCGGCTTTCATTTATAAAGAATTATCTGTTATCGGTATTGGCCAAAATTTTCATATCGGTGCATCCCTAATTAGAATGATTACTGAAGGATCATGTGACACTGAAGACTGGCGGAATGATGCTGAAAATTCAGCAATAAATTACATTTGACAATATATTCACATAGATAACTGTTATTTTATTATTATAATATATTAAATTGTAATAATATTTCACAACATTACTGTTTTACTGTATTTTTGATTAAGTAAATGCAGCCTTGGCAAGAAAATAAGACAAACAATAATCTTACTGGCCCCTTTTGAATGGCAGTGTATATGTACTTTTGTATATGTATATGTAATTTTTTTAAAATCATAATTATTATAGTAATATAGATAATACTCTCAGCTAATGATAAGTCATCTCACATGAACAGGTTTGCAGTACTGAGCCACCACGCCATGAGTCTGGTTCCCAAACACATCCGTGAACACCAGGAAATGATAGTAGTCTTCTCTGCTCTCATGGGTTATTCTCAACCCATCTGTCCAATGACAAACCAGACACTGTCAGCATTACTGTTAGATACAGAATACCAGACTGAGGCGTTTGCGAAGGTTACCTGGGAAGCAGAGCTGCGGAAGGGCTATCAGGTCAATGTTCTGAGGTACACTGAGGTCGTCTGACGCAGCGCCCACTGGTTCGTTGGTTTGTCCAGAATTGCTGATGGTGGAAACCGGTCGGTCTCTCTTCTTCTTAAAGGAGCGTCTCCGCTGGACTCTGCTGAAGGCCGGAGCATGATCGTGTTCAGTGCCGTTACTGGAACTCTCCTTTGTCACAAACGGTGGCGCGTGAACCTGCAGCACCTCCGCCTCCACCAGAGGCTCTTTGTCTTTGCCCTGCAGCTGTGACCACACAGTCAACAAATCACAGTCAACATTCTGTAATTAATATATATATATATATATATATATATATATTTATTAGGGGTGGGCGATATGACCAAAATCTTATATCAGGATAACGATATATCACAATATAGTAATTTGTTTTTTTCTTTTAAAAGGTTTTTATGATATTAAAATCTTTGATACCATAGAATTTTCATAATCATTGTCACCAATGTCAATATCAAACTAATACAAGCCTAAAAATAGCCAAAAAAAAACTCAAGCTCACTAAAAATAAATAAACAGTCAATGATGAAATAAGTATAAGAAACTAATAGCAAGCAATAGGACAAAAAACTACAATAAATAAGAAACACTATATACATTGTGTAAATTAACTAGTCGTCACTGTGTTAATTATATCTATCTATCTATCTTTCTATCTATGATAGATATAATTAACACGTGTATTATCTATAGATTCTATACACACACACACATATATATATATATATATATATATATATATATATATATATATCATTATTTTTTTTATTATAATTTCTTCTTATTAAAGCTACAAAAGTGATTTAGTCAAGAGCAGTGAGAGATTTTGTAGCAATGTGCTATGATTAATATGAATGGCAGACAGAACGAATATTGGACAGCTTCCCCTTTAAGACCGAAGTCTGGATCCAATATACTGTTACATATGCGTTTTCTCTTTCAGCTGTTTCCTCTCTCTTAAGATCTAAATTGCTGTCTTTATGAGGATACTTACCCAAGACAGGGATTCTGACGCATATAAGTGTGTTTAAGTAATCGTTCAAAGCCAATAAAGCGGCAAAAAAAAAAAAAATGCACGGTCCTCTCACAGAGAAACAGAGACGGCGCAGGCATATAGCTCTGTTGTTTGTGTTTCAACGGCTTAAAATCGGTTGTTTTAAAACTGCAGTGCTTAAAAACGCGTGCCTATGCTACAGATGTAGTCCCTTGTTTAGGAACGAGCTCCTCGTTTTGTTCTGGTCATTCACCACCTGGTTCTGTCTCCCCTTCACGCCCCGTAGTGGTGTGTAAAGATCTCAGTCATTCAAATGATCAAAAAGTATTACCGTAAACAATGTATTTTGCGACACCACGAAATAAACGATAGAACATAATATGAAACGATAAGACTTTATTTCGTCCATCCGATATATATCATCATATCGCACAGCCCTATATATTTTTGCATATTTGTCACACTTTAATGTTTCAGATCATCAAACAAATTTAAATATTAAATAAAAGGTAACACAAGTAAACACAACATGCACTTTTTAAATGAAGTTTTTTATTATGAAGGGAAAACAAAATCCAAACCCACATGGCCCTGTGTGAAAAACTGCTTGTCCCCTAAACCTAATAACTGGTTGTGCCACCCTTTGCAGCAACTACTGCAATCAAGCGTTTGTGATAACTGGCAATGAGTCTTTCACATCGCTGTGGAGGAATTTTGGTCCATTCTTCTTTGCAGAATTGTTGTAATTCAGCCACATTGGAGGGTTTTCAAGCATGAATGGACTGTTTAAGGTCATGCCACAGCATTTCAATTGGATTTAAGTCCAGACTTTGATTTGGCCACTCCAAAACCTTCATTTAGTTTTTCTTGAGACATTCAGAGGTGGACTTGCTGCTGTGTTTGGAATCATTGTCCTGCTGCAGAACCCAAGTGCGCTTGAGCTTGAGGTCACAGACTGACGGCCGGACGTTCTCCTTCAGGATTTTCTGATAGAGAGCAAAATTCATGGTTCCATCAATTATGGCTCATCCAGGTCCTGAAGCTCAGACCATCACACTACCACCACCATGTTTGACTGTTGGTATGATGTTCTTTTAATGAAATGCTGTGTTGGTTTTACGCCAGATGTAACGGGACACACACCTTCCAAAAAGTTCAACTTTTGTCGCATCAGTCCACAGAAAATTTGCCCAAAAGTCTTGGAGATAATCAAGATATTTTTTGGTAAATGTGAGACGAGCCTTTGTGTTCTTTTTGGTCAGCAATGGCTTTTGGCTTGGAACTCTCCCATGGATGCTGTTTTTGCCCAGTCTCTTTCTTATTGTTGTATCATGAACACTGACCTTAATTGAGGCGAGTGAGGCCTGCAGTTCTTTAGATGTTGTTCTGGGTTCTTTTATGACCTCCTGGATGAGTCGTGTTTGTGCTCTTGGAGTAATTTTGGTAGGCCGGCCACTCCTGGGAAGGTTCACCACTGTTCCAAGTTTTCTCCATTTGTAGATAACGGCTCTGACCGTGGTTTGCTGGAGTCCCAAAGCCTTAGAAATGACTTTATAACCCTTTCCAGACTGATGCATGTAAACTATTTTGTTTCTCATCTGTTTATGAATTTCTTAAGATCGCGGAATGATGTGTTGCTCTTTAAACATGCTTCACTTTGTCAGACAGGTTCTGTTTAAGTGATTTCTTGATTCAACAGGTCTGGCTGTAATCAGGCCTGAGTTTGGCCTCAGCTTTCTAAAATAATGTGGTTAATCACAGTTCTTTCATGATTTAATAGGAGGGAGCAAGCACTTTTTCACACAGGGCCATGTGGGTTTGGATTTTGTTTTCCCTTCATAATAAAAAACTTCATTTACAAACTGCATGATTTGTTTACTTATGTTATCTTTGATTAATATTTAAATTTGTTTGATGATCTGAAACATTAAAGTGTGACAAAGTGTGGTTATTTTAATAATTTCAGCTATTTTTTTGTTTGTTGTTGTCGTCTCGTGGACAATATGTAAACATGTTTTATGTAAAATATCTTACTCAGGACAGTACTAAATAAAAAAATAACATGCATTTTGTATGATCTCTCTTATTTTGTTAAAATTATTCACATTTTCACAGATTCTGCAGGAGGTTCCCAAACTTTTTCATGCCACTGTATATATACATACATACATAAATTCTGGAAAGATTTTTTTTTAAATTTAATTTAATTGTATTTTTTAATTAAGTGTGTGTGTGTGTATAATTATTTATTATTATTTCATATATATATATATATATATATATATATATATATATATATATATATATATATATATATATATATATATATATATATAATACATACATACACACACACAAAACACCTTTAATTTTTAAAATAAAAATGAATTTAACTATTATATTGTATTCTTAATATAAATATTATAAAACATTAGCAATATGAACATTAATATTTTATTTTTTAATTAATTACATTTTATGCTTTCAATTATATAATAATATATTACATGTAATATATTATACAGGATGATATAAAATATTAAATAGGACAATATCTCATATTTTGCATACTGTATGTATAATTATATATTTAAAACACATACTGTACATATTTATTTCACATATTTTATTATCATTACTAATAATTATCAATAGAATTTTAAACAGCATTTTCATAGTTTTTTGCTCAACATTTTGCACAGAATGGCTGTGAACACTGAAATAAACAGTTCGAGACGTCTCACCAGGCCTAGTTCTTTTAGACGTTCGTTTGATACTCCGAGCACCACACACGCCTCCAACAGACCAGACGAGACGTTTTCTGCCATCAGAACCGGTTCTGCTGAGCTCTGGACTCGATGGTCTTCCAGCCACTCACATACACTAGTCTTCAGTCTTCGGCCCCATTGTGGTTCTTCAACTTCCTGTAGGTCTGTTGAAATGGTTACCAAGACTTCAGTTTATCTCACACCAGACATTTTTAGTAGCACTGACTGTGAAAGCAATCACTATCACTGTTGCATATGGTTAGTCATGCGACATTTAGAGACCAGAATATCACAGAGACTAATAAACAGCAATTAATACTGTGTAAGAAGCAGCTATATGGACTGTTTATATTTAAAGATGCACACAAACAAAAAGAGAAGTTTGCACAGTATGTGGTACAAAAACTGTCACCCATAAAACCATCACTATGCAAGACGCATTATGTGAGAACATGGCTTGTGTTTCAAAATCAAAAACTTCTGATTTAAAGATCCAGTGTCTCCCATCTGGAAAAGGGGTTTTCAGACTGAAGTCCGTGGAAAAGTTAGAGAAAAACAGTGACAAATGTAAAAATAAACAATAAAACTTGAGATTTAAATAAATAAATACATATTACATCTAACAGTACAATGCTAAATAAATGAGTGTTATTTTAAGAGCCATGAGATACATTACAGTTTTCATTAATAGTCTGAATTAGTTTTTATTTTTAAATATTCTGATTTTATTATTATTTGTACACTACTTCTAATTTTTTTATGTATATATTCATTCATTATTTTTTAATGTCTATATAGTTTTAATTATTTTTATTTAATTTAATTATAAAGTTACACTAAATTAAAAATTTCCTCTGCAACTAGTTGATTAAAATAAGTTTAAGTTTTTTTATATTTTATTTTATTTCAGTTAACAACTATTTTATTTTAAGTCACAATTCTTTTATGCTTTTAGGTTTAGCTAACTATAACAACCTTAAACAAATGAATAAATAAATAAATAAAAAAGCTCAAATAAATAAATAAAACATCTTACAGTTTAAAGCGGGTCTTTTTACATTAAAATATATATAGCTGACTTTTAAAATTTCAGGACGGGGGTCCCTCACATGAGGATGGGGATATTTGGGGGTCTGTGGCACCTAACGAATTGAAAACCCCAGGTCTACATGTTAAAGTCAATGTCAAACTGAATTTGCAAATAATTTATTCCACAATGTGAAGTATTTGTGATTTTCTCCACTTAAGTGAATATTCATCATTAGAGTTCAGGCCAGCAATAAATAACACGGTCTAATAGTCTGGTTCTCCCTGAATGCTCCTCTGTTTTTCCATCAGAGTGACTACATGCAGTGAACCGCTCCCAGCACAACATCTGCTTCTTGTCAGAAACTGGATCAAGTTCAGACTAAGACTAAGACTGAATATGAAAGTATGGAGTTTGTCACAGTTCTGTCCTCTCAGAGATACCAAAGCATCTACTGTAAGACTGTATGTGTGTTTACACCACATGCACAATAGTTGCAACACAGATCCTGGTCTTCATGATTTCTGAGCAAAGCGGCGAGTGAAGTCACGTACAGACAGAGAGAGCATTTATACTGCTGGAGCCAAGTTTGACAAAGACGTCAGACCAGTTGGGAAAAACCAAGAAAAGCAAGGTTTGCCATTCCTGAGCACATACCTCCTTCTGTTTGGCTATACTACTGGAAACAAGTGTTCTAGCCTTCTGTATAATTATCATATATGACCTCCTTTTTATGAATTAAAAACTTGTGTCACACAGCAGAAACATTTCAGTTAATTTGTTTAAGTTAACAAGTTAAATGGTTGTACTAAATTACATTAAGAAACACAAGCTTGTGGTCTTCGATTTTTAACAGCAATGTATTTATAAACTGTGTATATGTGATATACATACTGTACGTATGTATTTAAAATTGCAAAATGTGTGAGTATAATATCATTATAATTTAAATCACACACACACACACACACACACACACACACACACTGTGTATATATGTGTATATATATAAAATCAACATTAATCTAAAAAAAACTCAAAACTGACAAAAGTTCAAGTTCTATTTGTGAACATCTCAGTACATTAAACAAGCTCACATACATAAAACAACCAATGATTTTGTTATTATCGGTTAGTTTTGCTTAAAATATGATATTTCATGCACTATTTCACATCTGTTTTCACTTTCTATGATACACTGTCAACCGAAACTAAAGAAAAACACCGAGTAGATCGAGTTTAAAAGCATAAAATATAATGTTACAGTGACTGAACATAGAGAAATATCCTGTCTGTGACACATGTACAATATAAACCGATCTGTACAACGATTCAGTACAACTTTAACGCAGTAGCAGCAACAAAATATTCATTCATAATCAGTAACGTTAAAGATTCAGAGTAAACAAACCTGTGTCCTGCGGCTCCGAGATACAGCGTGCTGTCAATCACTCAGCGTGAATGGAAATGCGACTGAAAGTAAAAGATTAACCCGCTGCTGTTGATGTTGAGATCAGACTCAGTTACAAAACACGCCTCGTTAAGACTATAAAGGCGGGATGCAGTGGCGACCTGACCCGTCAAACTCTTTCTGAACGATGGATGGAAATCCCGCAACCGGAGCTCCGCTGCCGAAATGACCAATCATACTATGGAAAGACTTGCCTCATGAATATGAATTAGGTAATGCTGACGTTGCTTAGTAACCTTTTTGAAGCGTCCAGTCAGATGACCTAATTAATATTCTTGCGTCACGCCGTCACTCGCGAGAAGACGTAACACCCGCCTTTTCGGCCAATCAGGTAGAACTTCAAGCCAAACGTCATCTTACGTAATTAATATTCATATGCAAAGCCGTCAACATAGTAGAATTCGTAAAATAAACTCCCACAGCTGAAAAAGTACTGGATTAAACTTACAAAATCTATCCGCAATAACTTAAAGTACTATAAAGAATATCTAAACTGATTTTAACAGGACTAATGAAGGTTCATGGACAGTAATTAATATGCATAATATCCATATTCATTAATATGGACTATGTATTCAAACTCTTGATAAATCAATTTTAAAGCTAAAACGCCGCCTAGTGTTTATTTCTGATTACTGACCTAAAGGCCATCATTTCCATGTGTATATGTATCTATCTATATATATATATATATATATATATATATATATATATATATATATATATATATATATATATGCATATGTATATGCATATGTATATGCATATATATGTATGCATATGCATATACATATATGCATGTAATAGCCTGTTATATGATGCATATACATATATAGACATGCATATACATATACATATACATATGCATATGCATATACATATACATATACATATGCGCATGCGCATATGCATATATATATATATATATATATATATATATATATATGCATATGTATATGCATATATATGTATGCATATGCATATACATATATGCATGTAATAGCCTGTTATATGATGCATATACATATATAGACATGCATATACATATACATATACATATGCATATGCATATACATATACATATGCGCATGCGCATATGCATATATATATATATATATATATATATATATATATATATATATATATATATATACACATATATCAAAGCGCAAAATAAACTATGTGCATGCAATGTCGTGGTCAGTTAGTCATGAAGTTACCAAAAAGTAAAAGCGCCCGATTAAAGCGCCCTTAAAACTGTGTGTGCATGTAAGAGCCTGTTATATGATGAGTCACATTTAAAAACATGTCTCTGAATGGTTTTCAAAACTGTCCTGGAGCAGTCGAGCACTGTCACCCTCATCTAACACACCCGATTCAACTCATCAGTTCATTAATAGAGACCTGAAGTGGGTCAGAAATGGTTAAAAGAGTTCAGAGAAAATATGATGCTTGTCAGATCCGCGTCATGTTCAGCAGCAACAGCTCTTAAAGAAATAACAGCCAAAATAACCTGATAACCAGCTGCTGTGATGTCTATTAATCAAAGGACAAAGGGGAGAAAAAAAAGAGGAAAAAAAAAAAACTTTTATAGCTTTAAGGATTCATCTATATTTAATTTAGAATTTAGCGTTTCATAACTTCAATTTCAATTTCTGTATATTTCTGCTGAAGGGCACAGGTAAATATGACATTTATTATAATGGGTTTATGTGAAGATTGTTTTAAATTCACTTAAATTAGAAGGTTTTTTTTTTTTTTTTAAGTCTAATAAATGTTAAAATTGATATCTCTCAATTATACTCTAATGTTGAATGGGGGGGGGGCAATTTTATAGAGAAATCAGTACAAAAAAAGTCACAAAAAAAGATGCCATTAAGCAAATATTAAAAAATATACTGTCTTAATGTTGTTTGCACATTATTTTGAAGATTGAATGTGGAATTATTGCAATATAAAAGTATATTTAAAAACTTTAATATTAGGTGGGATTAATCGCAATTAATTTTGGAAAAAAATTGTCATTAATTAGTACTTTTTAATCGAGTGACAGCACTAATATATGTATATATGTGTATGTATACATATATATATTTCTAGCACTTGTGCATGCATTTACATTGCACTTACTTTCCTATTGAACTGTCACCAACTGAATTGCAGTGGTCAAACTATTTAAAATAAAATTGACAAAGCTACAAACTCGATAAAGCTCAATGTTTCAGTCGCACATGCATTTTGAGGTGCAGCTCGTCATTTAAATGGAGTGCTTCACGCTCATCTGAATATGTTCGTAAATTTGTGTTGGCTTTGTGTCTTCAACGTGGAAAGGAGTTATCTTCAGAATGGAAATGGATATTTTATTTTTCGCTTATTTCAGTTAATCTCATAAAAGCAGCGAGCTAAGCCAGTAGTGTATTTCTATAGTCTTTGGTAATACTGACACTTTGAGAAAGTTTCTGGCCTGTTTTATTGTAGTTCTGCAACATCAAAATGATAATATGATCATTATTTAAAAAATAAAAGTTACAAGTTTGTTTACACAATATATACACATCAAAACACAAATACTTAAAACATAAAACTAACATAAAATGCGTTTTAGCCCCCCAAATCTGCTAAATGCAGAGGTACAAATGTTTCCAAAGAATGAACTGTGGACATCTGTGGCTATTTTCACCCACAAGTTGTCTGTTAAAACTCTAAGATCAAAATAAACTGGCAAAGAGGTGGGCATAAAGACGAAAGCAGTCTTATCTCAACAATAAAATTATGTTTAAACCTGACTGGTTCAATCTGAGTGACACAAGCTCTTCACATCTGCATCTGCGCTAAAGACACAGACCGTAATCTGGTGAACATAACGCAGTGGATGTCTTGGCACAATGAGGACTGACTCCGTTCTCTGCTCCGTGACTTCCAGTGGTTTTATATCGTCTATATGCTCAGATAGCAACGCTATATTCTTCCATCCGCCGATGATGACGAGGAGGATGAAGATGTTGAATTCATGTCCTCTTCGTTGGCACCGCACGTGTCCACCAGACAGATGAGGCAGCTGGTGACGGGAAACGCGCGGACTTTACTGGAAACCACCCATTTGTCAGTCTCTGTGTAATACTCCATGATGTGCCCCAGACGGCCGACCCCCTGAAACCCGGCCAGCACGTAGATGACGGAGCCCACGGCCGCACACTTCACCGTCACGCCGCGCCACGGCATCGGAGACGCCATCTTCCACTCGTTACTGCCGATCTCATAGTACTCCACCGAGTCCAGACCGCCTGAGAGAAACACCACCATCACAGATCACAAAAAACATACCGCGCTGACCTTTAATGACTTCAGAGAGGACATATCATATTGTTTTATCATTTCTTGAGGAATAAATATGTAGGGACAGAGTGTGAACTTTTTTCCATCACAAAATATAGACAAAACGTAACTGTGATAATAGTAAAGATACCCCTGCCTTCTCAATGACAGTATCAAAAGCATAATTAAATAAATATGTTTATTACAAGTAAATTAAAGAATTATAGTTGTTCAAATTATATTCATATTTTATTAGTATATATATTAACATTTTATATTTTATTATATTTAAAATAAATAGGTTTTTTGTATATATAGTAGTCAACATTTGAAGTGGATCAAAAAAGTTAATCGAAGTTGTCCTAAGACGCATTTTGGTTTTAGGACAACTGTAATGAAAGGTTTTGATCCACTTCAAATGTTGACTAGTGTGTGTGTGTGTGTGTGTGTGTGTGTGTGTGTGTGTGTATATGTGTGTGTATGTGTGTGTGTGTGTGTGTGTGTGTGTGTGTGTGTATGTGTATGTGTGTATGTGTGTGTATATATATATATATATATATATATATATATATATATATATATATATATATATATATAACAACAACATAATATTAAATAAATGTAATACAGTCAACAAGTAAAGTCAATGAAGTCAATTAAAAAATTAATACAGAAATTAAAAGAAAAGAAAATAGTTGTAAATATGAAATATTGTAATATTTTGTATACTTTATGTTACTCAAGGTTTCTTGCACCAAAAACAACTGTAATTTAGTTTTTCATAATCCGTAAACAAGTGTTTTTTTACATCAAGTTATTTATTTACAAATTATTTCTGCATTTTAAAAAAATCAATACATGGTATTTTATGAATTCTATGAATATTCTTGGTTGAATTCTGTAGGAAAAAACTCTAGGACAAACTTTATCTTATGTAGTCATGAATAAAAAGCATCTGCTAAAATGAATAAATGTAAATCAAATGTTAAATTTATTTATTTATTCACTTTTTGATGCCATGCCAGCATCAAGGCTATTTTCATGGCTAAATCAAATATAAAATGACCGTGTCACTGCAGTATTTGCATGCTGAATTCTGATCGCTCTTTCCTGCATCTATTTGTCACATTATGACAACATCACAGTACCTCTGGACCAAAACATGCCTAACACTAGCACTGCTATTATTATAAGAAATTATTTTTTCACTATATCTCTTTAAATGTATTCAGTCATTGCAGAACAACGTGTTACTTTGTCTCACTGTCTGTGTCAAGCTTAACAACTCAACAGATGCTTGTGCCTGGAAGGTGGTTTGATAAGAAATCATCATCCCAGGATCAGCAGGAACATTAATATATTAAAATATAGCAAATATTGGCACAAGAAGTGAACTTTCATAGAAACATACCGAGTGTGTTCTGCCCGCCGACGGCGTATATTCTTGAGTTCACCACAACCAGACCGTGATTCTTACGGGCCTCACGCATCCCACAGAGAGCCCTCCACCTGATACCACACACACACACACACACACACACACACACACACACACACACACACACACACACACACACACACACACACACACACACACACACTTAACGGGACAGCTCACATAAACATAAGTAATTTTATGATTTAATTCGTTATTGCTATGGGAAATCTTGACTTTTATCATAGCATACAAGTTGTACTTTTATGATATTTTTATAGTTTTTTTTTTTTCTTTGTTGAAGAAAAATTGTTTTCATTAAGTGAAATAAATTTGAAATGCAACATTAATTCAAATATTATTTTATTTTATTTAAATACATGTATTTTAATTTTTATAATTTATTTTGGTTCATTTCTGTATATTATAGACTAAAACTATTTAAAACTATTTTATTATTTGAAATATAAATATAAATATTACATTATAAACTCAATCTTAAAAAACTTAAAAATGTTGCCTTGGCAACTAACTGAATTAAAATAAGTTGAAGTACTAAAATAGTACTAAAGTACCAAAAGTACTAAAATAACAAATAAAAACAACTTAAAATATTAA
The DNA here is from genome assembly GCA_036784905.1 of Acrossocheilus fasciatus. NCBI lineage: Eukaryota > Metazoa > Chordata > Actinopteri > Cypriniformes > Cyprinidae > Acrossocheilus > Acrossocheilus fasciatus. The sequence goes on from CM071956.1 coordinate 4,522,664, forward strand.
TAAACACTATAATAGTTTATAAATAACACTAAAACAACACTGAAATTATGACAGAATTTACATTTTAGGTAAAATATTCCTTTAAAAATTCAGATGAGATGTAGGTGTCATGAACATCAACCTGCTAAGAAAGGCAACTAAATTGGTCTGTATCTTGAAAATAGAAAATATAATATTTATTTTATATATTATATTATTTTTGGACCATAAGGTGAGAAAATCATGCTTTGCTGTTGTTAACTAAAACTATTAAAAACATTGAAATAAAATATAAATATTAGATTAATTAAAAACTTAAACTAAAACAAAAATTAAAAATGTTGTTTTGGCAACTAACTGAATTAAAATAAGTTTAAGTACTAAAATAACAAATACAAATTAATAAAACAATCAAATTAAACAAACAAAACAATAAAAATTAATAAACAAATAATAAACAAAGTTTAATAAATACTATAATAGTATGTAATCATACTAAAATAACACTGAAACTATGACAGACAAGTCATAAATATCCACCTATTGCTAGGAAAAGCAATTAATTGCTAATGAATTGTTTTGGTCACAGACGTACTCTTCAGTGTTGGGGTCGTACACCTCGCAGTCGTTGAGGACTCTGCCGGACACGTTGTTTCCCAGGCTTCCTCCGCAGACGTAGATCAGGCCGCTGGCCTCCACCGATCCGTGACTGCAGCGCGGCATCAGCATGTTAGGCTTCATCTGCCACGTCTCTGTACGCGTGTCGTAGCACTCGAACAGATTCAGAGCTGAACTTCCTGTCAACACAATCCACCAATCAAACATTACTGGCTTTTCACTTTCTCTCCAAACCCACGGGACGCTCTGCACAAACTCACCCACTTCTGACCCTCCGGAGGTGTAGATCTTCCCTTTGGAGGCGCAGGCGGCCAGACTGTCCCGCGGGTTCGGGGGTCCGAGTTTGGAGTACCAGCTGTCCTTCACCACATTATAGCAGTCCATCCGTTTGATGGGGAAGAGCTGAGAGCCGCCCAGGATATAAACCACATTGTCCCAGAACACAGACGCGGCGTCCCGTCGCTTCTCAAAGGGGCAGCGAATGTCCGTCCAACTGTAATCCTGAAACACACGAACACAGGATAATGACTTTTAAAAATCATTTTATGCAGACTTAGATTACATAAACTAGAAAATACATATTTGCAAAAGATTTTAATTATTTATTTTATACCAAAACAAAATAATAATTATTATTATCAATTTATTAAAACATTTTTTAAAGAAAATTCCATGAATTTTTATTTATCTAGTTTTTTTTTATTTTAATTATTTAATTTTGAATCAAAAATGTAATCTTTAAAAAAAACTAAATTATTCTAAATAAAATATTTCCAGCAGTTACATAAATGAGAAAATGCATACTCGTTAACAAGGTTTTAAATTTGTGTAACTGTATGATTTTATGAATTGGTTTTATTAATAATAATTTAAATAATTATATAAATAAAATATTTCCTGTTTTTCCATGCTGTGGATCTCAGCCCCTTTGGTTTTTGTTTTTGATTCTTTTTATAGATATTTAGATTACATAAAGTCACACATTACTAAATAAAGTGATATATTTATGTTTATTCAAAACTTTTACATTTAATTTTTACATTTTTCTATTACATTTTTTTTGTTTTGCAAAAAAAAAAAAAATTCATTGTTTGAAAAAATATTTTTCCATGGCTGTAGATCTAAGTCCCAGTGGTTTGTGATTTCCCAGAGAATTAGAGATTTAGATTACATAAAGTGAAACAATTATATTTATTAAAGACCTTTATATTTTCATGACTTTATAACTGTATTAATGATTTTATTATTATTATTTTTTTTATTGCAAAAAACCCCCCGAAATGATACAAATCAAATACTTCCACGGCTGTTAATCTTCCGGTGTAATTGACTTGATAAACCTGACATTTCCAGATAGTTTGTTGGATTCTCGAGATGATTCAGGCCGAGTGTGTACCTTCGGGTTAAAGTAGCGACAGGACTGTGGCTGGGAGCCTCCGAACAGAGCGATGCGGTAATCGTGTTTCTTGCGGCGCGGTCGACTGCTCTCACCGAGCTCCTCACGGTCCTCTGGAGACAGAAGATGATAACGCATCCCACCTGAGAACAAACACACCAGCTCGGAGTTAAATAATGACAGGATAAGAAAAATGTAATCCTTAATTTATTAAGAGAAATGCAACTGTGTTAAGTTTAAATATATCTCAGTGTCTATAGACAAATATTATATAAAATAATTTTAATATTTATTATTATACATTTTATAATTTTAATTAATATATTACATTTTCTTTAATTATTAATTTTTTTTTAATTATTTAATTTTTAGGTAAAGATAAAAATGAAGTAAATATGTCAAATAAAAATAATAATACATCAAATAAATAAAAGAAAAGAAAATTAAGAATTAAATAGTTAAAACTAAAAACCAAAAAGTAAAATGTATGAATTTTTAAAGGGGTCATCAGATGCAAAATTCACATGTTCATGTTGTTTGAACACATGTTGTGTTGTCAGTGTTTGTACACATCCACCCTAATGATAAAAATCCACCCAGAGTTTTTTAAAATCCCTATAAATAATAACGGCTTTCTCAGATGAAGCGGTTCTCAGATTCTTGGCAGAGTGACGTAGTTCTACACAGGCCCCTCCCACAATTGTTGATTGACAGTGGTGTTTTACTTTAGACCCGCTCTGAGTGAGCTGTCATCAGTCCGCCATTGTTTCACCGCCAGAGCAGCTGTAGACAAGAATGGCTCCTAAGCGATTGAGGCGTTTTGTTGTTGGATGTAATAATGAACATAGCAGTCGTCATTTACTCCCGTCATCTGAGCTGCTGAAGACACAGAGGATTACATTTGTTTTTGAAGGGAATGATCTGCCTAAATGCGTCTATGTTCGCACAAATCATTCATGATCCAGCTTCACCTCCAGAAGAATTGAGTATAAGTTTTTTTTATGAAACTTTGCAAATCACCTTTCCTAATAACGTGCTAGTTAGCAAGTTTCACGATGAACACAGCTAAAGTTAACAGTCTCAGAGAACTGCTCGTCACCCCACAGAAGAGAGGGGCGGGGTTAGCAGAGCTCATTAGCATTTAAAGATACATGCACCGAAACGGCTTGCTGTGACCAGAGCTGTTTTTGACAGGGTAAAAAGGGTGTTTTTCACACTACCATTGAGAAATTTTAACCAAAGTATGTTATAGACTTTTGATTAAGACCCTAAAGAATCATATCAACTTGTGAAAAGTTGACACCCGGTGACACCTTTAAAAAAAATGTAATAAAATATTAAATAAAAGATTGTTTATCACGTGTGAGTTTTTAGTGATCAGGTGTCAGTAACTCACTGATGACCATTTTAAGGCACTCGGGGTTGTCCTGGATCAGCGGTTCAGCTTGAACGGTCTTACTGAGGAAGTTTTTGGATACGAGGGGGAATCGAACCTTCCCCAGAATGTCTACGATGTACTGCTGTCGGTTCAAGACATCGTACTTCAGCCACCGCACCGCTGCGTCGTAGATCTGCACAATCACACAGAAACACGTTATTCATCTAATCAAACACAGTTGAGTTTCCAGCCTTCATGGTGGCCTGTGGGCTGTCACCTGGTCTTCAGCTCGGACGGTCAGCGTGTCCTGCTGGAGCAGGTGCGTCACCTGTTTCACATCCAGCTGGAGAAACTCATCCATCTTGTAGACGTCTGTGAAGTGCTGGTGGATGAAATCATCAGCCGCCACCTTCAGCTCAGGACAGTTCAGACACTCGGCCAATGCGCTGATGCCTTGCACAAAACACCCAATCACAACACTCCTCTACAGATTCACAGCTGCCATATAATAATGCACTCTATAGCACTGACCATATCGGATTCTAGCTCCGTAAGCATATTTAACTCTAAATTATAACGTTATTTCACATGAAGCTTGTCAAATTTTAGATTGGAGCTGTAATGTGAACACAAATTTTAAAAATCACATGCAAAATTATTTTTATCACATATATATATATATATATATATAATATCAACAATAATAACACACAGAAATGTGTTGTTAATACTGTTAATATGTTATAATATCTCTCGTGGTTACCTGAAATAAAACACTAAAGAGAAACAGGCATTAATATAAATAAAAAATATTAAATATATAATAATATTAAATCATTTTAAATATATAAATATAAAATAAATAATATAATTTATTAAATAAATAACTATCACCAGTATTAAATAAATAATACATATAAATGTTGTTATTTAAAACATGTAAAATGTTGTTTAAAATTTATTTTACAAATAAATACAGAAAACATGTAATATCAGATTAATAATATCAGCAATAATAACCCACATAAATATATAATTATCTTCTGATTTAATAGAAATAAAATAGAAAAAAGGAAACATGTAAATTAAATAAACATTAAATAAAAAATAAAATATGGAAATAAAAATAAATTGCAAGACAAATGAATAAAAATTATTAATAAATATAAACATTTCAAATATATTATTATTTAATATGTAAATTTTGTTTACAATTGTTTCACATATAAATATACACATTTACCAGTTGACTATTTTCAGTTTATTGTTAGACATTGCTTTTAGTAAATAATGTAAAGATATCACAGACTATATGATGCATATGTCACATATCATCATCATTTTTTTATGCATATTTCAGCTAAGATTATGTGATGCATATGTCAGATCTCATATTATATTATATTAAATATCTCATATTATAAGATGAATATATCAGATGTTAGATATAATATCAAATTTATACAATATCTGCAATAATTACCCACAGAAATATAGAATTATCTTGCGATTAATAGAAATAAAACAGAAAAAATGAGAAATTAAAATGCATGTCAGATATCTCAGATTATGTGATGCATGCCAGACTGCATCTGTTATAAGATGAATATAACAGATAGGTCAGATATAATATCATATATAGTTATTAGAAATACAAAATAAAAACGAGAAACAGAAATGAAATAAACAGGAAAATCTCAATAGAGAACACGGTCTCACCCAGACAGTTGGTGGGGTCCACCTGCTCCTTCAGGAAATCCACACACATTTTCTTGACCGGTTCAATCTGGTACTGGTTAGCGGCGTTCAGCAGAGACTGAACATTATTACTGTTCACTGAGATTCTGAAACAGAATCAAAACATGCATGAACTCTAAATGCATGTAAAATGCGTGTTATGCATCTGTGGAGAGACGTCAGTCTAACCGAGCCGTGTAGACAAACTCCACCAGCAGCTCGATGATCTCCGGTTCTGCTCCACCAAGCTCCACCTCGTGATTGGTGGCCTCCATCATGCTCGCTGCACATGCAAAAGCAGCAGGATTTGTTTTAGATGAGTCTGTGTGTAACTGGAAAGCTGTGTTAGATGCATGCTGAAGTGTTTCTCACATGTGAACATGAGGTTGAAGAAGTGGCTCGCGGCGGACAGCACCACTCTGTGTGCCAGGATGTGTTTGCCCTGCACCACCAGATTCACGTCACACAGGATTCCCTGCAAACACACACCGTCAGACAAACCTGCAAACTCCACGTCTGTGCATTACAGACTAGAAATGTACAGCCGTGCATACAAAATGCTTTCATTTCACAGATAATGCTTTATTCATAATTTGAATTATTTCTTAATAATAAAACAACCGTCACAACCTTTCATCTTCTCACCACAGTCATTCTGTATTGTTGATTATGTCTTCATCATTATTAAAACATTGCAACTAAAAACAAAAAAATACATTTGAAATATTTCATTATTTAAAAACATTTATTTCAAAATATTTAAAAAAAGTTAAAACTGATTTACAATTAAATATCAACAAACATATTAATTTATTTTACAATTTACAATATAAATTACCTGTAAAACAGTTCTAACTTAATTATTATAACTTAAAATTATATATATAATAATTTACACACACATATATATATATATATATATATATATATATATATATATATATATGAAATAAGTATTTTAAGTTATAATAAGTCAATTATAAGCTAAATTATAGTTATAAGTTAAGATTACAAGTTAAAACTAAGTTGTATAATATAATAATTATATTTTATATATATATATATATATATATATATATCTCAGGTGTCAGATATAATATCAGGAATAATCATGTGATTAACAGAAATAAAAATGAGCAATTGAAATGAAAGAGAAATTAAATGAAATTACACAAATTATTTTTATTATTATTTTACTATTTTTATCATTTTTTTATTATCACTGTATTGTTTAAAAATTGTGTAAATTATTTACAAAATATACAATTATTATAAAATTAAAACTTGTACCACAATTTAAAAAAAAATATATACATTTACCTATTATCTATTTTCAGCTTACCGTAAGAAATTACTTCTAGCCAACTTTATGTTATGTAAGTAAATTTATCGCAGTTAGATATCCCATATTTTATTATGGATGTGTCAGATATCATCAGTGGCGTTCCGTGGGGTTTCAGTCAGGGCCTGTAAGCTAATTGCACACATCTTACACATCTCTGTTACAGCTAACGCAGCCATATGCATATAATGCACATATTATGCTGCACACAGGCTCTAAATTACAATGACAGCTGATCAACAATTTCAACAGTAGGCTAGATTAGTGTGGGTTAAATGCAGAGTTAATTTCCCTCCATGAATGAGTAAAAGTAATCCGCCATGCATATTCACGTCACTCTAATGATGACGCGCCCAAAGCAGCAAAACTGTACAAACGCTGGGCATCCACACACACACACACACACACACACACACACACACACACCACAGTATTATCAACACACCACATACACCTCCATACAATGTGCATGATACAATACTCATCAAATAATAAAGCACTCACCTGTCACTTGTAAATAAAGTCCATGGGTCTGTCATTCCGTCCCTTTACTCATATTAAAAAGTAAACACGGTCAACAAAATAACTTGTGCTCGGTGCTAGCTGTCAGCCACTCATAGTTGCAATCTTTGAAATGGCGCATAAAAACTTTGCTGGCCTTTGTTAGCGAATTCAGTTTGGGTTTTGGTCTTCCTTTCTCAGTTATTCTCTTTTGTCTGCAAAAGGCGTTTTTAGTAGATCAGCAACAAGATCTGGTGTAGGCGGCGCCAATGACTGCGGCTGTCGTTTTCTTTTCATTGAGTTTCACTTTCGTTCCTTGGAAATCCCTGACTATAGGGACGGTCTAACGCTGGGGGTAGCACCGGGCACGTAGCTGGACCCAGAGGGCGGGCTGTCACTGAACGTCAAAATTTGATTGGCTGATGATTCTGTCACTAATGCTCGTAACAAATCAGATGTGACGCCTTTCAACAAAAGGGTAGCACTCACAGTTGCCAAGTCCGCGTATTATACATGACTTTGGGCTTCTTTTTTTGTAAAGTTACGGGAAAAAATCCCTGGTCGCTGGTTGTGGTTTTTCGGGTTTATTTAAAAAAAATATGGCTGCTTGTTAGGGAAATCTGACAAGCAACTTTGTTTCTTTATGTTCTCCGTATTCTCCAGTGCACTGATAGACACTCTGTCTGCTCGCAGTTAATAGCAAACCAGTGCAATAACATAAGTGCTGTAGCCTAATTTACCAAATGCTCCTCCCCTCATTGGAGAAAAATCAGATTCAAAAAGAAGCGTGTGACGCTGTAATCCAAGCGATGATAGAAGAAGACGAAGAGGAGTGGGGTGACTTTCTTTTAGCCTAATTTTTACAATGTTTTTGTAATGTATTAATTATCACGGGCTGTAATAAAAAACAAGTAGTCACATCCTAACACTGAGTAAATACATTTGGTTCGAATAGCCTGGTACGGCAAGATGTCTTAAAATGTATTTCTTGTTTTAACATTTAAACTTAGACCACATTAATAGATTACCTTCATGAATACACATAAATGACAGCTTAATGATTTTTTTTTTTTACAATATTTTTAATAATATTATATAATATTTTCTTTTTAAATATAATAAATATTATAATTTAATATAATACTTTATATTTTTTCTATAATATTTATGTGGCATTTTGTTTATTTATTTGATAGTTATGTATACATTATTGTATTTTAAATGGAAGAAAAACCTGTTTTTGACCTCAAAATAAAGCACTTTCCCTCTGTAACTATACATGGCTGTGGGGACGAGCAGTTTTGTGGTGCTTGGAATTCTTTATAATTAATTAAAAACAAATATTGCCACATTGATGGCTCAAGAAGGTGTAATTATTCAAAGAACACATTGTTTCATTTTAAAATACAAAAAAAAAAAAAAAAAAAAAAAATTGTACCCAAGTGTTTTTCCAAGTGTAATATTTCTGTAAAGAAGAATGGACATTTCCATAGAATGACCCCTATATATTTTAGGCTATAAGTATGTGGCTATGTTACAGTTCTCCTTTGAAGCTCTTGTGTTTTTCTCCTTTTCCATCTCTCCAATTCTGCTCACAGGTGATTGGAGACGAGTTTTGTTCCCACTTTTGTTGCAGTTTTTCTAATTTTTGTAAAATAGCTTCTGTTTTTGATTTTCAGATAAAAGAGTGGTTTCAGTTTAATATGTCGCAGGCTCATTTATTGGTAATAATTGATAATAAATAATATTGATGATAATAAATCATCAAAAAAATATTGGGCTTGTTGGTTGCTTCTTTGTCTAGCGAGAGTTGGCAACTGTGGTAACACCATCTGTAGTGCTGGCCGCAGACTTTTTTTTATGCAGGATATTCCAGTTCAACCCCAACTAAACTAATCATAGGCAATTTTGTGGACATTAAAATGATACCTAAATAATCAATAAAAACATTTTTCACACATTTTTATTTTTTATAGAGCAGACCAGGCCCTGCTTCCCCTGACGGCCCACCACTGGATATCAGACTATATGATGCATAAAATGTTAGATATCTCATATTATATAATGAATGTATCAGATTATGTAGTGTATATGTCAGGAACTTCATACTATATGATGCTCATGTCAGATATCTGATGATATTTACCTGTTTCCTTAAGTTATTCATCACTCCCATGATGTTGGACAATAATCTGAACTCCTCTTTGGACGCAGTCTTCTTCTCGCTTTTCTTTTTGGGTCCTGATATCTTCTCGCTTGATGCGGAGGCCATGCTCATCATGCTTTATTAAGAGTATGATAATAGAGTAGCGTTTAATTAAAAACACACACTGAGGTTTGCTGCTCGGCTCTGTTTGTAAATATGAGGCAGGAATGATGTGAAGGAAGCGGCAGGATTTCGGGATCACCGCCTGCTGAAGAAACGCAATAAAAGTCCATAAACGATTTTTATTTAAGAATTTTTTTAATTATTTAAAAAAAAAATTCTTAAGGTGGTTACTCTTTAAGTATATGAGTTTTGGCAAAAGTTTGTTTACTAGCTGCGTTTTGTATAAATTCTCGATCGGTGACAGAACTGATGTGAAGTACGTGACAATTTAATAATAACGCTTGTCAAAATAAAAGACCTAAAAAATACATTAACTGCTCTTTCAGTGCTCTATTTTTCTTTTGTTTTTAAAATGTTTTTATAATGACTAATGCGACCTTTTGCAATGAGGAAAAATTAAGTTATTTTTTAAATGCATAATGTATTTGTTTTAATATGAAAAAAAAATCTGATATAAATAAACCACATAAACCAAATAATGTATTATTATTATTTTTATAATTGTCATTATTTAATCTTGTTCATTTTACTTAATTTATGTTAGTGTTTTTGGCTAAACTTACTTTTTTACACAAGTTTAAATTTAATAAGAGCAAGATTTATTATGCTTTATTATTTTGTTATTATTTGTTGCTTGTTTTTTATTGTGGCTATAAAAGCCACAGTGCACTATATTATTTTGTATTTTCATTCAAATAATTATTTTAGTGCATCTGTAAAGCAATTGCAAAGTCATCCTATTGCTCTACAAATATATTGTCTGTGTCATGTTACGTACACTAGATGTCAGTGTTAAAACAAGTTATTGTGTTAAAATTTGTGCCTTAGTCAATATTAGACACATTAACCGGATGTCTAAACCAATAAGTAATGGAAATGCATAGCTCTTGTTTGGTTAACAAATTGGTCGTTTCTTACTTGTCAAAATTGTTTGTTTTAAATGTCATAAGACAAGAGGAAATTTTCATAAGATGAACACATGCTAAGCAAAAACATTCTTTAATGAGATTTTCATCGATGCATGTTTGCAGTGGTTTTCTTCTCCTCCTGCATGAGTGTGCAGTTATTTGAGTTGGTTTGAGGTGAAAGTGTCATGGCCAGTCAGGGCCAATTACATGAAATCCCATATTTCTCGGGCTTAACGCCTGCAGTGGAGATGGATACAGTGTTTGCATTTATCTTTTGACTCGACATGGAGAGTTTTACATAAGAGAAGACATGCCAGGCTCTTGTCTGTGTTTAATGAGGCAGAGCAGCCTGTCCTCTCTGAGGTGAGCTTATTACTCCAACCAAACGCTCCGGACCTGCTTAATTTCTCAAAGTTTTAATTTGAACAGCCTGCTGTCAGAAGTCTGAGAGGCGATTAGTTCTGTCTCCTCATCCACCTGGACAGCGGAGGAGGGCTGAGCATGCTGGACATCGTTCTCGCTGTCTGGATCATCGGATGTTCACTAAGGTTGAATTTAGCAGGTTTTTGTTCTGAAAAAAAAAGGACCATTCAAACAGCACTAGACAATGTTCAGTTAAACCCTAAATGACAAAAATATATATATATATATCATGGTTTGGATAGACGGATACATTTGATTGCACAGTTGCAACCTTTATATCAGATGCACTTCGATACTGAAGTCACAATTAAAATGTATGAATATCATTGCGCTGCACAAAATATAAATATACATTAAAATATTGTTGTATAAAATATTAGATAAAGTATTAAAGGAAGTGGCATCTGTTTCTTAGCAAGAAATTTAATTTTCATCATTCTTGTCTAATTTAATGATGATTTAATGATTTGCATTGGGGAAAAATTCATTAAAACATCAACTTCAAACAGGCGATTTTTAGAACACTGTAAATAAAAATGTAAATTAAATTATTAAAAAAAAAAAAAAAAATTCATTTCTGATCTGAGAAATGCAGCAAAGCGACTGAGAAAAACTGTAAAGTAACTTTCAAATATGTAACCAAACGTGCTATGTGCATGTAGTCATGACCAGTGTTGGGGAAAGTTACTTTTAAAAGTAATGCATTACAATATTGCGTTACTCCCTAAACTAATTAAGTTACTTAGTTACTTTTTATGAAAAGTAATGCGTTACGTTACTTTTGCATTACTTTTTTAAATATGAGCAGGGCTTGATTGTTTGTTTTTAATATAAGAAGTTCTATTTATAGCAAATGTAAAAGCCCTTTCACACCAAAAAGTGTAATGAATAAACCTCAGGCTGAAGGAAAGGTAAATTCACGTCTGTACAGTAGAACGCAGGAGAAGAAGGTTCAACACTCTTCAGCAATAAAAAACAATGAAGCACAATTGTTAGTTTATCTAAAGTCATTTTTGCTCATTAGTATGGTTGAACTGAATCAAAGGTCAGCAGCAAAGACATCGCTTAATAAAATGGGATTAGATACATTTGTGTTATTTAACATATTTAATTATTGCAAGTTTGCGTCATATTCTGAGTTTGCATTTCACTGTTTTAATTCATTTTGATGAATACTAAACCTTTTTTTTTTGTGCGAGGGATATGAATTAATGCACATTCACATTTAGTCAAGAACTACAGTAACATCATGTTCACACAGCGCACACAACACCTCTGTACTTCCGATTTCTCCCAACATGGGGACAGGAGACTTGTCAGTCAATAAATGGGAAAACAAAGTAACTGGCGTTACTTTTTTGAAAAAGTAACTCAGATATTTTCTTGTAAATTAAAAAGTAATGCTTTACTTTTCTAGTTACTTGAAAAAAAGTAATCTGATTACGTAACTCGCGTTACTTATAATGTGTTACCCCCAACACTGGTCATGACTGTTTTAAAATGGGTTTATTTGTTCAAAGCAAATTAAAAGCAAATAATATGAAATAGAAAAAAAATCATGCACTGTTACCTAAAATCCAATATTTGTTGAGATAATGTTTTGGTCATGTGACTTTCATCAGGCATTCAAACCTGACAGGAGTAGACTACATTCAAGTGATTTTGCCTTTTCTTTTACAGGTTTTTCACCCTTTAATTTATGCAAATATATTCAGATTAAATCCAATCCACAGTAAAAACATTCACACCTTTTGGCAGCCAAATACCGTGTGTTGATATTCGATGGCTCACACGGTCTCTCAAAAAGGTATTGAAATAGAAAGAGATGGAGAAGAGGACAAAGCAATTGAAGCAACCTCTCGATGCATTTTTGGAAGCTGAAGAGGAAAGCCGAACACACACATATTTTCAGTCTTTTTTCCATCTGCCTCTGCGGTTTTATTGCAGCTGAAGGCAAAAGCAGCTCGAGTAGAAGCGCTCGCTTTGAACTTCTGAGCTGGACGAGAAAAACGCCCCGTCGTCCTATTGATTCCCATCTGTGGGAGTTTTTGTTGTCATCTGCGCTTTAAAGGGGTTTGTCCTCCTTATCTTTTTCGATTCCCATCAGGCAGCAAACCATTCCTCAAAAACCTAGAGTTTCTCTTTATTTCAGGCCTACAATGCAAAGAGCCAAGGACAGAATCTGCAGAACCAGATAGATAGATAGATAGATAGATAGATAGATAGACAGACAGACAGACAGACAGACAGACAGATAGACAGACAGACAGACAGACAGACAGACAGACAATATGATGATTCTGTGAAAATGAACACGTCCTGAGGCACTTCTTCAGTTCATTTCCCATGAAACTCATTTACAGCAGTTGTTTCTGAGCTCTCGTTCAGTCATGGCGTTCTGCCCTCCTATAACATAATTAAGCAAATACAGACTCATAGAAGAGACACAGGGCCAAATCCGCCCTCAATGAGGCGTGCAGGCCTCCGCCGGCAGAAATTAATTACCAAAAGACTTCTTCAATTGTTGGAAAGCAAAGGGGCGCGTTATTGTGCCGGTGAGCGGCGGTCTGAGAGTCGCTGTGAGCTGGATGTTATTTCTGTGTTTTCCACACATCACCTCTCTGGCGTGCCACAGCCGTCACCGCGCTCACTGCCAGATCGCACGGCTGGGAAACTGTGAAAGCCTTCCTCTAACAAGCTGCCTGGATCCCACATGAAAGCAAACAGAAGGATTGCTCCACCAACTACAACCGCTCCATTTACATATCTCCATTCCTAAAGAGAGCCCAAGCTCATTGTGATGGGAGAAGAGAAAAAAGACAAGATAATAAGAATAATAAAGTGGCATTTTATCCACAGGCAAAATGATGCAACTGCATGTTATTCGAGCCGCTGTCACAACAAGTGTGAGACCGCACTGGACTTTTAGCAGTGAATGTGACTCCTCCCAGAAGGGAACAGCACTGGCCGTCTGGGGAAAACAGAGTTTACCATCATTTAAGGTCAACAGGAAACCACAATGATCTGTTTATATTCCCACTCTTACTGTGAATTATTCATTAGTGCACAAAATAAAATACCAAATAAAAAATAGTTTGTCTTTGTGATCAAAAACTATTTTCCTTTTTGGCAGGTGTTGCCTAGGCTGGAACCCAAATAACCTTATCGACCAACCAGAACACCTTAGAAACCACCAGAACACCTTAACGACCACCCAGAACATTTTAGGAACCACCCAGAACACTACAATAACCAACTAATAACCAACCAAAAACACACTAACAACCAACAAGAACACCTTAATCACCAACTAATAACTACACAAACACCTTAGAAAAAACCCCAAAACACATTAACAACCACCCAAACCCTAACAACAGCCTAAACACCTTAACAACCACCTAAAACACCTTAGCAACCACCCAAAACACCTTAAAGGAACACTCCACTTTTTTTGGAAATAGGCTCATTCTCCAACTCCCCCAGAGTTAATAAGTTGAATTTTACCGTTTTTGAATTCATTCAGCTGATCTGCGGGTCTGGCGATAGCACTTTTAGCATAGCTTAGCATAGATCATTGAATCCTATTAGACCAGTAGCATCGCGTTCAAAAATGACCAAAGAGTTTCGATAGTTTTCCTATTTAAAACATGACTCTTCTGTAGTTATATCGTGTACTAAGACCGGCGGAAAATGAAAAGTTGTGATGAAAAAGTTGTAGGCGCAGTGATATTACGCAGCGCCTGAAAGTAGTCCCCAGCTATATTATAACTAGTTACCTAGCTGGGGACTACTTTCAGGTGCTGCGTAATATCACTGCGCCCGCTGCGGCCATGTTACGGCAGCAAAGTTCCTTGATTATTACGCCGGAATGAGAGTATAGTTCCTAATCATATCAGCCTAGAAAATCACAACTTTTCATTTTCCGCCGGTCTTAGTACACGATATAACTACAGAAGAGTCGAGTTTTAAATAGGAAAACTATCGAAACTCTTTGGTCGATGCTACTGGTCTAATCGGATTCAATGATCTATGCTAAGCTATGCTAAAAGTGCTATCGCCAGACCCGGAGATCGGCTGAATGGATTCAAAAACGGTAAAACTCAACTTATTAACTGGGGGAGTTGGAGAATGAGCCTATTTCCAAAAAAGGTGGAGTGTTCCTTTAACAACCACCCAAAACCTAAAAATAACCCAAAAACTTTAACAACCACCCAAACACCTTAGAAACCACACAAACCCTAATAACCACCCCAAACACCTTAGCATCCACCCAAAACAAAACAACCACCCAAAACACCTTAACAAACACCTTAACAATCATCCAAAACACCTTAACAACCACATAAAACACCTTAGCATTCTCCCAAAACATAACCAGCCAAAGACCATAGAAACCACTCAAACACCTTAACAACCACCCAAAACACCTTAACAACCACCTAAAATCCATCCAAAACACCTTAACAACCACCTAACAACTGCCCAGAATATCAACCACCTAGAAATCATTCAAACTCCTCAACATCCACCTAAAACACTGGGTTTCAGGCTGCTGTTGTAAACTGTTGTCAATAGTCAACACACCTATTTAATGACAGTTAACACTAAAGCGATAAAGGTTACCACTATAACATCAAATAATGCTAGAACTGAAACACTAATGTGCTCAGTCTCCACACCCTGCTGAAAATCCAGTCCTGAACTACATGTTTTTTTTTCTTGCTGAATATGCTGTAAATGAGTAAATGAGTTGTGAAAGCCACTTCATGGGTGTTTGCTTTGAATGCGACACCATTCACAATCACATTTCCATCTCAAAGCATCAGTGATTCACATGCAAGACAATGATAGTGAGTCAGTTTGAAGCAGAAGAACTATGACTGATGACAAACTCATGCAATGACTCAGTTGTAGATTTTTCTATTTTCTCATTTTCTTCTGTTATGTAACGTGACATTTTATGTCTTGTCTATTTTTCCTCACAGTATCTTCAGCTTCTTGACTTTGACATTTCGCTCTATAGTCTTTGATACCATGATGTCATCGCCAGTTTAGTTGGATTAGATATTTTTGGTTAGGCATGTGTGACTATTACTATTACCATGTGTGATCAAACCTCTAACACTGAGTATTAATGTGGAGTACAGTATGTGTCATTCTGCAACGCTTTTATGTTTCCTCCAGAATCTGGTTTCGCACAGTCTTTGAAGAGGAAGTACTTCCTGTTCACTAAATGTGATTTTGTGTTTAACATCATAAAAATGGAAAAAGACCAAATACAGATGTTTATTAATATTAAAGGGGTCATATAATGCAATTTCTTGTTTTCCTTTTCTTTAGTGTATTATGTAGCTGTTTGTGCATGTATAAGATCTGCAGAGTTACAATGCTCAAAGTCTTCCACAAAAGGATTTATTCTATCTAAAAGAGAAGGCTGATCCAGACCGAGCTAAAACAACTCATTCAAACACGCCCCCACATCTCTACGTCACAATGTGGAAATATTTGCGTAATGCCGCCCAAATGTTCACGCAAAGAAAGAAGGCGTGGTTTCAGTAACCGCAGTAGTGTTGTTGCAGCCATGTCAGGGAGACACTGTGTGTTTCTGTGCGAAAGCATAAGCATTTTATTTGGCCTTCCAAAAGTAGATGCAATTAGGAATCATTGGTAAAGATTTGTTTACAATAGAACAGCACAACCCAAATGTTTGAATTTGTGCACATTTTATGGATGACAGTTTAGTGAACCTTGGAGAATACAAGGCTGGCTGTGCACAAAGGTTATTTCTAAAAAAAAAAATTAAAAAAAAGGGTCAATTCCGACTTAGCTATGACAATCTGGCGCGACTGTAAGTACGTTTTGTTATTAGATAAAGTATTTGCTATTGACTGTTCAAATGCGGAGTTTTGCGCAGTGTAGAGTAACACGTCGTGTGTGTGTGTGTGTGTGTGTGTGTGTGTGTGTCTAAGGGGAACAGGGTCACATCACAGTGGAGTGTACAGCCTATCAGAAATCATAGCACATCAGCTGTCTTAACCGTGGCTTGTGTACTGCAAATACATACGAGCATCATCACTGTGTCTGTCATATGACTCTGTTCCCCTTTCGGGCTTGAACTGATGGTAAAACTAAGGACATTATTAGCTGTCTTTATATCTACATTGAAAGCTGAAACTCGCGATTGTTATATTTCTGACGTGTGCTTGTGGTGTTCGGTCAATCACAATGCACTGGGTCAGCTGGCCAATCAGAGCAGACTTTGCTTGTCGGAAGGAGGGGCTTTGTTGAAAATGACGAGTTTGAGAGAGGCGGGGCATAGAGGACCTACAATAATGTACAGTATTTGAAAAATAATGTGTTTCTTGAACATTAAAGCATGTCAACATATCTTGTTACACCAAATGCACAAAATAATGATCTTTAATAATAATCTAAAACAAAATCAGGAGTACTCTGGCAATATTTAATTAGTACATTTAATAACTACAACATTAATTTATCAGTAGAAACAGAATAAAAATTGGGGGTAAAGTTTTTTTTTTTTTTTAAATAATTTTACACAAACTGGCTGCCAACAGCAATAAAAATAACCAAGCAACCACCCAAAACATCTTAAAAACTACCTTAGTAACTACCTAACTACCACCAAAACATCTGAGCCACCACCTAACTACCCTAGCAACTACCTAACAACCACCCAAAACACCTTAGTAACCACCCAGAACATCTTAGAAACCACCTTCACAACTACCTAGCAACCACCGAAACACCTGAGCAACCACCTAGCAACTACCCATCTACCTTAGCAACTACCAAACAACCACCCAAAAAAACCTTAGCAACCACCCAGAGCATCTTAGAAACCACCTTGAAACTATCCAGAACACCTTAACAACCACATAGCAACCACCTTAAAGACTACCTAATCAACCAGAACACATTAGCAACATCCTTGCAGCCACCTAGAACACCTTAACAACCACTTAACAACCACCCAAAACACCTTAGTAACCACCTAACAAGCACCCAATACACCTTAGCATCCACACAAATTCTTTAGCAACCACCAAACAACCACCCAAACATATTAGCAACTACCTAACAACTAACTAAAACACCTTAGTAACCACCCAGAACATCTCATCAATCATCTAACAACCTCCCAAACACTTTAGCAACCACCCAATCACTTTAGAAACACCTTAGAAACTACTTAAAAACTACCTCAGCAACCACTTAAAATACCTTAGAAACTGCAATATCAGGTAAACATGGCTCAAATAAAATGTAATTTTATTTTAATGTTACATTTTCATGTCTCCAAACAAACACCTTAGCAGCCTCCAAACAATGACCCAAAACACCTTAGCAACTACAATGTCAGGTAAACACTGCTCAAATAAAATTAATTTTAATGTTATATTTTTATGTCTCCATACAAACACCTTAGCAACTACCTAACAACCACCCAAAACACCTTAGTAACCACCTATCAACTACCTTAGCAACTACCTAACAACCACCCAGAACACCTTAGCAACCACCTAGCATTCACCTTAAAAACTACTTAACGATCACCTAGCAAACACCTAAAACACTTTAAAACCACCTAACAATCACCCAGAACATGTTAGCAATGACACTGCAGCCACCCAGAACACCTTAACAACCACCCAAAACACCTTAGTAAACACTACCAATTTATAATAATATTTCAAACCCTGAGATTTAAAGACAACAATTTAATAATATTGTTGGTCATACTGTATATTTTATTTCTCTTTAAATTTAAATATGTAAACAAATTATGTCAAAGGTAGTGACAACATGACTTTATAGAATATTAATTCAATTCAATAGAATACTGCCTAAAATGATTACATACTGACTACAGTGTTCATCATATAATCTGTAACAGCGTACAGTCTGTAAGTAATCTACCCAGCACTGTCTGTCTGTGGTTTTGTTTGATTGAGTTTCTCAGTTGTTGTTAATCAGATGAATAGTGTTTGACCTCTCATCTCTTCAGTGTGTGATTCCTCATCACGAGTGTTTTTGTGATGGAAAAGCCTTTGGTGCGCTCATGTTTACTCAGACCCAGCAGCACGCCTGAATGTGTCTGTTTATAGCAAGCAAACAGGCCGTTTGGCAGCTTGTGCTGCTTTCTGCCATCCTCTCCTCATTTCCTCCTGTTTCTCTGTGTCTCTCGCTCTGAAAACTCGAGGTGTGAGTAAAGAGTGAAAGCTCCTGTATCTCCACACGTTCTGCATGGGTATGCAAAATGTGACATACCTGGAGTTTGACAAGAACAAGAGAAGAAAGCTCTATAACTACAGCTAGACTAACTGACTCAAACAGCATTACATGCATCATCATGCTGTCTGAGACGGTAGAGTCAATGTTAGGATATAAAATAATGATCAGACATAAAAATAAACGTATATAACACAAACTTAAAATATTGTTTTAATTGAGAGTTGTGGTTACCTGGGCAAAACCAAAAAAAGACATTTAATGAGGTTGCTAAGGTGTTTTGGGTGGTTGACAAAATGTTCTAGTTGGTTGCTAGGTGGTTACTAAGGGGTTCTTGGTGGTTGTTAAGGTATTTTAACTTATTAGGTGGTAGTTGATGTATTTTAAGTGCTTACGTATTTGCTGAGGTGTTGCTAAGATGTGTTTGTGTGGTTGATAGTTGGTTGCTAAGGTTTTTTGGGTGGTTGTTAGGTAGTTGCTAGGTGGTTACTAAGGTGTTGTGTGAGATTGCTAAGTTGTTTGTGTGGAGACAAGAAATATAACATTAAAATAAAATACAATTTTATTTGAGTCATGTTTTCCTGACATTGCAGTTGCTAAGGTGTTTTGGGTGGTTGCTAAGGTATTTAGGTAGTTGCTGAGGTAGTTGTTAAGTAGTTTCTAAGGTGATTTGGTGGTTACTATGGTGTTTGGAACGTTGTTAGATAGTTGGTGATATATTCTGGGTGGTTGTTAAGGTGTATTGAGTGCTTGTTAGGTGGTTACCTTTCGCAAGTATTCATCTCATTCATTGTATAATTGACTAAGAAGTGCATTTGTCCCAAATTCAGATGCATGGATTACAAATTAATTTACATGGCATTTACTAAATAAAATATTAGATGAAAAACTAATTAAAATATGTTGATTTTGAAGGACTAAAATTTCTTAAACTATAAATGAAATAGAAATATTTTAAAACAAAAATGTATAAATGAATAAAAATGGCAAAAACTCAAAATTATTAAAACCTAATTCAAAATATAAATAAACATTCTTATAATACATAATGTGCTCCCTGTATAAGCCACTATTTTTGTGCTCTACATCCTGTATTCTTAAAAAAACCCAAAAACAAACAAACAAAAAAAAAAACAGTAGAAATGTGCATTTATGTGATGCAGTATTTTAATACCTTTATGACGGCTGGGTTTCATAAGCTGCTGGTTTCATTTCTCCAGCTATTTGATGAGGAAATACAGAGGTTATTGAGTCATATTGTGCATTTGGAGAAAAGCTTTTTTGCTCTAAACAGACAAAGCCTCTAGATTTAGCCATCAGCCCTTAAAATAGGTTTTCCTGTCTGTGTGTGTGTGTGTGTGTGTGTGGTCTGAATGTGGAGTTACACACTTCAGCGGCTCCATCAAAATGCTTCAAACGTTCCCTCAGATTTTACAGCCTGTCAAGCTCATCACGATCACTAATTGCAGAGATCACTTCAAAATTTCAGACAGCATATTTTAGCATGCAGAGAGTTTGCAGTCCTGTGAGATTCGATGCCCGTGAGATCCGCAGAATTCATGCCGTGTTAAAACACGTGTGTGTTGCCATGGACGACTCACACAACCTCTGTGTGGCATATTTAGCTGTTCCAGTGTTAAAAATACATTACAATAACACACTCGCAAACAGTCAAGTACAGGAGACTCACTCTCACAGCGTTCACAATTCAGATACAACAACTAATATCTTACAAATCTATCTCGAGCATTACCACTTAAAATATGCTGGGATTGGGAAACAAAAGCAAAATGATTTGCCGGAAAAGAGATAAAGACAAAAATTACCAATAGTTTTTCCTGAGTTTAACACAGTACATTGTTTTTTCATGCACTGATCATTTTTTGGCTATTCCTAACATTTTTTTTTTTGTTTTTAGACTAGTGGAGAGAAAACATGCAAATTACACTATAAGTGTTTATTTTTATTGCACTCCATTTGCTTATATAGATTTAAATTGCAATACATAACTTTAATCTTTAAATCTCCACTTCAGCATGACTTACACACCAAACTTTGAAGTTGTATTCCTGTCTATATTCTGAAGGTTTTTGCAAAGTGGGTTGTTTATATATCATTTGCCTTATTTTATACAGCATTTATTTACTTGATTTTTTTCTGATTTATGGAGTGATAAAAAAAGTGAAATCCAAAATCCCCCTTGACTCAAATAAAGCCAACAAAATTAAACAAAAACATTTTGAATCTGGCTTCATCCAATGTTCAGATTACTGTTCTGGAAATGTATGCAAAGTAGTGTATATTTAATTAGATAATGCCTCATTTGCATTTTTAAATATAACTTGCAAAAGTATAAAACTTGCCATAAAAAAAGTTTGCAATCCTTAATGCAATCAACCAGCTGGGGAAGTATGGCAATATTATTATTATTATTTTTATTTGAATTAGCTATTAAATCATGAAAACTCCAAGAAACTTTGTTTCTTCTATAATTCTTTAAAATAAATAAAAGTTGTTGTTACATTTAGAATACAGAAGCATCAAATGAATAATAATTTGGTTTTGGGAGGATCTGATGAGAAATGTTTGAGTTGATATTGAGATCTTGGCAAATCTGAGAACATCTTCTGAGATTTCTTATGAAACTCTGGAGACACGTGATTCAGGAGGAACATCTGAGAAGCTGAAGTCTTCAGGAAAAAGTCTCGGTTTGCTCTGTATTTAGTCTCTGGAGAAACAACTGTAATATCGGCACTCTCATGAATGATCTCTGACTTTCGTGAGAGCATTAAATCAGTCTGTTGTAATTGAGCGTTATCGAGGCTGCCGCGTGGAGGAAAACGTCCACTCGTTGGGCCTCGTTTTAACTGGGCAATTCCGGATGGAGGCGGAAGGTGGATGTAGGTGTGTAAAACTATTCCGGTGTGTGAATTTAAACATCCTCCCACTGAAAGGTGAGGCGTACAGATCTTGCGTAACACAGCAGGAAGGACATAACATGCAGTTTCACTTTGTGTAAGTTTATCCACTGCTAGGAGATACTGTTAGCTAAAAACATACATACATATATATATATATATATATGCGCCTACATATTTTTAGAATTTTTAGATTTGTTAATGAGAAACATCATACAAAGACTTTAGTGAACAATAATGCAAATGAGTCTTTGAATCAGAGTTCTGAAATTAAACATGCAAACACTTCAATGAGCAGCAATGAGCATGAATAATTTAACGACTAATTGAATCAGAGTACTGAATCAATAAATCAACTCACCACACAGAGACTTAAAGTAAACAATGTGAATGAAGTAATAATTGCATCAGAGTATTGAATCAATTCACCACACACAGATATCAGTGTACAATAAGACAAAAATTATTGAGTAAATAATTGAATCAGAGTTTTGAATCAATTAATCAATTCACAACACGGTGACTTCAGTGAATAATAGTGCAAATGAGTATTTGAATCAGTGTTGTGAATTAATCAGTTCACTGCACAGAGACTTCAGTGAACAATGATGTGAAAGAATAATTGAATAATTGAATCTGAGGTTTGAATCAGTTAATCAGTTGACAACACAGCGACTTCAGTGAACAATGGTACAAATGCATCTTTGAGTCAGAGCTTTGAAACATTGAGTTGATTCACAAAAGAGACTTCATTCAACAATAGTGCGAATGAGTCTTTGAGACAGAGCTTTGAATCAATGAATCAATTCACCACACAGAGACTTCAGTTAAAAACAATGTGACTGAGCCTTTAAATCACTGTTATGAATATATGAATCAATTCACTACACAAAGACTTCAGTGAACAATTTGTTATATACCAGAATCACAGATCATCTACCAAATTCATCAGCTCTGGTGTACCTCAGGGTTCTGTTTTGGGCCCTCTCCTCTTCACCATTTATATGCTACCAATTGGACAAATAATTAAGCACCATGGGTTTAACTTCCACTGCTATGCAGATGACATTCAGATTTATTTTAGCACACCTTCCACTTCAGTGTTTCCTCTGCCTTCATTAACAAATTGCATCAAGGAACTCAAGCTTTGGCTAGAGGCAAATTACCTTAGATTTAACTCTGATAAAACTGAGGTAATTTTTGATTGGCTCTAAAGCTGTTGTATCTAAGCATTCTAGTCAACTACTGGATCTGGATGGTGATCTGATTATGCCCTCCACTAAAGTTTGCAATCTTGGTGATCATTGATTCTATTCTTTCATTCAACGATCACATTGGTAAAGTGGTTAAGACAGCTTTTTTCCATCTACATAATATCTTGCTTATTCGATCCTCTCTCAGTCAGCAGGATGTTGAAACTGTTATATATGCCTTTGTTACATCCCAATTAGATTATTGTAATTCACTTCTTTGTGGCCTCTCAGCTAATAATATCAAACGACTACAATATGTTCAAAACCCTGGCGCTCGCTTGATTGAAAGAACAATCACATTACTCCTATCCTTTATCATCTTCATTGGCTCCCGGTTTCCTTGTGTATTAACTTCAAGATACTAATTCTCATTTATAAAGCTCACTATAACATTGATCCTACTTATTTATCTGATTTACTTCTGCCATATGTACCTGCCCGCTCATTAAGATCTTCTAGTGAGGGATTGTTAGTCACCTCTAAGTTTCGTGTGGTGACTATGGGAGCTGGGGCCTTCAGAGTTGTTGCTCCCAGATTGTGTAATGCTCTTCCCCAAACCATCCATCAGCCATCCTCCCTTCTCTCCTTTAAAGACCTCTTAAAAACCTATTTTTTTTCTGACCATTACTCTTCAAGTCTGTGAACTGTACCATTATGGATGTTTATCTTCATTGTTTCTGTATCTCTAATCTAATCTTGAAAGTGGTTTCTGTATATTACTCTTAGCTTTTGGTTTGTTATGTTTTCTGGTATTGATGTCTATTGTCTCTGTTCCTTAAACCTGATTTCTAAAGTGACCTTGAGTGATGGAAAGGCACTACATAAATAAAAATTATTATTATTATTATTATTATTATTATTAATGATGTGAAAGAATAACTGAATGATTGATTTAGAGTTTTGACTCAATCAATTTACAACACAGCTACTTCAGTGAACAATGGTGCGAATGAGTCTTTGAGACAGAGCTTTGAATCAATGAATCAATTCACAACAGAGACTGAAGTGAACAATGATGTGAATTAATTTTTTAATCAGTTTTGAAACAATTCATTGAAATGGACAGTTCAAACTTAATAATGAAAATGAAAATATTGAACAAATAAAGATACGATTAAATCATCTCTATATCAACCCTCTCAAATTCATGTCTAATCATGCTTTTAGGAAATGTACTGGCCAAATAAAAATCATATTCATGTATATTCACAATGCTGCAAATGCTGCAAAATCATTGAGAATATATGTGACCCTGGACCACAAAACCAGTCTTAAGTGTCACTTTCTAGAAATTGAGATTTATACATCACCTGAAAGCTGAATAAATAAGCTTCCCATTGATGTATGGTTTGTTAGGATCGGACAATATTTGGTCGAGATACAACTATTTGAAAATCTGGAATCTGAGGGTGCAAAAAGATGGAGAAAATCGTCTTTAAAGTTGTCCAAATGAAGTTCTAGCAATGCATATTACTAATCAAAAATGAAGTTTTGATATATTGACGGTAAGAAATTTACAAAGTATCTTCATGGAACATGATCTTTACTTAATATCCTAATGATTTTTGACATAAAAGAAAAATCTATAATTTTGACCCATACAATGTATTTTTGGCTATTGCTACAAACATACCCCAGCGACTTCAGACTGGTTTTGTGGTCCATGGTAACATATTGTGAATATTCAATATATCGTTCAGCACTAAATGCTGATTTAAGTTCTGGAAGACCATGATAATTATCTTCCTAAATTTAGCTCAGATTAAACTGCAGCCTGATGAAAAATTAGATCAGATATCTGTTCATTAAAGCCAGATTTTATCAGACTTTCTTTGTACATCTTGATCTGTGTCTTCAGAAAGGTCATACAAAAGAGGACAATTGTGCTTTCATCAATGCAAAATCACACATTTCTCAAAGACCGTCCTTAATCATCACACTTTTGAGAAATAACAATCTGTGCAACAGCTTTGTTATATATCTCTGAACAAACACTTCACACTTAAAGGAACGATTATTTACCTCAAAAATGCATGAAAAATAATTATTTTATGTCACACAGTGAACAAAAGCTGAGTTTTGAGTGAGATGAAGGTGGAGTTTTCATTTCCAGGTTAATTATTCCTTTATGGAAGCTCTGAATTCCCAACTTGGAAATTGTGAAAAGACCACTAAAGTGTTTTTCACATTTCCTCACAGCCTCCGAGACTTTAATTGGAAAGAGTTTCCTCATTAGTGGAATATTCCGGATGCTCTGCATAAGAATGAGGCGTCTGGTTTAAGCAAACGCTTCATTAGCATACACCGACTCTGACAGAAAACACAGGCTTCATTTCACAAATGAAACAATCATTGCCAGAGCGAGACATAGTGCTTTCTCTGTCATTAGATTAATTGTTTAATAAGAGAGTAAATCCTTGCCTCGCCGCGTGATCGATATGAGCTTTTTAAATTGGATGCTATTGTTAATGTGTCACGAGACAGAAAAGCTCCAGCATTAATCCTTCCTTTTTATTCAAACTCCATTCAAACCGAGAGCCGGAGGGGTTTGTTTGTTTGCGAGCGATCGGAGGCCAAGAACATACAAGGAAGACACATTTAAAGTGGTTTTGCACCTCAACTAAATGAAAAATCACAATCAGAGAAAGAATATCACAGATCCCAGGAATCTCACATTTGCCTCAAATAAATACAGAATCCGATCTGAGTGTATTAATGTCACATTTCTCATCAGAACGTGCTAGTAAATTTCACAAACAATACAAAGACATGGCAAACAACATTGATTTAAAGGTGACATTTTAAGTAGAAAGACTCAAATTGTATATTCTTGTAAAACATACTCCAATAACAGTTTTTTTCACAGTGCATGAAGTCTCCTGATAGCAACCTGCGAGCAATAACATTATCATGGTCATCATGTGAACACATCCTTGAATTTCTTCAGCATCTTTTTATTACAAACACCAAACCTCATAGACACACAATAAACTCGATTTCTATGGAGTGCATGTATCGCATATGAACAACGGTTTTATTGCATGTAATCACGCAACAATCTGTGTCCCGAAACACAACAAAGCATCGTCTCAGCGATGGCTCAACTGTCTCTCGGCCTGTATTAATATTTATAGAACGGGCAAATGTACTTTCAGAATCCGCAGGGACTCCGTCTTTGGAGCATTCAAAGACACGTCTGTGCTTTCAGACTCACATAAAAATAATGAAATGTGAACATGTCCGGGCCTGGGTGCAATACAAACGACATGCGACGCGCAGCACCGCCAAAGCAGATATTCATCTTCTGCACCCCAGACTCCAAGAGGATATTAAATATATCATAATAAATGCCCGAACATACAGTACGTATAAGGATGGGCTATTTGTGGAAGCCATTACAAAAAGGAATAGTTCATCCAGAAACTTAAATTGGCTGAAAATGTACTCTCCCTCAGGCCATCCAAGATGTAGATGAGTTTGTTTGTTCATCAGATTTGGAGAAATGTAGCATTTCATCACTTTCTCACCATTGGATGCTCTGCAGTGAATGGGTGCCGTCAGAATGAGAGTCCAAACAGCTGATAAAAAACATCACAATAATCCACACCACTCCAGTCCATCAGTTAACATCTTGAAAAGCTGTGTTTGTAAGAAACGGCAGTAAGTTCTGACGGCACCCATTCACATCCATTGGTGAGCAAGTGATGTAATGCTAAATTTCTCCAAATCTGATGATTAAACAAACTCACCTACATCTTGGATTGCCTGAGGGTGAGTAAATTCTAATCATAATGAAATTTGTGTCAACTATTTCACAATTAATTACAAAGAAACAGCGAGTAACATTGAATTAGAAAGACTGAGATATTATTGAAGTGTGTTTTAGAAGAGAATATTCTTTCTTTTATTGGCTACTTTGAAAAAAACATTTTTTTTTACAGTGCATCTGGCTCGTATTTTCATTTAGCAAAAGCTCTGATCAAAACAGTGCATGTCTCTAATAGCAAGGACACAGTAAGACGCATTAACACTGGAATAATAATTGAGCTCAAAGCTTTGAGTACGAGGTTTGAATACTGGAGTAAACTGCCTCAAAACTCCAAACCGGAGCTGGTAGATTTACCTGACACTTTTTGTAAGGACTGTAATGCCTCAGGATTCATCTGTCCCTGCAAGGACGCGTCGACCTGTCAATGCTTCAGCTAATTTAAAAAATTTCCCTGAATTGCTCAAGCTTTTGAGTGCTTTTGTTTCTTAAATATTCACCCTTGGGAGTTATTATGAATTTTGAGCTCATCTTAAATTAGATGCTGTTTGATTTAGCGTTTCATTTGAAGAAGGGAACACAAGTACTGAAACATCACAGCACCTCAAGACATTTTTCATCATTATTCTCATAATCCTAAAATATTTACAAGGCTGAAAATGCAATAACACTGAAGATGATGAATATCCATCGATTAAGGCATAATTATATCTATGGAAAACTGTGAAGATGTGACCTGTAATATGATAACGAATACTGGGTTTTCTGTTGCAATAAACCAAATGTGAGAACATTTCAAAACCGAGAACATGAAAACGTTTTAAAAGCAAGTATTATTTGCATAAAAAAAAGCATGCACAAGCACACTTTACAAACAAAACATTTGACAAAAACTATTGTGGCACTGTGACTCATACATCCATACAACTTGCTTTTGATGCTTTGCTATCCAATACTACAGTTTATTTTAGCATTTTAGTATCATTGAGGTATTTATGCATGTTTTGAATGAATTTTTTCCTTTTAACTTCAGTTAAAATCTTTGTACTTTTGTAATGTTTTGGCGTATTTATTTTGTGTCCATTTAGATTTTATTGTAGTTTCAGTTTGTATAATATTTTGTGAAATAAGGAACTTTGAGGCTGAAGTTGCAGCTATATATATATATATATATAAGTATGTATAAAGTTAAAGTATATTTTATTTTATTTCATTTCAAGTACTTAAAAGTTCTTCGTGGTTTTAGTTTTAGTTTTATAACTATCTGTTATAAAGTTTTTTATAGCTTGCAAATTGATTACAAATCATTAAATCCACTTGAAATCTTTACAATTATTCCTGAAGCACAACATCCTCCAACAAATCCGAACGTGTTTGCCTCTTAGAAATGTGAATCATTTTAGCAGCTCACCATAAGGCTCAACTTGTCACAGCTTAAACCGCCTTAAAAATAGATCCAATTTGTGGTCCCGTTTTAGACATGGCGCGATGATAATAGGCGTCCACACTTCAGATGAAAAAGGACAACAGATGTCAGTGTCAGAGATTTGATGGTGCTTTTCACTGAACCCGTGACAAACCGTGTTTCGTCTCCCTTCAAACGCTTTTGTTTTCATTTCAATCCTCTCAGATTTGGCCTCTTGTCAGAATTCGGCCCTTGTTTTATTCATGACCCTCTACTTTGCATCTCAGCGCCAGAGAATTGCCACTGGATGCAAATTTGACACCATGCATGCTTTTTTTTTCCCACCTAAAAGAGAAATAAATATTAGCACATGTGTCTTTTGTGGTTTTGATGATATTGTTGGCTTTGTATGTTGGTTAAATTTGAATGGATTTATAATGAATCAAATGTTAATACTTCAGTGTGAAAAACACATGCACCTTACTGTCAATCTCTTAACATGCCTTAAAAAAAGAAGCACAATTTTGCTGTCTCAAGCCTCAGATGTGCATCTTAAAATACCCCCCATGTAGGCAGCTCGCTAGGTTTTGGAGCAGAGCCGAAAAAATAGTCTATGTATACCAGGAACAGTGTAAATTAATCTTTTATTACATTTTCTCTACATCATGCGTTTACAATGAGATGTACCATTGGTCCTCCTCCAGTTTTGCGTCTTCAAGGTATGTCACTTTTTTAAGCAGAAGTCAGTTTCATGTATACCAAGCCAAAAAAAAATTGTACACAAAGACGAAGAAATTACTTTTAAAAAAACAAAACAAATAAAAGTAACTGGCAAAGGAAGAAACACATGCCACAACTCTCCTCTACTTTTTTCCAATAAAAGCCCTTTCACATGATTCGCGTTTGGTTCCCCGATACATCAAAATCAATGCGGCGAAGCATCAAACTACAGCATTAAACTGCGTCCTGAGCAGGTGCAATAAGTTTTCAACAGTAAGTAGTTTTTCTATCCTCAGTGAATGCAAAAATGCTGTGCAATGGGACACAATCACAAGCATTATAGATCATATTTGATGTTAATTTGATGCAGAAATACAATGCAGAAAGCGAAACCAACTGATCACGAAAATGTCCAGAAATTTGCAAAACCTCACATTTACATGTTAACCTGGTTAGGACACAGCAGCGCCACATAGGACACAATCGACCACCACTCGATTTGAGAATGAGAATGAGAATGAGCTTTATTGTCAGGTATGTTTACACATACAAGGAATTTTTTATAGTGACAGAAGCTCCACAGTGCAGATTTTGACCTTTCTATACAACAACCAACTATTTCCCAAAGATATGCATCCAATGTGAAAATCAAAACAAGATGGAAGATAGACTGATGTGCATATCTGGTTCTGGAACGTCAAATGCATATCATGACATTCAGAGAAAAAGTTAGATGTGTCTTTGTTTTGATTCCCCAATGTATCTAAGCAAACAGCAGGACTTTCGGTTCTATTATAAGATATTTTCACACTTTTTTTGCAACCTTGTCAAATCGCCCTTCAGCGACACAATCTTCAACGCTTTTCACGTGGAGGACAAAATGTCACAGCATTGAAGCCGTGACACGAATCATGTGAAAAGGCCTTAAGAAAACAGGAAGAACAACATCACGTAACAATGGCAATCTGAAAGACCTCCAGGAAGTTGCTAACTTCATTTGTTTTCCCATATCTTTGTGCAGTAAAGACATATCTCATTTGAGGCCATGTAGACTCGAGTTAGGCGAGACCGAACAAATTGTTTCAAAGCAAAGTTATCGGTAGCTGGAAGAATGAGAGACTTATAGACGAGTATTTCAGGCACTTAGAAAATCTCTCCCCAGTGTCCTTGGCTACAGCGTGCTTCACTGTGGAGTCTGCATTGAGAAACGGCTTTCTTTCCCAGCACAATACAGTGTGTAGAACAACCGCAGTTAGACAAGGCAAAAGACTAGATAAGTACATTCAAACACGATTCTTTAAAGGGATTTCAGGTACCTTCCTATGCAAACGACAAGCTCTTTATCTACAGTGAAGTCGGGTTCTCCTAATGTTCTTCTAAAAATTCTCCTAATGTTTCTGATGGACCGATGTTGAAGCCACAATCAAACGTCATTATTATAACGGCACCAACCTTGGAATTTTTTTTTTTTTTTTTTTTTTAAAGCACTTCACTGGATACACGATGAAGTTACAATAAAGAAACAACGCTCATTCCACTCACAAAACTACCACAGTATTTCCAATTTGTGGACATGGTACTAATAATATTCTGATGGCAATTTTATCCCCAATAATCAATGCTTTACCATTTACATTGGGTCCTCCAATCTTGAATATATGGTTGCATACCATGTTTTTTGGATACTACCATGGTACTGAAAACTACCACAGTATTTCCAATTTGTGCACATGGTATCATGATACTAACATTCTCTGACTGGCATTTTCCCCCTTAATGATCAATGCTTTACATTTAGTCCCTCAATCTTGAATATATATGGTTGCATCCATCAAAATACCATGTTTTTTTGGACACTGCCATGGTATTAAAAACCACTGTACCATAGTATTTCCACTTTTTGGACATTTCAGGACACTAATATTCTCCGATTCACATTTTTCTCCCCAATGATCAATGCTTTAAATTTAACATTTGGTTCCCCAATCTTGAATATAACTGGTTGTATCCATACAACCAGTTATAATATATATATGTTACCAATACCATGTTTTTTGGACACTACTGTAGTATTTCCAATTTGTGGACATGGTACTAACATATTCTGAATGTCATTTTTTTCCCCCAATGACCAATGTTTTAAATTTTACATTTGGTTCCCCAATTTTGAATAGAAGTACATGGTTGCATCCATCATAATACCATTTGTTTTGGACGCCACCACAGTACTAACAGCTTTTGGACATGGTAATCATGGAAATACCACAGTATCTTTGTATCAAGTGAATGCAATGATACATGAAAGCCATCTGAAACTTACTATATCATGGTACCACCACAATCCGTTTTCATAAGGGCTCTGATTTCTTCCAGAACTTGTTCCCACATTCCTGTTTTCCATTTCCTCTCTTCTCCTGTCGTCTTTCTATCCTCTAGCGCTCCCCAGGGCTTTGCTTTGCTGGACTCGGCAGTCAGCCGTAAGAATGAGGCCAGTAACAGAGTGACAGCTGTAATTTTCTGCTCGCGACCAGCCCGAATTACTGTACACACACAATAATATCACTGAGCGCCAATGGCAATGACCGCCACAGCACAAGGGGAAGCTGAAGTTCCTCGTCCAGGATGTGTATTTTATGCCCTGGATGTCGAATGTTAAGCGAGAGTTTGGTTTCAGGGATGGAACCTTACGTTTACGAAAACACACTGGCCGTCTCGTAGATTACACATGACTAACACAGGGCTTGGGAGCCTCTTTTTACGCACGGTGAGTTACGACATCGACAAAGAGCCTCACAAGTAACGTTACCGACAAAAGACTCGGATGGAGGTATCAACTACGTTCCTCGACTACGGTTCCGAGAATCACGTGACAAGCACCACACCAGCACTGCTGTGCTCTACGACTCAACGATTCACGAT
Source organism: Acrossocheilus fasciatus (assembly GCA_036784905.1). Taxonomy (NCBI): domain Eukaryota; kingdom Metazoa; phylum Chordata; class Actinopteri; order Cypriniformes; family Cyprinidae; genus Acrossocheilus; species Acrossocheilus fasciatus. The sequence continues at coordinate 4,554,512 of CM071956.1, forward strand.
TGAATGTGCACGAGTTTTAACGTGAAAACAAAACGAAAACCTAAAAATGCACAGGATCACAATAATAGTTTCAGAACTTTGGAAGAAATGTACCGTCGTTTCACTAATAAAGGGTACGGCACGCCTTTTAAAAGGTCGTAAAATGATTCGCGATTGTAGCTAATGTGCACATGCCTGGATTATCATTTGTCTTACAAAACTTGGTAGCATCAAAACATCGTAGGGTTTTACAAATCATTGGAGTCTATCAACATTTGCACCTGAGATTTGATTTCTCAAAATACCTGTACTGGTCATTAGCGACGCTTAATGATTGACGATCTGTTCCGACTGACTAGTTAAAATAGAAAATTACTCGTGTCAATGTGCCTGAAGACAAGTTCTCGCTCTAAATGTGGGATTGGACCACATTTAAAGGACAACTTTGCGATTGTTTTAATGCCACCTAGACATCGCGTTTAAAAGACTCTCTCGCTCTCTCTCGTAAGGACAAAGGGTTGGAAGTGTATCACAAATTGTTCTAAATACATACTCAGAAACAGGAAAGCACATTGGAAAAAGAGAAGACAGGTGTAGTACGCTAGACGACATTTACGATTCGTGTCAGATTAATCAACATCCTCGTTTAAGACTCGTTCATGCCAAGAACGATAACTATTACGATAACTTCCGCATTCTCTTATAGTTTTCGTTATAGTTATCATCCTTGATGTGAACGGGCCTTTAGTCTCTGGGATCGTGCGATCTCCGTAACGTCACACGACCGTGCTGATGTCCTCCGGTTCATCCGGTTTCTTGGGCTTGCTGGGAAGCGATTTCAGGTACTCAAGGTGTCGTCTTGCGTCTTCCTGGTTCTGCCGTACATAGTACACAACGTAAGAGATAACCATCGCGAACCAGCCAAACATGGTCACCAACATGGCGTAGTCGGTGGTCCGCTTGGCCAGGTTGCACAAGTCCGCGTCCACGGCCAGGAACGGCTGGCCCTCCTGGTCCCTCAGCTCCGAACTACGGCACAGCACGCGCGTGGCGGCCTCATGGTTGTGCGCCATGCCGCCCAGCGCCTGCTGCAGGGCGCAGTCGCAATGCCAAGGGTTGTTGTCCACCATCACACGTGCCTTCAGCCGTGCGAACGCGTCCTTGTGCACGCTAGTGATCCGGTTGTGGGAAAGGTCCAGCACTTCCAGAGAGCCCTCCAATCCGACAAACGCCCCCTCTCCGAGAGTTTCCACAGCATTATGGGAGAGATTGAGCCTCCGAAGCATCCTCAAGCCATGAAATATGCGATCCGGCACCAGTGATATGTGGTTTCGGTCCAGCTGCAGCAGCTGGGTGTCCGGCGGGACGTCAGGCGGGATCTCCTTCAAGCGTGACAGACTACAGGTGACGTTGAGGCCGTGCGGAGGGCTTTCAGAGCGCTGGCAGGTGCAACCCTTGGGACAGGTGCTGGCAGACGGAAAGCACAGGACCATGAGCACCAGGCTCTGCAGCAGCAGACACATGGGGATGGAGCGGGAAAGCCACAGGTCCAACGGCGTCATGCTGACAGGCAGTCAACATACTCGACGCCCGGGCCGTTCACGGGAGCCCCATAGCGGGACTGCGTCGTCACCAAAAGCTGTGGGTCTCGTCAACTCTCATCGTCTGTTTGAGCCTGCGGAGGGAGAAGGCACAGTGAATACATACACTTACAAGTCGACGAGCTAATTTATGGGTGGGAATGACACCTCTCCTCCATCACCTCTCGAAGAGAATGTGCCACTGAACACAGGGAACATACAGACCTCAGAGAGGCTTGTCAGAAAAACTGACATCAGTGTAACACTAAGCTCTATGTGGCTTACTAAAGTCTAATACAAAATCTACTAACAGCTCTGTCAATGGATAATGCATGTACATTTTCTGTTTTTGTGAATATACTGAAAATTACCCTTTGCTTATATCAGGAAATTGGTGCACATCTGAGTTATTATTATTAAATTTGATATAGGCTGCATTTATTTGATCATGACAGTAATATTGTGAAATATTACTACAATTTAAAAAGAATTGTGTTCTATTCAAATACATTTTCAAATGTGCTGCTGAAGAAACATTTCTTATTATGAACAAAGTTGAAAACAGTTTTGCTTACACGATACATGTTTTTTTTTTTTTGGATTAATAGAAAGTTAAAAACAATACACACACACACACTTATCCTACATATTATAATATTATATAAAATCAGCATTATATTGGTCACCCTGTAAACATTGGGCATTGACAACCCATATTGTTCAATGACTAGTATTTACAGTAATTTTTTTTATTAAAACAGATTTCATGTATGCTTTGACAAACAGCACACAAATGCAGACAGAATGAATACAGTGGGCCTGTAACAGAACATACATAATTATTTGTGCATTCAGTAATCATCACTAAAATCTTGTACTTTTCATGAAACTACATGCATGCAAAAATCACAAATTCACAGACTGTTTTTAGACACATTTAGTGTCAACCTTAATACCCTTGTTGTTGTGTCTGATAGATATTCCTCTGATTGTACAAATAAATTACATCATTGGATAGTTATATACTGTAGCTATCTAAGGGATCATTTACAGCCAATCAGCCATTATTGCAAAATAAACCCCCTCAGATTAACACAAGACCCACCACTGATCACCCCGTCAGGGTTTATTTATTAACCCCTTAACGGTCACTCACAGTTTTGAACATAGGCATTAAAGTGCACTATCCAAACTTAATTTTTTATAATTCATGAATGAAAACAAAATGTAACATGGTTTTGATGTACCATTTCCATGGTAATGCAATGTCTGATTTTAAAATGGGTTTCAAAAGATGAATTTTGAGATTTTAAGTTTTCATCTGATATATAATTTCTTATGATTTCTAAAGCTTGATAGAGAAAAGGGTAACTAAGAAGACTTTCTGTGACAAAGGTCAGAACTCCTGTTATGATGTAGATCTTTCAGGTGTACTCCTGTCCTACATACTCCTACATAATTTTTTAACAAAAAAAGTGGTAAAATAGCTATTTAGGAGTCTTAGACCTCTCCAACGATATATGATTAGATTAGGATTTAATTGTAAAATAGTGAAGTAAACGTAGGCGTCCCACAGAGGGGGCGGTGACAGTTAAGATTAAACAAAAATATTTTTACCACTCAATAGACAAATAAGCGAACAACTACAACGCCAGACAGCTTGACTGCAGTTTAACTACTTTAAATGAAGCAACTAGTCAGGCAAACTAAGCAGCATCGTGAAGGCACTCATTGAGACATTACAGAAACACAGTTAAGGTCACCTAACATAAACTGGTTGTATTTCAGGCGGGGAGGGAGAGCTATAATTAACACACAGTAACACGGAGCACACGCCGCTCATGTACATACAGTACATGACGCCAATCACGGATTGATGTAAACTGAAAGGTGAGAGATAAGAGCAGCTGGAAGTCGGTGTCACCTGCACATTTCTAAGCGAGCTGCATTTAGCGCACGGAAATATCAGCGGACTGATTTAGCGAAAACATGCTGGTTTACAGAGGCATGCACATCTGGACCTTTTGTTTGGATCATGCATGTGAAGCAGTTTCTAATTTTAGAGCTGAAAGGCAAATGATGATAAATCAATAGTGATGTAAAAATAAGTATCCCAGGAGTCCTGACATGACGTGCTCAGTGACTGTTCACTAGAGCCAAGTCGAGTGTGAGTGTGAGTGTTGCCTGAGGCTCTTGAGGGCCAGTGTGGACTGACTGAATGACTCTCAGGCCCCTGTCCAGCTGATGTAATGCGTGGATATGCCACATGGGATATATGATGGCGGATCTCATGCATTATGGTGCAAACTATTACAACTGACAGGCCTTCACAGGAAATGAGAGAATAAAAGAAAAAAAAAAAAGTGTCACTCATAAATTGTCAACAACAAAATTCTCTGTGAATTGAGATGAATTCTAGATGAATCCCAAATGCAATTAAATCCAGGAGGCAAATACAAATAGATGATATTATGACATGGCTCTCTGGAATGATTCTGATTGGTCAGTTGTGGCTTTCAGCTGTCAAATCAAATGCATTAGTGCCTGCTCACTTTTACAGTTCTGGAAGGGTTTTCTCACTCTTTTTTCCCCACAGGGATTAAAAAAGGTCTTGGTTAAAGCATTATGAGCCATTAACCAAACCAACAGGTTCAGAGGTGAATCACATCCTTAAAAACATTGATTTGAAGAAAAAAATATATCAGAAAATCAGACAAAAAGACAAGACTGTGTATTTAACAGCTTTAATGAGGAAAAGAACTACAATCCCATTAACCCTATGGAAAATTACAAGGGAAGAACTACAAACGATGTAATCGAATTAAAAACAATGGAGAAATATAAAACTATTCCTTTAAAGAATTAAAGAAACTGTATATTTTAAGTTTATTGCAAAATATTCATATGCATATAAATATATATGAGTATTTTGAAAGCATAGCAAGACCAATTAGATTACTTCAGTCTCGTTCCCTTCTAGCTTTTTGGCACGATTTCCTTGCCGCAGCTCTCTGATTGGTGGAATTTTCTCTACAGCATCATGGGTAATGCAGTTTTTACCACAAATTCAGCTGTTAAACATTATTATTTTAAAAATAAGTTGAAATCATGCGAGCAGACGGCTTCAACAAAAGCAGATACCATTAGTTAACAACCTCTGAGCTCAATACATCTGTCTTTACAGGTTTATGAGTTATCGTTAAAAAAAAAAAAAAAAAGAAAGAAATCAATTGCTCTATGGAGAAAATGAATGGAATTTTTACTTCCAGAACCCGACTATCGCACTATATTCCTGATTGATGACTGTTGCCAATGGCAACAAAGCATAAAAGACCACTCACCCAGGAAACTGATGTTTCCAATAAAGCTGTGCTCGTATTCTAAGTAGTAATCTAATATAACCATTTCCTCTCAAATCAATAATCCATGTCTATTTGTTATACATTTACCCGCCTCACGTCAGGGTCCTGATCACACTGTCTGGGTTTATTCTGCCAGATGATGTGATGTGATGATTGTATATTATCCCTTACTTATGAACCATCTGGACTCTCTATGATCATTTGTTGTTTAAACATAAAACTGCAGTTTCTTATGGAGAAACATTTTTAGTTTGACATGGCTCCTCTGCGTGGATGAATCTGACAGTCTGAGGTTTACGGCCTGTGATCATCTTATAAGAAAGCTGTACAAGATTTTAAACCAAGCCGACCTTATTTTCTGTTTATTGATATGACAAAAAAACAAAAACAAATCTAGCAGCTGTATATTAAATGCCAGCTGTGTGATATCATAGGTGACAATGTATGTTAAAGTCACGCTAAAGGAAATTCATAATGTGATTCACACTTTTTGCTACTAAAACATGATTATATACAAATATAAACAAATTTAGTTTTAATCTATTTGTATTGTATTATAATCATATTTTACATTTAAATTACATTTACTGACAAAAAAATTAAACAATTTAATATAAATTAACAGTTACAGTAAAAGTGATTCACATTTTACTACTAAAATAAGATTAACAATATATTGAAACATGATTATTAAAATTACATATATTGTTAAATTTCCAAATATGTACATAATTTATTATAACATACAGTTACAGTAAAAGAAATCCATGTGGTGATTCAAATATTTTACTATTAAAACAATTATATTAAAATAACAAATATAATTTGATTAAACACTTTACATAATTTAATATACAGTCATGGCCAAAAATATGGGCATCCTTGGTAAATATGATCAAAGAAGGCTGTGAAAATTAATCTGCATTATTAATCCTTTTGATTTTTTATTTAGAAAATTCACAAAAATCTAACCTTTCGTTGGATAATAAGAATTTAAAATGGGGGGAAACATCATTATGAAATGTTTTTCTCAAATACACGTTGAACACAATTATTGTCACCCCTAGAAATTCTTATGAGTAAAATATCTCTGAAGTATATTCTCATTCATATTCACAATTTTGAGCACTCCAGGGTGATTATGAACATGAAATTATCCAGCCATGGCTTCCTGTTTCAAAGAAATATAAATAGGAGGGAAAACAAAGCCCAAATTCCCTTAATCATCATCACAATGAGAAAAACCAAAGAATATATTTCTGATGTGCAGCTAAAGATAATTGAGCTTCACAAATTAGTGAAGTGGCTTTAAGAAAAGAGCTAGAGCAGTGAAAATTACCATTTCCACCATCAGTGCGATAATTAAGAATTTCCAATCAACATAAAATGTTACGAAACTGCCTGGAAGAGGACGTGTGTCTATATCGTCCTAATGCACGGTGAGAAGGAGAGTTTGAGTGACTAAAGACTCTCCAAGGACCACAGCTGGAGAATTGCAGAAAATAATTGAGTCTCAGGGTCAGAAAACCTTTAAAAAAATTTTTTAAAAAGTGTCAAACAGCACCTATATCACCACATGTTGTTTGGGAGGGTTTCAAGAAAAATTCTCCTCGCTCATCCAAAAACAAACTCCAGCATATTCAGTTATCAGGCACGGCTGGAACTTCAAATGGGACTGGCTTCTATGGTCAGATGAAACTAAAAAATGATCTTTTTAATAGCAAACACTCAAGATGGGTTTGGTGAACACAGGGATAAAAAGTACCCCATGTGTACAATGAAATATACTGCTGTATTTTTGATGTTGTGGCCTATATTTCTGCTGGAGGTCCTGAACATCTTGTTTAGACGCATGGCATCATGGATTCTATCAAATACCAACAGATAAAAAATCAATAAGTGACTGACTCTGTTAGAAATCTTATAATGGGCCATGTTTGGATCTTCCAACCGTACAATAATCCAAACACAAACCTCAAAAACAACACAAAAAGGAGTCACTGTGCACAAAACCAAGCTTCTGCTGGCCATTCCAGTCCTCTGACCTGAACCCTGTAGAACATGAGTGAACTGAAGAGAAGAAGCACCAACATGGAGCTGTGAATCTAAAGGGTCTGGAGTGATTCTGGATGAAGGAATGGTCTCTGATCTCTCGTCAGGTGTCTCTAACCTCATCAGGCATTATAGGAGAACATTTAGAGCTGTTAAACTGGCAAAAGGAGGTTTCAAAAAGTATTGAACAAAAGGGTGCCGTTAATTGTGGCCAATGTGTATTAGAGAAAAACATTTATTTCATAATGATATTTCCCCCCATTTTAAATTCTTATTATCCAATGAAAGGTTAGATTTTTGTGAATTTTTTAAATAAAAGATCAAAAGGAACAACAATGCAGATTAATTTTCACAGCCTTCTTTGATCATATTTACCAAGGGTGCCAATATTTTTGGCCATGACTGTAAATAAGGAAAACAATGAGGTGGTTCACCCTTTTAAAATATGATTATCTTACTAAAATATGATTATATTAAAAGAAAAATGCATTAAAATATGATTATATTAAAATTAAAATTACATGTATTGTTAAACTACAAAAATGTATATTATTTTGTAATGTATTATAAATATCGTAGTGTATTATTATATTATTAAATATAATTAAATGTAATTTTCACATTAACTTTTACTGTAGAAATAGAATTACTGTAGAAATAGTTTATTTTCCTATTCAAATGACCAATAAGAAAATGGGGAGGGGGGTAACCAGACTTAAATGATTGTTGAAGTCTGTCATTTTACCCACCAATGCACATTTATTTTATTTTTTATTTTTTTAATAAGAAACAAATGCATTCATTCATATGATAAATCATTCACCATAACATGCATTTTGAAAATTAGTAGGGTAACCTTTGAGTTCATGCCGACTTTAAACATTTAAAACATCTATACAAAATGCATTCTCAAGTATTAATATTGCAAGTAATTTCGGGGAGCATCAATTTTGGATGTGTAGATATTTACTAGATATTGGTTAAGAATTACATAACTTACAGATGCTGTTGGCATTATAAGAATGAGTGCATACATACTCATCATGAATGGAAGAGTCATAATGAGACTGACATCAGGTTTTAATATTAAAACACATTGATCCAGATTAACAGGCAGAGCTCGGATCTAGGTCACAGCTCTAAGAAAGCCAAACAGATTGTAAAGCTTTTACCATCATTAACATTGCCATCATCGTAACACATTAAAGTTCATAATGTGAAGATTATGGAGCCGGCGAAAGAAAACATAATGGCTTTCTTGTGCTCGCAATGATTCATTCAGTCAATAAAGCTTTGAATCAGTGCGAAAATTACGTTTGGCTGATATTTTATTTGACTTCCACATAAACAAGCAACGTCTGGTGGAGAAATCATACAGATATTTCTTTTGATGCATTTTATGCATGCAACACATGCATTATACTTCTCATTGGATTTGAGAGAAGTATTAAAGCAGGGAGATCTTGCAGCGCAAAGAATCAAATATAGTGTTTAAACAATATTGCTCAGTTCAAACAGCAGATTTGAATCTGACTTTGAAGGCGTCTAGTGTCAAATATAATAACAATCCAATCAGATATGAGCAGCATCAGAGCTTTGATCCAATGCATTATCCCTGATTTAATCCTAGTGGCTCTGGCATGAAATCTGACCCTTCCGGTGTGATCAAAGGGAACATCACCTTCTTCCAGCAATTTCACAAGCAGACAGCATCTCAAAGGCAGGTCGAAATCAAAAAGCTGAGTGCTGAAAATAACTTTTCTCGACTTGTAAAGCAGCGAAGAGCGATCTTACAGATTACAGCTGAGGATCTCCACACCCTAGTGAACGTGAAGCATGATTGCATTCAATAAACATGATTGTTAGTTCCATTATGAGACGAATCAATAACTGCAAATAAGTTGCTCATGCATGGCTGGTCTAGATAAATCAGACATGCCAGCTGCACTGCAAATCCAAACGGCACAATAAAAGCCATCAACGACCTGTCAATTGCTATTCAAAAGGTGCATATCATTTGAAACGGTGCAATAATTCACTCACATGCAAACACCAGCCGGCGCACGTACAATAAGCTCATGTTCTACCATGTAGTTCTCAGCATGCAAAATGCATATGTGACACAGAAGAATGCATGTCAGTCTCTATCATGTGTGTTTATTTGTGGCTGAGCAACAGGCGACATGCGTTTGTCTCTTACCTGCGACAGAAACACTCATCGATCGCCGCATCCGTGACTCTCACATCCTCGGGGAATCATTCAAACATATGATGTGACGCTCTTGCTCGTTATTTCACGTGAGCTCTCACATATTTGGAGAATGTTGCCTGATGTTCGTGGCAAAAGCCACGGGAGTAACTGGGAGGGGTTCGATCGCGCCGTGGTAGTGGCGTCTGAATCGCGAACGAATGGTTCTTTTGAACCGATTCCTCGGAGTGATTCAGTCGAGCCGAATCGCAGCGTTTAGCCTTTTATCAGTCTTAGGGAGGATTAAAATTGTTTACGATATTAAGAACAATTCATATTAGTATTATACATAAAATAATTGCACCAATGCTTTTTAAATCGTAAAAGAATCCACATAATCAGTTATCCTTGTTTTGGATCATGGTGGCTAATGAAACACCTGTTTGCACGAGATCAATTTTTCAAGAGGGACGTTGTTGCTAATGTTTTAGACACTGCAGTTAGCATGAAACACGGCATTTGACACATCTACGTAGAAATCTCCCTGATAAAAAATAAATAAATAAATTATTGCAACAATAATAAAACGTAAAATGGACTTCTAGGAACTCTTTGTGATCAAAACAATCTGAGAATGGCGGTTCACTGAAACGAGTCATCTGAACGAACCGATTCGCTAAAATGAATCGTTCTCCCCAAGAGACCGGATTCTCTCGGTAGCGCGCGCGTAGTGTGTGTGCGTGCGTGTTTTTTTGTGTGACTCCAGCCCTTGTTTCTGTCATTTTCGGCTTTAAATAGTCGAAATGAGCCTTTCTGAAGGATTCCACGTAAATATGAGACAGGACATCCACCTGAAACACGTTTTGAGACTTGTTCAAGCGCTCAGATACTCTGACGACTCATAAAAAAGTAGGCTACTGTGGTGAGACCATGGTAAAGTCATTTAATAATGTTAGAGATTTGGATGTCGACAAAAGCAATATATAAATGTAATTATTCCCTGCTGAAAACAAAACAAAACAATAGAACCCTGTACAAAACACAATAGAAAATGTAATGGATTTAATGGTTTTAATGGGAATTGTATTGGTTTTAATGGAAACTATAATGGTGTCTACTGGTATGTGATGGATTCTATTGGTGGGATGTTAAATCCTATTGGAAAAATGCCCAAAACACACTATAAAAAGGAATTTTGTAATGGTTTTTCTGGAAAAAGCTAATGTTTATAATGGTATTTTAATGGAAACTATTGGAATTTCTGTGATGGTTTCTATTGGGCTTCTATTGTTGGGGTATAATATGACTATTAGCTTAAGTCAGTTTCTGTGCAGACAAAACCCTTAAAATTTTGACAAAAAAAAAAAAATCCATTGAACATTTTAGCCATTATTACACGGGGGAAAAAAAATTAGTTTGATGTATACATGTTGATCACTGGGGCATGTTGTCACACTGAATCCTGATATTAAATAACCTATTTGGGCATTTCAGCAGAAATTTACATTAAAATAAGCTATTGTTCCACGTTACCACTATGGGACTTTTTATAAAAGCTGTTTTTCAACATGCATTCTGCACATGACAGCAGTTTTCTATTACTATTTTCTAGGAAATTTGAGCTGAAAACAAGTAACTCAGCATAGGGCTTAAAATCTGAACAACTAAATGACTGAAGCTTCAAACTCTTTCAACGGCTGACACACGAGTCATCACGATTGTGCCCCTGAAGAGGTTTTTAACCTCAGGATACTCCAGGTTGACCCTGCATTGCGTGTCGGCGTCAGCTAAATGACACATTAGTGATATAAAACCACTCATGATCAATCATAATCGCTTCAGCTCCACGGTTCAGTAACTGTTTTGATAGTTTTACTGTAAATACCAGCAAGCAGCGTGTTTAATGCACGAGGAGCTGTCTCAGTACTCATTCAATGTCAGCACGCCGTGCAAACCCAACAATTAGCCGCGCTGTCCTTGACAAACACTGTCTGTCTGCGATAAAGGCAGCTCATCTGTTAGAGAAACTTGCACTGCACCAAATATCAATCACTGTAGCCAATTAGTCAACATAAAGGTAATCAAACGCCGTTATGACAGAAAAACATCCATCAACACCAAATGAACTGAAGATCCAGTTACTGGCCGTTTAAACCAGCCGATCTTGCAAACCGAGGTCTTGAAAACACAATAAATCAAAAACATTGGCACAAAAGATATACATTTTTTATCGTTGTGAAAATAATTGAGTGTTTCATGCACCTTACACTTCTTTGTCAAAGCAAAAAGAGTGTTTTGCAGCACAGTAAATGGGTTTGTTTGTGACACGCTCCAACTACAGCTGTGGTATTATGGCTTGATATGATTTTCAAGAACCAAATTGGCAGGTTGCCCGTGTAGCATGTAATTTAGAGTTTTCCCTCCATTCCGTGCAGCATCGATACATTGAATTTGATTCAATGCAAACAAACCAAAGCAAAACAAAAGAACGCCAAACAAACCCAAACTGCTCCTTCATTAATTTGCAAAAGGACTGATTTGGAACAAGACATTTACATTCCTGCTTTTGAAAGGTCATGCTTTGTAACGCTCATTTGCATACTAAGTGGCTAATTATTTTGCAGCCAATAGGCAGGTTTGTGATGATGTGTGAAGGGGTGGCCGGTCATCAGTCTTTAACCGCATCCGAATACAATCACTGCTGAATGGAGGTCACACACATCAGACAGTCTGTGTCAGTAAATTAGCCTAATTAGACCTAATAACAACACATCATGCATCTCCTGTACATAGACCCTGTGCATACACACGCACATGCAATTTCTCTCTTTGTCTGTTTGGAATGACACTGCATGGTATGCATATTGCATACTGAAAAAACGTGAGTAATATGGCATAGTATGCACATTTTGCACAATGATCTGTTCCAGTCAAAAGAAATGTGTTCTAAGATCGTTTTGCTAGTAAGTTATGAAAACAAACCATTATGTATGAATAACATTTTTAATGACGTATAAATAAGATTTTTGTGCTAATAGTTTGAGAACATCAGTAAAGACCAGATTAAAGAATGTTTGTTCATAAATTTAAGACAGCCTTGCCAGAACATTAGCCAGAGTTCTGAGAATGCTCCCAGTTACATTTGCAAAACTGTGTGTAGTGCAGAACAAAAGCACACTGCAAAAATATCTACATTTACATTCTAATTTAGCATATGCTTTTTTGAGCATGCAGCTTGCAAATCTCAATATGCTTGACATGTCATTACGATTAATATGAACGAATCCTTTCTGACATTAAGAGTTTTACACAAAATCTGATTAAATGTATTTATTTCTGTGATGATAACTAGATTTTTTTTTGTCCATTGGTTATTCATAAAACATATATACCTAAAAGTTACTGCTTGACTTATATGTCTGCTAATTTTTAAAAACAGTATGCAAAAAAACAGTATGCAGTGCCTAAATTTTCAAACAGTAGCGTGCTAGAGAGTTGTTTCACAAAGGAAAGCAATTGACAGATGCTTTTTAAAATGTGCATTTAAAAATATTTAATTTACCATTTTATGGTTTTAGTAAAATATCATAGGAGAACCACTTTTGGTGCTGTATAGCACCAAATCTTGGTGCTTCAGTGGTCCTGCAGTGGTTCTTCACTGGTTCTTAGGCTATATAGCACCGCTACCATAAACAGAACCTGTTAAGCTCCTGTATGGTTCTTCAGCAGTTCTTCACTGGTTCTTTGGGGTGATTAAAAGTGTAACTAAGCATATATTTATTACCAAAGTATTTAGAAATACATTAAAAGTATGCATATGTCTTAGAAGTATAACTAAGCATATATTTAATACAAAAGTACTTCAAGTATACTTTTTAGAAATATATTAAAATGCAATTCAGTATATTTTTAATGCACTTCAAATAAGCATGTTGGGAATACAAACATATTATAAACATACTACTTGAATTTCAAGTGTATTTTTAATACTACGTCTTTTCCACCTGGAATAGCACTACTGCCGTACAAAGAACCTGTGAAGCCCCTTTAAAGGTTCTTCACGAGCCAAAGAACCACTGTTGGTGCTATTTAGCACCATTTTTGTTGAAGAAATTCAATGCAATATGACATCTCTTATGGTTCTACATAGCACCATTTGACAAAGGTCCTGTACAGCACCTTTAAAGATATGGTGCTATTTAGTACCAAAAGTGGTTCCCCTATGATTACGAGCCAAGAACCACTTTTAGTGCTATATAGCACCATTTTTTTAGAGTGTATTTAACTACATTTTAAAACGTATACATGTACAGTTTTAAATATGACTACTAATTTGTGCATTTAAAAATTATTTATATCAATTTTTATTTTTGAATTATTAAATTGATAACTTATTCCTTCATTTTATTTTCAAGCGTCACTCCTAGTCCTCAATAAATTTTTGGCAGCACACTGAAAATAATTTGATGTATAGGATTCATTTTAAAATCATTGTCAATTTCACAAATAATTACAAAGAAATACCAAATAGCACACTGAATTCAATTTTAAGTTTTGTAAAATATACTTTATTTAGAACTTTGGAAAAAAAATCTTTTTTTAAAGTGTAATGTCCAAGTTCAGTGCATTGGATTGTGGGATACAGTAGTGCTCTGTTTTATGCTGCACATGTTACTATGGCACTCGCTGAATTAAACACGAAACATAGTGTGGTCATGTGACAGCGATGTAGCACACTACTTTTTAAAACGTTTATTGTTGCATTCGGCAAACTACTTCACAAACTATTTTTACAAAGCTATGCATCATCCCATCATCACTCTAAAGCTTGGATCAATATGCCCATCCAACATCTCCGCTGAGTGTTTTAATGGCTATATTTCTGATTATTATATTACTGTAGAGATGTGATACGTGCTTCTACTCCATCTGATGGTATGCACTCACCTCTGATAGATGCAATAAATAGCTTTTTCCCATTTTATCGCTCTGCATATTGCATTACCATTTACACACGATGTTTTCAACCTCCCTAAAGGAACTTGATTTAATTGTTTCAGATCTCATCCGACCCGCTTTTGACCCCTGAATTATTCCGATCATTTACAATAATCCTCGGCGGCTCTGATCCGACCTTTAAACTCAGTAAAAGGTCACGTTGATCAATGCAGAACATGAGCAGTGTCACAGATCTGACCTCTCGGAAAATATCTACCGCTCGAACCGTCAATGAGGGAGATCGCATGATAAAAGTGTTATTTATTCTGCCATCATCCATTGATGAAAAATGGAAGGCAGCAGCAGAGGATATGTGTGGAATGGAATAATGCTACTGCTTATGGCCGAGAGCATATATAATATAATATATAATAAGATAATAATTTGTTTTTCAATAGATTTTTTCTTACAGTGATGGTTACATTATTTAAAAAAAAACTGAATAATAAAATAAAAATAAACATTTCAAATGGTGTTTAAACAATACTAAGCAAGACTTCTTCCTCATGATCTCACTATATTGCATGTTAACTTTAAGCAAATGCCATCCATTTGGCATCTCAGAAATAAGTAAACATGATCAAATATGACATTTTGATGGAATGCATTGAACAGAACCAGGGTTAACAAAGATTATGACACATTATGATAATGCATATTCAATATGTTGTGTTTGTTTTGCTTGCAAATGAATGCAGGAGGAGCCCTGGTGAAGCATTCATTATTGATGGTGAGTAATGCCATTTTGAATTTTGTACAAAAATGTCTCTTTTTTTTGGTTTGTTTGGTCAAACAATCAGTCACAATCTTTTTTCATTCTAGAAATGCAAGGTTAAGTTAAGTGCACTGCATTGTGGAATATGCTTCACATCAATAAACGTGGACCGCAAACAAAAAAACAAGTGTTCAAGTTCAGAACATTCTCATTAATAATTCTTCCTTTGACTTTGTGCTCCTATAATTGTGTTCGATCTGGTTCACTGGACCCAATAATAATGTATTATTGATGATGACAGTCTTTATGTCGGCTCTTCTTAATGGAGCGGGAAGGTAAATGTCCACCGTGGGTCCCAAAGCAACTTTACAAGATTTCAAATGCTCTCTGAATGAAGCATTATCATTAAAGGATGCTGCACCAGAGCTCTTCCTGCATTAACCTGCAAGCTATATAAACACAGAAAACTCAATATGCATAATCATAATTTGTCATAAGCATTGTAACCCCAGGTCCTGTTCAAACCATTCCATCAAAACATTATATTTTATGTAGGAGGCTATATCAGAGTGAAGGTCTTGAAGTGCTTTCTAGCAAACAGAAGTATGTTCAAAGAACGTTTTGATAATCTTCCCATCAAGTTATGAAAAAGTTATATAAATGTTCTCTGAACGTTCAAAACATTGAGATTTTTTTTAAATGTTTAATAATGTTTTTATGAAACATTCTATTTCATAATTTTGCAAATGTTAAAGGAATGTTATTTTTGAATGTTCTGAAACAAGTAGTAGCATTTAAAAACTGTTAGTTGAACGTCTAACTAAAACATTTCATAGATAAAATATTCCATGAATGATGTAAAAACAACCTTTTTGTGCTAATGTTTTGAGAACATTACTCAAGGCCAGATGACTTTAAATGAACACTCTGTTAACGTTACTGGAAGAATGACTGTTCATAACCTTCTGAAAAAAAAAGTTTGTTTCTTCATCAGATTTGGAGATATGTAGCATTGCATCACTTTCTCACCAATGGATGCTCTGCAGTGAATGGGTGCCGTCAGAATGAGAGTCCAAACAGCTGAGAAAAACATCATAATAATCTACGCCACTCCAGTCCATCAGTTAATGTCTTGTAAAGCCAAAAACTGTGTTTGCAAGAAACAAATCCATCATTAAAATATTTCAAACATTGCTTCTTGTTAAATTATGAATCCATAATCCATAATAACGCTTCATCCAGTGAAAAAGCCAATCATCTGTTGTCCTCTCTCATGAAAATCCACCAACGTATTTGTTTTGGACTGTTTTGGCTTGTAAACAGTGTTTGATCTGTGCAGATTTCTCTCCTGATTCATTCACTGGAAAAAACAATATTATGGATTTAGGACTTGTTTGAAGTTAAAAATGTCTTGATGGATTTGTTTCTTATAAAGCTGCAGCTTTTCACTTCACAAGACATTAACTGATGGACTGGAGTGGTGTGGATTATTGTGATGTTTTATCAGCTGTTTGGACTCTCATTCTGACGGCACCCATTCACTGCAGAGGATCCAATATTGATGCAATGCTACATTTCTACAAATCTGATGAAGAAATGAACTGATCTACATCGTGAATGGCCCGAGGGTGAGGACATTTTTAGGAAATTTTCATTTTTGTGTGAGCTACTGTAATCCTTTAGGGCATTGCTAGATGGTTGCTTACAGAGTCAAAGTCCAAAGAGTTGCTCCACAAGTCTCAAAAATCCCCAAGGATGAGCAGTCATAACAGTGCAAACACGGCTAAATATCCAAGAACGCTGAAATATCCATCTGCTGCAGGATAACATTCCTTCCGCTCTCTCCAACCGTTCCCCGGAGACCGTTCCCTCTCAAGCTTAAAAAGGATGTTGAACTAAACTAAGATGCTTCATTATAAAGTGCAAAAAATAGTCATGCTTATGTGGCAATTAGAGCTGCTGGATAGCACAATTACCCATCTTTTTCACATTACGATTTAATCTCTCCCTCCTTTGAGCTCGGCGCCGGAGAACCACGCAACATTTAACACTCCTGTCAGACGCAGGAAGGAGCGGGAAGCTCCAGTCTCTCCTCACACTCATTGGCTGATTGGCCCCCCGCGACGCGGCTCTTAAAATGGAAATCACAGTACAAATAATTAATGCTTTTGTCTCATCAGAACACGTTGCCAGACGTTTGTGATACCCGTCGAAGTTTAGACCACAGAGGGTATGTCAGAATAGTAGTATAATATACATGGACTAATTTTGACCATCAAGAATCAAGAAATGATGCTTAGATTTGCAGTTCCAGTTCATTTATCACACTGGGAAAGGAAAGAGAAATCAAATGCATTGTGGGATAGTGTATAATATTGTGCCAAGGTCATGCATTTTTCTATGAATTCAGAAAACTGCCATTCTATTCACAATATAATGTAGGAATAAACTGTAAATATCATTTTACAAGAAAATACTGTTTCAGACTTGTAACTTCAAAAGTTTAATTAAAACTTTTTTTTTTTCATTTCTTTGTAATGGTTGTGAAACTTTTTCAAAGTAAATCTTACACCATTTTTTAAGTAAAAATTAACAACAAATCTGTGAGAAAATTATGAGGACATTTTCCAGTAAGTTTATAAAATTTCCTTCATCTCTGCGCAATTGAAAAAGGGGTAAAACCCATGTGAAAAATCAATATTAACAGAGTACATCGGGCTGTAATTTACAGATTTTCTTGGAGTGCTTGCTATTCCAAAATTGATTCCAATATACATTTTAGATTCATTTAAAATATTTTTGTAAGTTAATAAATATATGTTTACATAGTTTTCTTAGAGAATATGATTTTTCCAAAATCACATCCAAAATACTGTTTTACATTTACATTTAAGCTTTTAGCAAATATTTTGATCAAACTGAATTACAAATGAAGCACATCACAAACAATTTTTAACGGAGCAACAATATTCAAAATATACAATACCAGATTTAGTTTAATGCAGAAAAAAAGAGTAATAAACCAAAAAATAAAAATTAAATAAATAAAAACATTTTCAATTCATATTTGTAGGTATTCCTGAAATAAAATATTTTCTGCATTTTCAACTTGACAAGATTAATACCATTATTTTAATATTGTTAGGATACTACAATAGATTTTAATTTGAGTTAGTTTTAGTTATTTTTGTTGTGTTTTTGACATTTTTATTAGTTTTATTTATTTATTAGATTTTTTTAAATATGCCTATATAGTTTTAGTTATTTTAGTACATCAAGTTAAACTAAATGAAAATGGACCTATTGCCTTTTTTAAGTTTTGTATATTTTATTTAATGTTTATTTTATTTCAAATAACGAAAATGTTTTTTAATGGTTCTAGATTTAGTTTTAGTTAACTAGTAACCTTATGAAAGCTTGTTTCTGCCACTGAATTAGAACAAAAAAAGTAATTGCAAACTTTTACCTCACAATTCTGACTTTTTTTCTTGTAAACTCTTAATTGCAAGGTATAAAGTTGCAATTGTGTGATATGAAGTCAGAACTGGAGAATATAAACTCACAATAAAGTCAGAACTGTGACATAAGTCCTTTTGTATTTTTTATTTGGGGGCAGAAATGGGCTTCCGTTTAACCCTGATTAACATGCATGCATGCAAATTTTCACGTGACTGTGTGCTGATTATACTGTACGTACTGTACTGCAAAAGCACTATGAGTTGCATAAGAATATGGCCAGACCCAGCAGCTGAAGACTGATAAATTGTTTCCGGTTTATCTTTGAATTGTGCAGTTGAAGCTTTTTTCTGTCATTTGTTTGTGGGAGGAACACACAGCGTCAGTGTTTAGGGAAAGTGAATGGAGAGATAAACGGGGCTGACAGCGCAGGAGGTGAAAAAGCCCTGGAGGATAAATGAGGCTGATGCATTATTTTCCAGGCCTGTTTGAATTCAATCAGCCGGGCAGAGCTGGATGGCTCAGTCACATGATGAATCAGTTGGTCTGGATGATGTTATAGTTATTGATCACAAAGCTTCCCAGCATGACGAATCAATCCAGTCCAGGCCTGAGACTATATAAGCCTCACTACCTGCCATTATCTGTGCTGTATTCCCTTAAAGGGATAGTTCATGCAGAGATTTAAAATCTGTCATTTACTCAAGCTTCCTATATGGCAAACGGCAAATTTTCTCAGATAACTTTTGCCCATTTTTAAATATATATTAAGTCTGAATAATTTACATTTTCCAAAATACATGGTAAAAATTATTTTGCATTTACCTAAAATTTATATAAAGCATGGCCAAAAATATATTTCATAGATATGAAAATACATTTTACAAATATAATACATACTTTCATGAATATATTTTCAGTCTACATGCATTTATGCTGTCTAACATATATGTAAAAATTGCATTTACCAAAAATGTATAAACACAAAATATATTTCATAGATATAGACATAAATTATAAATCTAATGTAGATCCCAGAACTGAAAAATACAAATAAGTAAATAAACTTTTAGTTACTTATAATTTTATATAATTTATTTACTTATAATTCCTCATATCATTTTGGGTTAGAATATATTTACAGAATAAATTTACAAAAATGTAAACTGTATTAAAATGTAAAGTGTATTATCAAAGCCTGCCTTATATTCTGTCAGTGAACTGCTTGCATTTATTTACTGGACTGAACACATTTATTCTCTTTTCCCTTTTTTTATTCTGATCTGATATGTACTCTGTAATTTGACTCCCTGTGTGTCTCTTTGCACTTTCGCAGGCATTAAGCGCACGCAGATCTCCGGTCCCTGTTAAACGCTGGCGGCTCCTGAGGGCCTTGAACCCAATCCAGAGTCTGTCTGAAGCCGCTGCCGCTCACAAAGACGGCAAATTCAATAAGAGACATCGGGGACGGAGACGCAGCTGCAGCACAAACCTCAAGGACGTCACCGTCAATATACAGACTATTGTTGCATCACAATAGCAGAGTGTCAATGAGAAACTTCCCATCATGCATCGGTCGAAGAGATAAGAGCACACTCCTGCCTGAAGTTCACAGGCTGTAACCTCATTATACAAGTGTCCGCAGTGAACACACTCTACAGATGCTGCCGAGACCAGAGGCCATTTCTGCTGCTGACACACACAAACCCTCCTCAGGAGAGACACTTCATCTTAATGAAGACGTCTAAATCCAAGACGGTCCATCCATTCTCCTCCACTTATCCTAAAACAAGATATGGGTTTGAAATAATATAATTTCTACAGCAAAAAATGAAAAAAGAAAGAATATATTATATTTGTGTGTGTGTGTGTGTTCTTGCTTATGCTACATTGAGGGGACCAAATGTCCCCACAAGGATAGTAAAACCAGTAAATGTTGACCTTATGGGGACATTTTTTAGGTCCCCGTGAGGAAACAAGCTTAAAAATCATACAGAGTGAGTTTTTTTGAGAAAGTAAAAATGCAGAAAGTGTCCTGTAAGGAGTAGGTTTAGGTGTAGGGTTGGTGTAGGACAATAGCACATGCAGTAAGTACAGTATAAAAACCATTACGCCTATGGAAAGTCCCCACAAGGATAGCAAACCAGGCGTGTGTGTGTGTGTGTGTGCGTGTGTGTGTGTGGGTGTGTGTGTGTGTGCGTGTGTGTGCGTGTGTGAGATTCATATACACAAGACATGGCCAAAACATATATTGCTAATCAGATTGATAATAATATTTTTGCATAAGTATATTCTTGAGAAGTTTTAGTTACTTATATTTCCTTGTATCATTTTTGGGTATTTTTATATGGCAGACATTATTATTGCTCATATTGTTATGGATTTGAATTTTAATTATGCACTAATTTTGACTTTTTTAAAATTTTTATATATGGAATTATACGCTCAAAAATATTTGAACTAAATTTAAAATATTTACCTTAATTAAATATTTAGCTATTTGAATTGCATATACAATTTAGATTACAGAGTTTTAACATAAACTGATACACACAATGTAAAGAATATTTGTCATACATAAGATTTCAGCATATTATTAATTTCTTTTTTAATTTTTTACATTTCTAAACATCTTTTAAAAATTACTTTCTAATATCTAAATTAAAAAAAAAATATTATTTTAATTGTCTTTAAATAATCATATTTTGAATCATTTTTCACATTTATTCAAATTGTATGAAGTATGAACATGGTTTAAATAAGGCTATAGCTGGAACAAGCAAAATTCAATTATTTAAAATGAAAAAAAAAAAAATCAAATGTATTAATGATAAACATATAAACTTGGTTACTGTATTATTGTATTATTAGTACTATTACAGAAATCTGACCCGTTTCGTTTATATACAACTGACAAATATGCATGAGCTGCTTATGTTAAAACTGTGGTGCCGGTGGATCCGCTGGGCTTTGACAGATGGTTCTCGACTGGTCTTGATAAAAGACTGATAAAGCTCACGGTCTCTGCAGGAAGAGCGTCATCTGTCACTGTTCCTCTGAGGAGCAGCAGAGGTGAAATATTACTGCTCTTTCAAAGCTCAGGAGACCCATCTCACTTATGTTAGCCAATAACACTCCAGATCCTCTAGTTTATGTACTTGCTGAAGCTAGTCAGGGGCAAACGGAGCAACAAACTTAATCTAGAAAGCATTTTATTGGAGAAAAATCTGGAAGCTGGGGAATCATCAAAACTTTTAATCTGTTTTCCTAGAAAGACTTTACAAATACCAACTTTTAGCTCTGTAGTATAATTTCGGTGGCCTCAAAGCTAACAGACATCAACTAATAAGTTTAAAATAAAATAAAACAAACAAACAAACCAACAATAAAAAATAAAAGTCAGAGAAAATTAAGGTTACAAGCTTTTTTTATTTTTATTTTTTTTTTATTTGTTGGCACTAATCTAGCATATAAATTCCAACAATTGAATAAAATGAAATACCTGAATAATATCTACCTCTTAATCTAATTAACTTTTAGCACTAACCTAGCATTTCAATATAGTTAATTCATAATTAATTAATAGTTGAATAATTAATTTAAAAATAATAACATTTAAAATGATTAATAATTATTTGTTAATAATTATTCAAATTATTATTAGTTATTAAATTTGTAAATAAAATAAAAACTGAAAATACAAAAGTAATTAAACAAATACTTTTTAATAATTGTTTAATATATATACACTGTGTAATTTGAAATATGTATATATATATATATTTATATTTATAAAAAATTATATATATATATATATATAATATATATATATATATATATATATATATATATAATTTTTTGTATTCTCTGTTTTAATTTCATTTAAAATTTTTATAATTTTGTAAAGTAAACTTATCAAATATATATTTATATATTAATACATTTCTAATACATTTAATTTTCATTTGTTTTGGTGTATTTTAAAATATATTTGATTTATTTTGTGCATTTTCTGTTTTCATTTTCATTTTATTAAAAATTGTAATAATTGTTTGTTTTGTCACTTTTTTTAAACATTTTTTATTTTATTTCAGTTACAGTTTTAGTTATTTTAGTAAATGAATTTAAAGTCATTGAAAATAAGAAATGTTGCTTTGGCAACTGGCATTTATATGTTTTTTTTTATAAATAATTTATTTCATTTAATGTTTATTTTGAGAAACAAAAAACATTTATTTTATGGTTTTAGTTTTAGGTAACTATAATAACCCCGGCTCAATCATATGAGCAATCAAACAAACAGATCAATGTCTTAAAATTGCATTGAGAAAATGAAAAGAGATGCAACGTACAAACAAGACAGTATTTTACTCTCCAGAACATCACAGCTGTAAACGAATCTCATTCGTGTGTTTCAGGAAAGCAGAGGAGGAGCGGAGAGATCAGAACCGCATATAGAAACGTTCATGTGTGCTTCATTACAGTCGCTGACGTCCTTCCCCAGTTTTCACATTCATAAAACATATAAAAAATTCAGACTTCATGGGGCACGAGGATGGATGTGGCTTCTGCTTTCCAATCAAACGAGTATTTCTATTCTGTTCTGGCAGAAAGGTGATGTCCTGCCACATCTCCTCCAACAGGCCTTTCTGTGAGCATTCAATTACTCCAGCCTCAAATGTATTAAACATATCTCACAAATGTGAAGAATAATAGCATTAAATGAGACGAGGTAAAGCAGCCGAGAGCAAACATGCTGGCTTTGGATGTTTATGATCTCATTACAGCGAGGGAAGCCTCTGCTTTATCTGTTGCTAATAGATTTCCTCGTGCTCTTTGTGCTGGTGTTTGATTGTGCCCCGCGGTATCGCGCTCATCATCGCATTTGTTTGACTTGTGTGGATAGGGACGTGATGATTATATTTCATGGAAATTACCAGTGTGTCTACAGTAGTCGTATGATGAAGTTACACATTTACATTCAATAATTCAACAGACATTTTTAATCCAGCGTGACGTAAACGAGGAAAAACACAAGCAATTTATCATAGAAGAACATTAATATTAGCATTTAGTGTTTCTGATCATCTGGAGAAAATGTGCGTGCATAGAGTTTGCCTGATGCTGGTGTATTTATGGCATTGATATGTGGTTGCTAGGGTGTTTTGAATGGTTGCTAGGTGAATATATAATATATATTCATGTAAATATATATTTAATATATATTCTACATAAATGTATGTATTTATGTTGTGAACAACATGACTTACCGGTAATTTAAGCATGAAATCATTTCAATAAAATATGTTTAAATAATGTTTAAACCTTCAAATTACAAAATATGTTGGAAAGTTATAACTATAATAAAAAAAAATTGGAGGTGGGGGGTGGGTTATCCAAATATACACTGAACAAAATTATACCTCACAGGTGTGGGGTGTAGGGGGTTTGGATAGAGGTAGTACCTTTGCTGTCTGGCAGCTGCTCCTTACTTGGTAGGGTGGACGGGCAGCACTGGTCCCCATCCATCCCCTAAATCTCTCACGTGCTGGCTCCACGTGCCACACCCCGGTAAACCGCCTCAGCTGGCGGGCTAAGCCGCGTGAGGGGGTGGTGTTCACACTGCACCACTAGGCGGATGAGCTGCTCTTGGCAGCCAACGGCTAAAGGGCGGAGGAGATCTTGAAATGATCCAACGGCCGAGTGTGGGGGAGTAAACCTTCCAAATCAGGAGTGGAGCCCCGAAGGCGGACTGTTGCCTATATTCACGCACTGTTCTGGCAGCTCCTGCAGCCGAGCTGGTGCCAAACGTACTGCTTTGCATTCCTTTGGACTACATAGGTGAGGCTGAGAGGAGGATCTTGGCGACTGGGCATCCCAGGATCTCCATATACTTTGCCCAGGCTCGCGCCCTGGAGAGGTCACTCCAGTGCCGCTGTTCCAGCGACAACACAACACGGGAGACGGCAGTTACGAGTTATAAGCCCAGAGTGGATTGGCGTAAGCTCGGGCGCTACGGGTTGTCTCCGTCGGTGGGAGGGATCATCGTGTCCCACTGGTCAGTTAACGCCCGCCTTAAGCTGGGCAGCCCCCAGTCAGTAAGGTGCTGACCCGCCACAGTCTGTCTGCTTCAATGGGTGCTTGGAGCTTAGGGAAACAACCGAAAAGCAGACTGTAAAACCTGCACCAGACAAAATAAGAAGAAGGAAAAACAAACAGCCAGCCCTGCGGTTGGCAAGCTGGAATGTCAGAACCATGTGCCCTGGCCACTCTGACGAATTACAACAAGTTGATGACGCCAGGAAGACAGCCATCATCAACCGTGAGCTGAAACGACTGAACATCGACATTGCTGCTCTACAGGAGACTAGACTCCCTTCTAATGGCAGCCTCAGAGAACAGGACTACACGTTCTTCTGGCAGGGAAAGGAGTCTGAGGAGCCTCGTATTCACGGTGTTGGATTTGCAGTGAGGAACTCCATGCTGTCCTCAATTGAGCCACCTTCTGGAGGTACACCCAGAATCCTCTCTCTTCGTCTCTCTACCTCTTCAGGCCCAGTCAATATCCTGAGCATCTATGCTCCAACACTCTGCTCCCCAGCTGAGATAAAGGACAAATTTTATGAAAAGCTGGAGACCACCATCAAAGAGACCCCTACCACAGAACACCTGTTCCTACTCGGGGACTTCAATGCCCGGATAGGAGCTGACCATAACTCTTGGCCCCGTTGCATCGGCCACTTTGGCATTGGCAAGCTTAACGAAAATGGACAGAGACTGTTAGAACTTTGTTCGTACCATGACCTGTGCATTTCAAACACGTTCTTCTCAACTAAACCCTGCCACCGAGTGTCCTGGCGTCACCCCAGATCCTGTCACTGGCACCAGCTGGATCTAGTTATTACCAGAAGATCCCTGCTGAACTGCGTTCTCATTACCCGCAGCTACCATAGCGCCGACTGTAACACTGACCACTCACTGGTTGGGAGTAAGGTGCGTCTTTATCCAAAGCGGATCTATAACTCCAAGCAGAAAGGACGGCCACGTATCAACACAGCCCTGACATCACTCCCAGAACTTTGCACACGCTTTGCCAGTGCCATTGAAGAGGCCCTTAAGGACTGCCCAGACAACAGCGCTGAAGAGAGATGGAGCCATATTCGTGACGCCATCTACAACTCGGCCATGACAACCTTCGGCAAGCGGGTGAAGAAAAATCCAGACTGGTTTGAAGCAGGAATAACCGAACTTGAGCCAGCCATCACAGCTAAACGTACAGCTTTGATAGACTACAAGCGCAAGCCTTCAGAGAAGGCATTAGCTGCACTCCGGAAGACCAGAAATGACGCCCAGCGGATTGCCAGGAAATGCGCTAACGATTATTGGCTGAACCTCTGTCAGAGCATTCAGCTCTCTGCAGACTGTGGGAACATCCGCGCCATGTACGAGGGCTTGAAGAAAGCATTTGGCCCAAGTACCATCAAGATTGCTCCCCTGAAGTCCGCTACTGGCAACATCATCACAGACCGCAGTAAGCAGATGGAGAGATGGGCGGAGCACTACCAGCAGCTATACTCAAGGGAGAACGTTGTCACCGACACTGTATTGGAGAGCATTACCCCCTTGCCCGAGATGAAAGAACTCGATGTTTTGCCCACTGTATACGAGCTCAGCAAGGCCATTGACTCTTTAGCATGTGGCAAAGCTCCAGGCAGTGACGGCATTCCCCCAGAGGTCATTAAGGCTGGCCTGAAGAGTGTCCTCCTTGACCACCTCCATGAACTCTTGCTTCAGTGTTGGGAGGAGGGAAAAGTTCCTCAGGAAATGCGAGATGCCAACATCATCACACTCTACAAGAACAAAGGAGACCGCAGTGACTGCAACAACTATCGCGGCATCTCCTTGCTGAGCATTGTGGGAAAGGTCTTCGCCCGTGTAGCTTTGAACAGACTTCAAGTGCTGGCTGAACGCGTCTATCCAGAGGCGCAGTGCGGCTTCAGATCCCAGAGATCAACGATCGACATGATCTTCTCTCTGAGACAGCTGCAGGAGAAGTGCCGGGAGCAGAGACAGCCACTTTACATCGCCTTTATCGACCTGACCAAGGCCTTTGACTTGGTCAGCAGGAAAGGCCTCTTCGCCTTACTGCACAGGATCGGATGTCCCCCCAAGCTTCTGAAGATGGTCACGTCCTTCCATGATGACATGAAAGGTACCGTCCAGTATGATGGCTTATCTTCGGAACCTTTTCCGATTCGTAGCGGTGTGAAGCAAGGCTGTGTTCTTGCCCCGACCCTCTTCGGCATCTTTTTCTCCCTGCTGCTGTGCCATGCCTTCAGTCAGTCAGAAGATGGTGTCTTCATCCGCACTAGGAGCGATGGTAACCTTTTCAATCTTGCACGTCTGCGCGCAAAGACCAAGGTGCGCAGGGTCCTGATTAGAGAGATGCTGTTTGCTGATGACGCCGCCCTGACTGCCCATACCGAGGAAGCACTGCAGTGTCTCATCAGCAACTTCGCTCGTGCTACTGATGAGTTTGGGCTGACCATCAGCCTGAAGAAAACAAATGTCATGGGCCAGGATGTCAGCAGCACTCCTTGCATCTCCATCGGTGATCATACCCTTGAGGTAGTGGAGGACTTTATATATCTTGGCTCCACTATCTCCAGCAACCTCTCTTTGAACAATGAGTTGAGCACCAGAATCGGCAAGGCATCAATAGCAATGGCCCGCCTGACCAAGAGAGTGTGGGACAACAGTATGCTCACCATCAACACCAAGATGACAGTTTACCAGGCTAGTGTCCTCACCATTCTTCTTTATGGCAGCGAGACGTGGACTATGTACGTCTGGCAAGAACATAGACTTAACTCTTTCCATCTGCACTGCCTGAGGAGGATTCTGGGCATCACCTGGCAGGATCATGTCCCAAACACTGTAGTGCTAGCCCAGGCAAAAATATTCAGCATGCACGCACTTCTTTCACAAAGACGCCTACGCTGGCTTGGCCATGTCTGCCGAATGCAGGATGGCCGGATTCCTAAGGACATCATGTATGGTGAGCTTGCCTCTGGCACCAGACCAACAGGCAGACCAGTGCTCCGGTATAAAGACGTCTGCAAGCGTGATCTGAAAGCCGGCAACCTGAATCCCGCAGACTTGGAAGCTGCCACCGCAGATCGTGTCAGCTGGCGGCTCACCGTAAGGACCAGCATAAAACTGAGTGAGAGAAAGAGAGAGGACCTGTGGGAGGAGAAAAGGCAGCGTAGACGGCAGAGAGTAGAGGCAGTGTCCACAGAAGCAGAAGCAGTTACAGGCTTCATCTGTGGTAACTGCAGCAAACTCTGCCACTCTCGTATCGGACTGTTCAGCCACAGCAGGCACTGCAATTCGACAACAGACTGACTTGGGCGCAGATACTCCATTGTCTCCCGAGACAGAAGGATGCCAGAGGTGCCTTAGGTCTTGGTTGATCTTGGAGGTGAAGATGCTGGATGTGGAGGTCCTGGGCTGGTGTGGTTACACGTGGTCTGCGGTTGTGAGGCCGGTTGTATGTACTGCCAAATTCTCTGAAACGCCTTTGGAGACGGCTTATGGTAAAGAAATGAACATTCAATTCACGGGCAACAGCTCTGGTGGACATTCCTGCAGTCAGCATGCCAATTGCATGCTCCCTCAAAACTTGTGACATCTGTGGCATTGTGCTGTGTGATAAAACTGCACATTTTAGAGTGGCCTTTTATTGTGGCCAGCTCGAGGCACACCTGTGCAATAATCATGCTGTCTAATCAGCATCTTGATATGCCACACCTGTGAGGTGGATGGAGTATCTCGGCAAAGGAGAAGTGCTCACTAACACAGATTAAGACAGATTTGTGAACAATATTTGAGAGAAATAGGCCTTTTGTGTACATAGAAAAAGTCTTAGATCTTTGAGTTCAGCTCATGAAAAATGGGGGCAAAAACAAAAGTGTTGCGTTTATAATTTTGTTCAGTGTATATTTACAATCTTAAAATACATTTTGATTGAATGATAAATGTCTATTTTAAAATATATTATGGACAACACAAATATATTTACATTAAACATTTAATAATGGTCAAAAATGAGGAAATACACACACACATACATGCATATCTGCATTTTACTATATATGAACCATCTTATTTATTTTTATATTTGAAAATTTGCAAACAGATTTGGAAATATATACATATTTTTAGCTGTGTGGGTAAGGTTAAAATGTAATAGGTTAAAATATAGTTGAAATGATTTGTTATTGTTGTATGGGTCAGGTTCAGATCAGCAGAATGAACATTCATTATCATGATGCTTGACTTAGCAAACAGCACTAATTAAAATCTCAAACAGATGACAGCAGGTACTTGTCTGTATGGCTGGTTCAGATGAAGGCAAATGCAGTGTGTCATTATTGCATCCATTGTGTAACTCATCTGTACTGATAGCTATAGGCTACGTGAGAAATTTCCAGAAGCTCCACCGGCACAAACTCCACGAGTCCTGCTGGAAAAACTCCTCTGGGGTCCATCAGATTCACACCTGCCAAACACAAAGCATTAGTCCACAACAACAGTTAGACCAAAACAACCTTACAGGACCTAAACTATAATCTATATCAGCACTCCGAGCTGTATTTCATTTTTTACAGCCATACAGCAACACAATTCATGAAGCTACTTACAGCAGCAAGGAAACAATATCATCTATCAACAGAACACTTTCTGACTGCACATTCAGTATCTGGCCTAACCACAACAAGTCATTTAAACTTAAAACACTTTCAAACGAAAGGCTTTTATCTGCAGCAGAATGATGAATGTGGCCCTTTGGAGAGATGTGCACATTCACCAGAAATAAACCCACGGCACAAATGCGATCTTGTGGCTTTTCTGACAAACTACAGCCTTGAATCTTAAGAAAATGTGAGCGGTGCATGGAGCAGAGCCATCTGAGGTGTCATAAAGCGCTGCGGTTTAGCATCCACAGGAAATTAATTCCAGCACTCAGTAGTTTGAATCTGACCCGCGCGCTGAGGAGCAGAATGAACCTGCGCCGCCATCATGTCTGGCTGTTTGCTTTATAGGTACTTAAATCTGAGAAACGGTCATTAATATTCTCGAGCGGGAAGAGGTCATCTTAGCACACTGTGGACTTCACAAAGGTCAAGATGGAAAAGGCGATTCATTCCCATGGTGAACATTTTCCTCCCAGTGAGACCCTTAGTGTTTCAGTGTGTAGAAAGAGCTGAATCGGCAGATATAAGGATGAGTGTTTGACATTCAGGACATGAGAGAAGATCACATCCTGCAGCGGGTTATACAGTAATCCATCTAAAGATGTTTTAAACAGCGTTTTGCCAATTCATTCAAAATTATGTTTACAGTTTCCATGAGCGCATATTAATTGAGAGACTAAGTGAAATATTTGTACCTAAAATTAATGTCACACCAGAGGAAAGGAACAAGTGAAGTGAAGGATAGATAGATAGATAGATAGATAGATAGATAGATAGATAGATAGATAGATAGATAGATAGATAGATAGATAGATAGATAGATAGATTGATAGACAGATAGATAGATAGAGACAGACAGACAGACAGAATGATAGAACGATAGATAGACAGACAGACAGACAGACAGACAGACAGACAGACAGACAGACAGACAGATAGACAGATAGATAGATAGATAGATAGACAGATAGACAGATAGACAGATAGATAGATAGATAGATAGATAGATAGGAGACAGACAGAATGATAGAACGATAGATAGACAGACAGACAGACAGACAGACAGAAAGAACGATAGATAGAATGATAGAACGATAGATAGACAGACAGATCGATAGATAGATACACAGACAGACAGACAGACAGACAGACAGATAGATAGATAGACAGATAGAATGATAGATAGATAGACAGACAGACAGACAGATCATGATAGACAGACAGACAGACAGACAGACAGACAGACAGATAGACAGATAGAATGATAGATAGACAGACAGACAGACAGACAGACAGATAGACAGATAGATAGATAGATAGATAGATAGATAGATAGATAGATAGATAGACAGACAGACAGACAGACAGACAGACAGATAGATAGATAGATAGATAGAATGATAGATAGATAGACAGACAGACAGACAGACAGACAGACAGATAGACAGACAGACAGATAGAACGATAGATAGACAGATAGAACGATAGATAGACAGACAGACAGATCATGATAGATAGACAGACAGACAGACAGACAGACAGACAGATAGATAGATAGATGGACAGACAGATAGAATGATAGATAGACAGAGAGACAGACAGACAGACAGATAGATAGATAGATAGATAGATAGATAGATAGATAGATAGATAGATAGATAGATAGATAGACAGATAGAACGATAGATAGACAGACAGACAGATAGACAGATAGAATGATAGATAGACAGACAGACAGACAGACAGACAGACAGACAGACAGATAGATAGATAGATGGACAGACAGATAGAATGATAGATAGACAGAGAGACAGACAGACAGACAGATAGATAGATAGATAGATAGATAGATAGATAGATAGATAGATAGATAGATAGATAGATAGATAGATAGATAGATAGATAGATAGATAGATAGATAGATAGATAGATAGATAGATAGATAGATAGATAGATAGATGTGTTACTCGTCTCTCTATCTTTCTCTTGAGTGAGATCTGGATGGGCTTCATTAGCGTCTGGCGGTGGATTCTGTCTGATCTGGATTAATATGTCAGAGTAATTGGTTCATGTTAACAAACCTCCCAGTTTATAAAGGCTCTTTACGTCCTGGTGGTCAATAGCGCTGATCCGGAGCCGCTAACAAGACTCAGCGTTAGCCACTTAGCAAAGGTCAAGGATGGGGAAGCACTAGTCAACCGATCGATCCATTAACCTGCTGCCATGCTCTATATGTGAGAGGCTAATGAAGGCCTGCTTTACCCCAGAGAAACAAACATCACATGAAGGCCACGTGGAGCCATTTATCTTCCTGTGCTTCAGCTAAAAATACACTAGCACCTGTTAGGATGGAAACTGTACGTATTAAGTAAACCTCAAGACTGCATGATTACATTTAGGCCCTTTCAGTCTCGTCTGCTCATCAAGGCTGCATTTATTTGATCAAAAAATACAGTAAAACAATATTTTACAGTACAGTAATATTTTAAAGTATTATTACAATTCCTGTGATCAAATCTGAAATTTCAGCATCATTAATCCAGTCTTCAGTGTCACATGATCCTTCAGAAATCATTCTGATATACTGATTTGCTGCAAGAAACATTTTTCATTATTATCCAAACTGAAAACAGTTCCCAATAGTTTTGTGGAAACCATGATAGATACATTTTATTTTTCAGAATTCTTTGATGAATAGAAAGTTCAAAGGAGCAACATTTATTTGAAGGTGGTTTATATGATTTGTTTTCGATCTTCATGATCCGCTGAACCCCAGTGGCCTCTACTTGTGATCGAATCACCCGAGAGAGACGCTAATTCCAGGTGTAAACAGGGTCCGAAGTTTTTATTTTCATTTTGGTTAAAGTATTAGTAATTTTGTTACATTTTTAATATGTCTATATAGTTTAAAAAAAATTATTGTATATTTATTAGATATTTATAATTTATTTTATTTTAGTATATTTAAACAGAGAAAATGAGGAATGTTGCTTTGCCATCTAAGTACAAAATGAATGAATATCTATCATTCTATCTGAAGTTTTATTTTATTTCCATTAAAAACACTTTTGTTGCTTGAAATAAACTTTGGAAATAAAATGAAATTCTAAAAACTTTGTTATAAAAATGTATTTGATCTAGTTGCCAACTTTTCTAATTTTAATAATGTAACTTAATGAACTAAAATAATTAAAACTAACACTAAAATAAAAATGACTAAAAGCTATATAGACATATATAATGATAAACGAATAAAATAAACTAATACAACTAATAAAATGACAAACAGTAAAACTATTATATAAATAAATATTAAAATGAAAAAAGAACATATATATAACATTTTCAAATAAATATGAATAAAAACTATAATAGTATCTCAATGATACTAAAATAACACTGCAGTTATTTTATTTAAAGTAGCCTCTTTTTTCTTTTCTTTTTTTAACTACAATAGCCCAGATTAATTCAGATCTTTTGCGTAGTGAAATCACTGTGTTGCTTTTTTGATTTCACTTTGGATGCAATGCTTCACTTTGATCACAAACACTCAGAAATCAATATCCTGGCAACAAACTAGTCACATTTGTTACAGGAACCATGGCGCACATATAAAGGTTAAATAAATGAACATAGTAAATATTTAATGAGGGTTTGTGAACCAGCGCATCCAGAATGCATTCACACTCCTGACCAGCCTGTCAGGTCGCTAGCATATACTAGATGGGTCACAGAGAGGGAATTGAAGATGGGAGAAGGTGTGTGTGTGTGTGTGTGTGTGTGTGTGAGAGAGAGAGAGAGAGAGAGCGAGTGTGAAACAGACAGAAAGAGCTAATTTTAGCGCGCGGTGATAAACCTTGCTACCCTGTGGGACAGGCTGATATCAAAGGGAATACATGCTGACTCGGTTGCCATGGTGAGCATAATTCAGATTGGATGTCTCCTAATTGGGAAGCTGGGATATATAGGGGGAAAATTAAATATAAAAGGCTGCATGTTTATAATGACTGTCAGGAATCACACATGCAACTCTTCAAAGAATGCATTTCTGGATCAGATCAAACACAGATAATTACAGAAACAACCACGTGTGTTGAAGTCATATTTGACTGTATTTCACCTCGAATCAGACAGTTTTCTGGCAAAATAATGAGTTTAGCTAACTGATTACTCATAAAATGATGAAAAACGTCATAAACCTGCTGTTTTAAAGCATCATGGGTGCACTACTCCAGAAAGTAATCTACTTAATTTGATAACATGTCTAATTTTGGCCAATCTCTTAGGCAACATTCCTTCCAGCCCAGGATAGTTCATAGAAATGTATCACGTATAACTGTTTTCCACGGTTTTTGATGTCTTTTGCCCCGACTGGAACTGTGCCAGTTTTACAGCATGTTCAAAACAGTCAATAAATACATTCGCAGGAAAGTCCGACCATAGCCTGCTGGTTATCAGAGTAATCGTGTAATTATTTTCAGCTATAACTGGGTCGCGTGTCGCTACTTTAGCTATGAAGAAGAACTGAACCTGGACGAGTGCAGAGCACTATTATCATCAATTATCAAAACAGACACCATTATTGGTTTCAAGGTTTTAAAATACTAACAATTCATGATAAATTAATGTAATACTGTTTGTATGTGCTTTATAACAGGGCCTCAACAGGGTACAGGATTATTTTGCATACAATTTTAAATGCCCACAAAAGCTCTGGTGCCACAACGCAGTAATTTAATTGCTGTATAAAGTATAATGAGTTTGTGAGAATGAAAATATTAAATACGATTAGAAAATGTAAAAAAATATTTGTTCTCATATTTAATTGTATTTTTGTAATGTGTTTTGGTAATGGTTACAGTTTACTATTTTTTTCATAGTGTGATTTTTGGTGAATTGTATTAAAACCAGACCAAAAATCCTAATAATAAACTAAACATCATAATAATTATTATTTGTAATTATAGCCTAGGGAAACCATAAGAATGAAAAAAAAAAAAAAAATACAAATATTGTCCCCGTGTTTTGTTGTTGTTTTTAAATCATAGGTAACAAATGAGATTATTATATTTTGACCACTGAAATAGGAAATAAAATGTCCTTGGTTTTATGGGTGCTATTAAAATTAAAATTTGGCAATATTTATGAACTCTGTGTATTTTATGATTAGAATAAATTAATTCAAAATGAAATATATGTTATAATAATTAAATAAAGGAATGCATAACTAAATAAAACAATGGCTGATCTCAATATACACTGTAAAAAAAAAAATTGTTCCAAAAAGTCGTTTCAACTTAAAATAATTTGTTACCCCGCTGACTTTTTTAGTTTAGTCAACTTGAAATTATAAGTTATTCAATGTTAATTTAAGGGACAACTGGAATATTTTAGTTGAATAAACTAAAAAATTTTAAGTTAGCGGGTTAACAAATTATTTTTAGTTGAAACAACTTTTTTTTTTTTTTTACAGTGTACAGAGAACTATGCTATAATGCAGATAAATATGCAGTTCATTTAAAGTGACAGTTTACACAATATACTCAAACCTCACGGAAAATCAACTTTTGTCAGTGAGGCCAAACAGGCATCTCAAAACAGCCTCTGATTAACCATCCTAATCAATATCACTAATTTTGAAAGCATAAAACCAACAGGTTTCAAAACACTGAATCACCAAACTGGGTGTTTCTCCAGAACAGTGTGACAGGACTGTGCTTTTCCTTTAAAAAAGGGATGAAAAAATAAAATGTTCATCTATCAGATCTGTCCGATGAATTAAAATTACGAAAAAAAGATTAATAATTGATTTGCTCATTACCAGGCTAAGACATCCGCAAAAGTTAATAAAGATTCCCCGTGTCTTAAAATGGCCCTGAGAAGCAGACTATTCCCGGTGATCCATCATCGGCTCCTCCGAGAACCCCAGCGTCAGGTGAGACTCAACACCACACATATCCGGCTTAAAGCAAGATTCTGGGTTCATGTGCATGTGAAGCTTGAATGAATTTGTTAGAAAAGAACAGAACAAACATTTGCATTAATACATTTACAGTGGAAACCCCATGCAGGCAGCACTGAGGAATAAAAATGCATGAACATCAAAGCATAACATTTAAATGCGCATGTTAGCATGAGATTTGTTTGCTGAATCACTTCCCAGTGCAACAAATAATGTAGTTTTGAGCGTAGGTCGTCACATGTGCTCGCGAGCACCGTGGCCCATGTGTCTGCTAGACTTTCATTGTAAGTTAATAATCTACAGCAGCAAAGTGAGTCATTTTCAGAGCTGATTCAGACTTTCTAACCATCTGCTCATGTCTCACCTCACAGCACAATAACTTTTAAAGCTGCAGTCTGTAACTTGTTTTTGGTTAAAAATGATCCGAAATCAATATTTGAGCAAGTACATAACCAGCCAGTGTTCAAAACTATCGCCTTACTTTAGCCCGATTCACAACGGTTAGCTTATAATAATGTTTTCTAATTTGAGTGGCACGGGTAGGTTTTCGCGGGAAATTCGAGCATGGCACTGCGTCATTACGTCACGTCTGTAAACATAAAGAAGTTGTCCCGCTAGTAGGCTATCACATGTGAGGATCCTGCAGGTGATGCATCGTTTGTAGCCTTTTCTCACAGAAGCTGGAATAATTAAATGTATCATTTTGAGGGCGGATTGTAATCCAGAAAGGATTGTGTGTTTATATGAAACAAGTGAATGAAATTAAATTATATTCCAGTTTTAAATGTGCTTCTGATTACAGATAGCCTGGGATTACACAAGATTTGTATTTTAAAGAAACCCAGTTAAAATAATTTCTTAATATTAAATTCGAATGGTATGACAATTAGATTAAACTGTACAGAAATTGAAATCTACACGCTAATACACACTATAGGCTACTCATAGTGACACAATGCTGATGTTGTTCATTTTAGTATAACAATAATAATAATTTGCATGGTTTGATGTGACATGAGCTAATCTATCGTTAGATTTAATCACCATTAGAAGTGCGATTTATTGTAATGCTTTTTTCCTCAGTTGGTCAGAACAAACATGGCAGACTTGTTCAGATGGCAATATACGGTGAAAATTCTTATTTGGGTCATATATTCCAAGACGTAGGCTAGAATCTGTGATTGTAAAGAACATTAAATATCCACACTGACAGCTGCATATACTCCTCAAAACATTAGCCACACAAGCGAAATAATTCCGCAAGCAGCTGCAGTTCCAGGTTTTCAAACAGATGGCGACAAAGAGGCAAAACTTACAGACTGCAGCTTTAAACTGGATTTCTTTATTGTGTGCAATGCTTCAATTCGTTACATACACTATATTGCCAAACGTATCGGGTCACCCCCTTCTAATGAACAGGTTTGGCTACTTTAGTAATTTCCATGAGTACAAATCTTAATGTTTAAGCATATAATGATATTCTCTGGAATTGTGTGCTTCTAATTTTAAAGCAACAGTTTGGACAGGACCCTTTTCTGTTCTGACATGACAATGCTTCTGTGTATAAGGCAAGGTTCAAAAAGAAATGATTGATTTAGTCAGTGTGGAAGAACTTGACTGGTCTGCAGAAAGCCAAGTCCTGATCCAAGCTGAACACCTCTGGTGTGACTTTAAATTCAGATCTTGAGCCAAAAACTCTTTACCGAACACCAATGACTTGTACATACACTATATGGACAAACGTATCGGGACACCCCCTTCTTTAGAACAGAAAAAGCACTTCCAAAACTGTGGCACTAAAGATGGAAACATAATGTGTGTATTTAAAAATTGTATTTCCGTCTCTGTTGCAACAGTTTTGGAAGTGTCTACAATGACTGAACCCATATGTACAAGTCACTGGTGTTTGGTAAAGAGTTCTTGGCTTCAACCCAGCGTGTGTTCTGTTCAATATTTACCCATATACATATATATATATATATAGTGTATGTATGTATGTATGTATGTATGTATATATTTGATTAGTTACAATTACATCTTACAGTCTTAACAGTCTTTAAACCAGTGTGATATATTATAAAAGTAATACATTTTTTGCTAAGTTATATTTATTATTTTGTTATAAAATAACTATATTTAGATATATATTTATAGAACTCATAGCCGTTTCTAAACCAGTTATATTTTTATATATATATAAGTTTCATTACTTTATTATCAATATATTTATTTTTAAAAGTGAAATCATCTAGTTTTATTTTATTTATTGGTAAGTTTTTTTTTTCCCTTTTTAAATACAATATATAAAAACTACTCGTTTTACTATCAAAAAAGTAAATTCAATTGTAAATATTGCACATAAATATGGTTGTCAATCAGTACTGTATTATTCTGTTAGCATTATACGGTCACAGTACCTTCACGTGTTTATTTATGGCTGTTTACTGTCAGTAATTCTAAATAAAGGCCTCATGAGCTCTAATTAGCAGCTGCTCATAAAGCATAATTTCCTCTCTTCCAGGATGCAGTTTAGGTGTAAAGTTAAGTGTTTACTGTGTGTCCCCGTGTCTCAGAGCTCATCACGGAGCCCTGACTTCAGGAAGCTCGTTTTATGAGGCTCTAATTAAGTTAAAGGATGGTTTACCGTCTCTCATTGAGGATAATACGGCTTCGGTAATAACAGTCCTGCAGATCTCAACAGGTGATCAATGCATTCATTCAACACTAATCTGAGCCACAAGCTTTTCATATGGATGCTGAGAAACAGCAAATCAGCACGTTTAAATCAACACTTACGTTTATGATGATGAGGGTGAAGAAACAATGAGAGCGAGTCATGATCATATACCATATACAAACTATATATCAGTAGCCTATGCTTCATTGTTAAAGGGACAGTCCAGCCAAAAATGAATACCATTCCACACCTGTATGATGTGGAACACAAAAGATGATATTTTGAAGAACACTGGGGT
The DNA here is from genome assembly GCA_036784905.1 of Acrossocheilus fasciatus. Classification (NCBI taxonomy): domain Eukaryota; kingdom Metazoa; phylum Chordata; class Actinopteri; order Cypriniformes; family Cyprinidae; genus Acrossocheilus; species Acrossocheilus fasciatus. The sequence goes on from CM071956.1 coordinate 4,592,536, forward strand.
TCAAACTTTTATTGTATGGAGGGAAACAATACAGAGACATTTTCAAAATTTCTCCTATTGTGTAGTAAATGACTGAATCTACCCTTTTAGAGCACATAGTGACAAATAACCAAAACAGTAGTGTTTGCCAGTAGAGGACGCAGTTTCTCAACAAATCACATTCACTCGGATCAGTAAAGCGTTATTAAAGAATAGTGCTGTCAAATGATTAGTTTTTGTTTATATAATGTGTGTGTGTGTGTGTGTGTGTGTGTACTGTGTATATTTATTATGTATATATATATATATATATATATATATATATATATATATATATAAAAAAAAAAATACACACATGCATGTATATATATTTGAGAAAAATGTTACACTTATATATGACATTTATATTTGATATAATTTATATGAATATATGCTGTATGTGTGTGTCTTATATATACATACATACATACATAATATACACAGTATACACATATTATGTAAACAAAAACTTTTATTTTGGATGCTATTAATCGCGATTAATCTTTTGACAGCACTAATTTAGAACCATTGAGATTAGTTTTCATTATAGTTTGAATTAGCTTTTTATATTTTCTGTTTTCATTTAAATGTTTTGTTAAAATTTTAGTAAATATGGTGTGTTTTTGTCTTCTTTCTCCATTAGTTATTTTATGTCTATACAGTTTTTATAATTGTTATATTATTATTATTATTATTATTATTTTTTTTTTTCAGTTGTAGTTATTTTAGTTAGACTAAATAAAATGAGAAATGATGCCTTGGCAACTACCTGAAATCTTTCATATTTTATTTATCTTTTTTGTTTTCATTCATTTAGAAAAATATGTATATTTTTATATGGTTTGGGTGTTATTTTTAGTTAACTGTAATAACCAGATCAATATCATTTATAGAGAGCAAATGCATCTGTTTTGGGGCAATTTTGTGCAAATGTGCTGTGCATTGCTACACTGAAAAAAAATGTGGAGTAGGATTTACTTTGAATTTTTTTTTGTCTCTCTGAAATTTAGTAAATTTCATGAATAAATCACAAATAAATGGCAATTAACACTTTGAATTAAACAATCCATTTTGAATTACATATATAAAATGAAACAGCATTCAAAATTCACAGTTTTACCCGCTGCCTGCGTGACATCAGCTGAAAAAGACTGAGGTGAAACAAGCTGATGATTTGATTACAATTTTATGTTTACAAAAAAATAGCAGTCCATTTTTAATATCTGTGCATGAAATTATGACAACTTCAGTGAAATCAGTGCAAAAGCAGGTTTCTCTATGGCCAGCAGATGGCGCTACAGACCCCTAAATAAACTACCATCAGTGTGAACTCTCAGAGTTTGTGCTTGCCTTGTACTATGCAGAAAAGTATATGAACACAACAAAAGCCATCTCATTATTATCCTTCATCATAACACCCCTTTCAGACACTTGAGTCCATAATATTAAACATAACCCTGTTCGACTCTCACAATTGTTTTTCTCAATTAACACAAAGTCAAGCTCCAAAAAGCCACTTAAGGGTGCTAATATTTTTGACCACAACTGTATTTTTATGGATGACAAATGTCAAAAAGATGCAGCCTATATGAGAAATATGGGAGGAATCAAAAAAAAAAAAAAAAGTCAGACTGTTGTATTTGGTTTAAATTCTTTAAAGGTGCATTCAATACAGTGTTTTTCAGTTTGTCTACATTTGCAGGCATATGTACAGGATTTATATACAGTCCTCATAGAAAATAAAACTAATACAAAATAATGAGCTTTTATACAGAAGAAAAAGAAACTATATACATATCTTGTAAATGACAAGGCATATAGTACACTGCAAGGAGTTTCTCTCCCGTCATACATTACACGCTGAAATAACATCCATCTGCTTTCCATACAGGAAAACAAGCCACGTTTGAGCCCAGTGTCAACACACAACAACGGAAACCTAAGACTACATGGTTTTCAGTATTTCTTTGTTTGCTCTATGACCTTCTGCTGAAGTGAAATGTGAATTGTAAACTAAAGATGATTATAAAGTGAATCTCTTTAAACCTGTCAAGATCACAAAACATTTCACCCCAAAATCAAAAGAAAGGGGGGGAATGGGGAATTCTTTTTTTTTTGCATTATATAAAAACACATTTGTCAAAAAAAAAAAAAAAAAAAAAAAGTTTTTTTTGTATAATTTATAGGGACTCCAATTTTAATTTATAGCTGATTAAACATATTTAAATATTTAAACATTTAAATTCAAATTTTATTTAAAAAAAAAAAAAAACACTAAAAAAAAATTACATTTAAATTTTAAATATATTTTGAAATTTATTTTACATTATTTTATCCACTTCAGAAATATCAGTAACTAGGATTTCTGTGATTAGAATAAGATTTTTTCCACTTTATAGTAATGGGTTGTCATGAAAATATAAAAATGCATTTATCGTTTTTTATTATTTACTGAATGTTTCTTTAGATATGAAATATTCACCACAAATTGTAAAGAAAAACTAAGAAATTATATTCTGCATGAAGAAAATTAATTTCTTTTTTCAGCATTATTTAATTTTTTCATGACAATTAAATATTTCTTCACAACTGTAAAAAATAAATAAATAAATAAAATAAATACAAATACAATACATCAAAAAAAAAAAAAATTGGCTTATTTTTATTCCACATATAATTCAGGTTTTTTTGTTTTTTAGTTTTAGGGTGAAGTGTGACCTGGACATGTTCTTGAGAGATTCATCTTATAAAAGAGTGAGATGTAACACACACACACACACTCTTCCATGCACAAACATGCGCATGGTGCTCATATATGATCATGCAAAAACAGACGTGCTTACATACATGTGTCTCTCTCTCTCTCTCACACACACACACACACACACACACACACACACACACACACACACACACACACACACACACACACACACACACACACACACACACACATCCCATCTCACTCATCTGCACAAGCTGTAAATATATCTTTCTCTGTACTTATAACTCTTTAAATATTTAAGGATAACGCATTCAAAAAAATAAATAACCACAGTTTAGGCTTTTCTATTGCAAGATAGTGACTCATTTTTCTTTTAAAACTCTGTATGTGCAAGTTCGGTGCAACGTTGAATCTTCTTGCTCTTTAAAAAAAAAAAAAAAAAAAAAAAAAAAAAATTAAGTTACATTCAATACTGGAAACTTCATCCCCTGACGGAGTCAGAGACGCTCTTTGAGAGTCCCACATTCCTCAGTCTTTGCTTTGAGGTCAGCAAACACATCCTGAAATATCCAAACACAACCAAGATTGCACTTCAAGTATTCAAATGAAAAGTCTCGTGCGTGTTTGTGTACCAAACCCCAGTGATTCACGCCGGTAATGCCAACACTGACCGAGGCAGGTGCAGCTATTGCAACGTCGTTTGATTTGTCAGAAACTTGATGGTTTTCTCGTTCAAGTTTGGTTTTAACTTCAATAAACATTCCAGAAATAAAATGTATATATATCAGCTTATCTTAAGATTTTAATACTCTACGCAGGTTAAAGCCAGTACAAATATGCATCAATAAACGTCTTTTGACTGGCCTGGTAAACTCTCCAACTGGCCAGACAGGAAGTAAAATAGCGTCCAGTCACGTCACGTCTGGTCAGAAACACAAGTCACCAGACCTCAAAGAATGTCTCAAAAATCCACTTAAGATCAGATGAAGTGAAAACTAAAACTCAATCAATCAATCAATCACAGTCCAGCACAATCATCCTCAGTGTCAGGAAACCGTCGAGTGCAGCTGAGGCCCAGAAAAAAAAACAAGGGCCACGTTTGAGCCAAGATGGCGGAGATGAGTCCGTTCAGGCAGACGAGAACACATTTCTCTCCACCAAAAACACGCAGCAACCAGGTGCTAATGTAAACAGACCGCTAGTGCGAGTGTCAAGAACCCAATCCTTCTCATTTAGAGGGAGAAAAAGTCTGTAGTTCTGCCAGAAAGTGCCGGGAGTTCGAGGCGTGGACCTCGGAAATCACAAATACAGTTACACAGCTGAAGAAAATCACCATTGCAACTTGGAAGTCTGTCAGTGTAAGAAAGGTTTGGTATCTGCGTGAACACTCTGATGCAGCATTGAGATTATTACTCGTTCTCAGCATTGGTTTCGCCCTTGCGTGGGCCGTCTTAGGAAACACGTGAACGAAGGGAAACGAGGAAAACTATGAGGGAGAAATGCCTCTCGCACTCGTCGACCTCAGCAGCGTCGCACCAAATGTTTTAAAGCACTTCAGTACGTCAATGAAAAGAGGCACTGACGCGCTAACGACCAAAGTCACGCTCTCCCGGGTGAATCTCATGAGGATACCTTATAATCAACAGAAAGATGCTTTGCGCGAAGAAAATCAAGTCATTTGGGCATTATTTGCATGCCAATTAAACATTTCTCCACAACTGTAATGCAAACAAGCTTATTAAAATATATACATGTCTAACTAAAAATATATTTGATATAATTTGTAAAGATTATATGCAGACACTGCAATTTCAATTTATAGCTGATAAAATGTATTTAAATATTTTATGTAAATATTTAAATGTAAAAATGTTTATATTCACTTCAGAAATAACTGTGACTAATAAGCTTTTCTTCTAACATCCATCATTTTCTGAAAATGCAAAGAGAATTTCTTGTATTTTTCTTGACATTTAAAAAAAATGACATTTGTCATTTTTCACCTCCATTGTTTTTTTTTGTTTTTTTTTTAAATTAAAGAAATAAGAAATTATATTTTTCATGAAGAAAATGAAGGAACCATTTCTTTTTTGGGGCATTTAAATGACAATAATTGTCATTATTTCATGACAATTAAAAATGCATTCACAACTGTAATGCAATAAAAGAGATTTTCTTTAAATGTATACATATTACAAAATATCTACATAATAATATATTTTATACAGTTTGTAACGTACAATGTGAATGTATTGTATAATGGTAGTATTGTTTTACTGCTTTTAATTTATGCTATATCTTAACCAATGCATTTCCTATTGTTTATGATTACAGACTATTTATAGGCATTGCAATTTCACTTTATAGCTGATTAAATATATTTACATTTTTTTTATTTAAATGTTTTATTAAATATTTAACTAAAAAAAAAAAAAAATCACTTCAGAAATATGGAGTTTGTATCTAATATGAATAATTGTTTTTTTTTTTTCCATTGTCGGAGAGGACTGTCATGAAAATGTCGAAATTCAGTTCCAAAAAAATCCATTTTCTGCAAATGCAAATAGAATTTCTTGTATTTTCTGGGAGATATGAAATATGACATTTTTTCGTGAGATTCACCCTTTCACCTGCATAACACGACTAAAATAAAGCCTTCATAATGAAACAGCTGTTATTATTGCACTGGGCAACTTTTGGTAATCACAATGTCCTCTGTTAAAAAAAATAAGAAAAGATAAAGTTTTTGAGCCATTAACTTATAATAAAGATTCTCTACATTAGATTTGTGTAGGATGAGCTTCGAATGGAAGTGTGCAAGGGAAGTGCATGTGGTTGAGAGCGAGAGAGATCCAGCGCAACCTCTCTCTCTCTCTCCCCTGAAGAGTTCAGCCCAGAGTCGCCCTCTGGTGGCCCTGAGATGCAGCCCTGAGACCCGCAACACCAGGCCAAACACGGACAAACCAACAAAAACAAGACAACTGTGCCTTCCGCCCATCGGCCGGTTCAATGTGTGTAGAAACGCATGGGGAATGTAATGCCGAGTTCACACTGCATGGTTTTCAAAGTCGTTGGATCACTGTTGTTTTCACTCTGTACGACTATCTGGGGTAGCATTCAGTTGCTGCTGTGTTCACACTGCATGATGGATCCGCGACAGGAGGTTACACACTGCATGACTTTACAACAGGAAGAATCGCTGACAACTCTGTCTGCTCCGCAAACTATGTTTCATATAACTCCTCCCTGCCCTGTATCTTGCTCTCTCATTGGCTGTACTGCAGGTCATCGCCGATGTGTTGTTCAGTCAGAACTCATTTCACACAGCAGGATTTTGAATCGCCTACAGATCTAGATATTTACACTCTTAAAAATAAAAGTGCTTCACGATGCCATAGAAGAATCTTTTTTGTCTAAATGGTTCCATAAAGAACCTTTAACATCTGAAGAACCTTTCTGTTTCACAAAAAGTTCTTTGTGGCGAAAGAGACGGTTCTTTAAAAAGCCTTTGACTGAATGGTTCTTTGTGGAACCTAAAATGGTTCTTCTATGGCATCGCTGTGAAGAACCTTTTAAGCACCTTTATCTTTAAGAGTGCATAGGGCTGCATGATAAATTGAATGAAACTGCAATCACGGTAAGGCACAAGCTGCAACAGTCAGCACATCTCGTCAGTGAAGCACAGTTCTGTGATCAGTAGTAAATATACTGACAGAAGATTTAACTGCTTTCTCTGACTTATAAACACAGGACTACGACAATATATCCTTTATCTGAGTTCTTATTATAACTATTATTATAATTTTCATATATAATAATGCAATGCTAATCGATATAGCCTTTATCACTGCTTAGAATACTATGAAATATGTCATTCTGTGTACAAAGCCACATCACATCACAGAAGGATTTATTTCAAGCACTCGACTGACGTTATGAAGTGAATTTGGAGTAAAAACGTTACTAAATGTGGTATTTTGACGTGCTTTCAGATGGAGCAGCATTTACTACACAGAGCCATAGTTCACTGAGAAGCTACGCAAACAGCTTTCATTATCGCAGAACGAAATCTGCGATTTCATTATCGCGCGATTAAATCGTCTGCGATAATGAATGCAATATTGCGTATACGTAGCTTATATGGGTGCTTTCAAAGCACTGCTTCGTGAAGCTTCCAAACTTTTGTGAATCATTTCTTTCGAAACAGTGATTCAGAGCTTGTATCAAACTACCAAAGTCACGTGATTTCAGTAAGCGATGCTTCATTACGTCATAACTGTTTCGAAACATTTTGAAATTTCAGTGGTTCGTCGCTGGGGGGGCGATCTCTGTAAACCTGTCAATCATGCGAGTTCATTGACTTCGCCCCCAGCGGCAAACCACTGAACCAGCATCTGGTTTTACCTGATCTCAGATCAGTTTCATCAATTTGTAGACATTTTTAACGAGACGTGTGTGCAATTAAAAGGATGAGAAGTAGTTAATAGTCCCTTACTGGCCTCTATACAGAAGCTGTCCATAAAACAAACAAACAAAGCAAGAAAATATTTTAAAAACCACATATTAAACAGACACTTCATATTTAATGGTATCTTATTACTTTTGCTGCGTTTTATGTATTATACTTCCAATAAACAATTTGCGACGTGTTTTTAAAAGCTGTTTTTAATGCATATTTTAGCCTGAGTTTTTATTGCATTTACACACTTTTGACCAGCAGGTGTCACCAGCATGTGGTGTTTCAAGCGCTTCGAAACAGTGAATCATTTTGCGAAGCAATTGTTTCAATTGATTCGAAGCTTCGAAAAGGTTCATTTCTCCCATCACTAGCATAGCTTGTCAGTGAACTACGGCTCTGTGTTGTAAATGTTGCTTCATCTGAAAGCATGTGATGAAGATTTACTACTAATTATAGAACTGACGAGATGCACATGACTATCGCATTCGATTAATCGTGCAGCCCTAAAGTAGCATGATAAATTTCACGAGCTTGGCGATCCTCTGATTGCATCTTTGATAATTGTCACTCGCGTGAACGAGCACCTATTAGCCTCCAATTTCATGCATTTGTCAGTGATTTTGCAAAACTTGTTGAAGAGTGAAGATCGGGGCTAAAATCGTGCAGTGTGAACTCGGCATTAGATGTTAGCCGTGGTCTGATCGCTTTCACAGTGTGGATTCACACTCCACTTTGCAGGTGGTGGTGGCGGCGCCTTTGCGTGTAAGCTTGAGGAAGCTGGGCTTCTCGGTCACGCCGTTGTTATTGGAGGACGTCAGCGCCCGCGTCTGCTCGGCCTCTCTGCCGGACCCCGGGTAGATGACGAGGAAGCAGGCGGACAGGAAGCCCAGGAAGGAGCCGCCGGAGGCCACCATGGGAATGACACGCACGCTGCCCACCGCGTCCACCACAGCGCCCAGCGCAGACGCCACCAGGATCTGAGAGATGTACACCTGACACGACAGGATGGCGCAGTCGATGCCGAAACCTCGCTTGGAGTTCCCAGGACTGTGCTGGACGTACTGCAAACAGCAAAAACACATCGGTCGCATATCAGTATCCCATGATTCTGTTCTCTATCCTATAAGATCTCAGTCCAGAAATCAGTCCATTCACACCAAGGACGATAACTATAAAGATAACAATAAAGATATAGTTCTAAAAATCGTTCTCAATATTAAAGAATAGCAGAGTCCACAGCACAAATATAACGATAAAGGCACAGAGAAACGATATCGTTGGAATCACTTTCAGAACGATTTTTTTCCAGCTGATGAACGATACAAACATTGACAGCCAATCAGAATCCATCCTGCTACAATGAGCTCGAGAATTTAAAGTGGCATACGCACATGCGCTTAGAATAAACAGACGATATCGTTCGCTGGTGTGGAAGCTAATATTGTTATCTTTATAGTTATCATTCATTCTTGGTGTGAACGGGGCTTAAGACCTATCAAGAGTATTACAAATAAAATCAATACCACAATGAGTACTGCTGCAACCGTATATAAATAACTTGAGGAAAATGCAACATTTTCACTGCGATTTAAATATTTGTCTGCCAAAACTTACAAGTTACTCTAAGAAGGCTGTGTATTTTGCGACAAGCAGCAAAAAAAACGTATTACACTATGAAAACCAATTCGCTAAAATTAATCAGAAAGACATTTTCATAATTAAACGCTACACTTTTTTTTTTAAAATAAAGTAAAAAAAAAAATAATTTTTTTTTTGGAATATTTAGATATTAAAATTATATCTACTGTAACTAATAATATATTTCACATAGGCTGTAAAGTACAATTAAAGGTATACATGGTTGAATTTGTTGTAGTGTTTTTAATTTACACATTTAAATGGACAATTCGTAGACCTTGCGATTAAAGAATATTCATATTTCCAATTATTTATGATTACAGGACACCGACGTTTTTTTTTTATGTATAGAGATTGCAGTTTAAATTTCTGGCTGAATAAATATTTTAAATATTTAAATAAATTTAACAAACAAAATAAAAAGAATCAGAATTCACTGCACAACTGATTCAGTTTCTTCATGCACAGGACACAGACTTATTTTTATTTATAGTGACTGTGCTTTTAATTTCTAGCAGATAAAATATATTTAAATATTTTATTTAAAAATATTTTTATTTATTAAAAATAAAATAAAACGAATCAGTATTCGCAGTACAACCTATTCAGTTTGCTCGTGCACAGATTGCAGTTTCAATTTTTAATAGATTAAATAGTTAATTATAATATAATAGATAGATCTATCTATCTATCTATCTATCTATCTATCTATCTATCTATCTATCTATCTATCTATCTATCTATCTATCTATCTATCTATCTATCTATCTATCTATCTATCTATCTATCTATCTATCTATCTATCTATCTATCTATCTATCTATCTATCTGTGTGGAGACGTGCTGAAATCGCGTTTGGTCTCGTACTGTATCACATCTCTTGTCAGTGTCGGGCGCTTGCGTGGCCATTTGTTGTGATTAACAGGAAAGTGTGTTCAGCTGAATTGGATTAGTATTTTGTTAGACGGGTATAAAAAAAGCTTAGTTTACTGCGGCAGCCGTTGTGTGAAGGCCTCCTCATGTGAAGACCGAAGAGAGTAAAGACCACCGACTCCACCGGACAGAGACACCGGCAAACGATACAAGTATCGCTTTTTATTTTTCCTCTTTCCTACTATTTGTTTCACTTCCGTTTCAGTTTTTATAACTATTTCTTACTATGTGTAAGTACGTTGTTGTTGTTTTTTAGCATGTGTGTTTGGCTCAGTGTTATTTTTTAGGATAACTGAAACTAATGTAGTTTGATTTGTATTTGTTATCTATTTTAGTTTTAGTTACAGTTGTAGTAATGTTGTCATTTTATTAGTTTTTTATTATGTCCGTATAGGTTTTTTTTAATTAAGTCTTATTTAATTTGAGTTATTTTAGTACTTCAGCATACTAAATGGAAAATAAATTATTATATATATATATATATATATATATATATATATATATATATATATATAGAATTTATATATGTATGTGTGTGTGGTTGTACATATGTATGCAGTTGTTTTTTGGTGTTTGGCTTAGAATCATTATTATGTTAGAACCATTATTATACTCATACCTTTTGTTGTTTTAATATTTTGAATTGTTTTTAGCTTTTTTTTTGTTTTCATTTATTTAAATGTTTAGTTTTGAAATGTTGTTGCATGCATTTGTCATTTTTATTTAATGTCTTTATTTTCTTAAATGTGTGTATATATAGTATTTATAGAGTTTTAACATACACACACACACACACACACATATATATATATATATATATATATATATATATATATATATATATATATATTTATATATTTATATATATAAAATTGATAAAAATAAAATAAATTTAGAATTTAAAAGCACAACCAATTTAGTTGGATTGCACAGCATTTTTTTTCCCCATTCTATACTACTGATTACTAGTAAAGCTACATTTAAAAATTGTTGTCATGACACTAAACAACGTAGTCAAGTCAGCAACTTACACTGTTTTTTACACCCAGAAAATAATTTGATAACGTTTTGCCTATTACTGAAATGTCACCCTCAACCCTGAGTTCTGAGAGGCGGTCAGGACAAAGATTAGGACTAGTGCTGGGATTAGCTTTAATACAGCAGGATTATCGTTTCACAGAGATGAATGTAAGAGCCTCTGACCTCTTTATTATCATGATACTGGCCCAGCAGAGCGTACGGACAATACGAGATGCTCATGGAGATGATGCCCATGCTGCTGATCATCACCATGGAGACGTAGACGTTGGGGAAGATCGCCATGACAGCCGTACCGATGGCGAAGCTCAGAGTGCCCAGGATGTAGATGACCTTTATGCTGAGGTCAAAGTTATCCAGGTACTTCTGCAGTACAGCTACATTCACAAAAGACACACAGATGAAGAATTACACTTGAACAGATCAGACGGTCGCATCTCTAGATTCAGGATACGTACCTGAACAGATGGCGGCGGTGGCGGCGTAAATCACCAGCCCCCAGCAGCCCATCTGAACCCCTCTGTGGTAGTTATGAAGGGCGGTGGAGTTCAGCGGGGCCTACAGGGACACACGTCAAGACTGAGTGTAAAAACCGGATGGCAGTGTTTAGAACTGATGGCAGCGAAAGCACACCATCGTCCACTGTATGCTTAAAGCAAGCGCTCCCCAAAAACATTTTGTTATCAGACTGAAATTTAATGGATTTTAGTCATTTGCTAAATTTGAGTTGTATCTTCAAAAACATGTCAGCAAACTTACTGCCAGCAATCACAAATAAGAAAATTATTTGAAAAAAAGATACCTAGTTTTCTAATTGGCTAAACCAGGGATTCCCAAACTTCTCTGTCAGATTAACTCCTTTGATGCAAAATATTTACTTGAAGGATTTTTAAGGTAATATTTGAATAATTCATCATTTATTAAGTGTTTTATTTTCATTTTAAAATGGCATTTTTATTGATATTTTTTAATTAAAAAAAAATCAGCTTTTCTTTTATAAATACAATGACACTTTTTTGAGTGATTTTCAGTTAGTAAGTGATTAACAGCTTAAATTTGGGTATTTTTCTCAATCAAAGCTACATTTATATATACTGCAAATATATAGTGCAAAAGTCATAAGTATTATTTTTAAGTACATTTTAAGCACTATACTTTTTTTTTTTTTAAATAATCTTTGGGGCAACATATTACATAAATATTTAATATTTCCTATGAAAATGTAGGATGAGTTTGTTAAAGTTCGGTTAAATATTGATAACTAAAATATATAAAAGTACCCCCTAAGATTTTAAGTTTAATATCTCAATTTAACAACACATTCGCGGTTCTCTAATGTTGCTTAATAGTTACATGGCATACATGTAAACAAGTACAATATTACATTGTATGCACTGAAGCTGTACATTTGAACAGTCCATGCATTCCCTGGGAATCGAACCCACAACCTCGGCAACACCAATGCACCACGTTCTACTGTTTGAGCTACAGGATTGCTTTTCTACATTATCATAGCTCAGATAGTAGAGCATGGCATCAGCAATGCCAAGGTTGTGGGTTCGATTCCCAGGGCATGCATAACTTGAATGCAATGTAAGTTGCTTTAGATGCATTAAAAAAAATAAAAAATAAGAGCAATGCATCGCTCACTGTTGGGTCGCCCTCGTAGATGACCTGCCCCATGAAGTCGGTGTAAAACACGGCCTCTGCGATGATGGAGAACCACGTGACCAGGTGACACACGCACAGTCTGAACAGCTCTTTGGGCATCTTCAGCATGGACATCCAGAGCAGACGGACGGTGGTCTCGGTCTCGCCCTCCTCGCTCTCTGTGTCTCCGCTGGAGTTGGTGTTCCCGCTCTGGTGCCTCGTTCTCTGTCCGTTCCTCTGCTTCTGCCGCTTCTCCATCTCGTAGATGTCGTTCATGCTGCGGGACGGTTTGATGAGGAAGGCGGCGTTGGCGCGCCGGTAACGGTAGCGGTGGGATCCGACCCGGCCGTAGTAGGAGAAGGTGCAGGATGACTGCCGGTAGAAGGTGTGGCGTCTGCGGCGTATGGATGCGTTGGTGCTGGAGGGTTTGATACCGGGCGGCCCGTGGCCGTTGAGGTCCGTCGTTTCTCCATTGGGCGCTTTGGACTGGTTGAGCTGACCGTTAAGCAGAGCTTCTTCTCCGTCACGTTCAGCCTGCTGCAGAAACGCAGATAGTCGGCAGAATTTTCCACGCAGGAACTCTTGACTCTCCACACTGCTGCTGCGCCGCGGCGGCGACCCGTGATAGGAAGAAATGCGATCTTGGAAGATAGACGGCTCGATTTCACGCAGAAACAGCATGTCGTGGTGGTCCAGCGTAGCGTCGGCCATCTCCAAAACTGAGTCGCTTTTACTGCGAACGATGTCCACGTCTAAAAAGTCCATGTTCAGCTCTCGCTCCGAACGCCGGTCCGCATAGATGTCATAATGCTCGTAGGGCTCGTCTTCGTGGATCATTTCGAGCTGGGGTTGGTGCGCTGTGATTTTAACACTGGATTCGGTTTCTGCATCTTCATCCAGACGGTCCTGTTGAGGGCTGAACTGCTGCTCCTCGATACTGAACAGGTGCAGAGCCACGGAAACCGTGAACAGAACCGCGGCGAACATGAACAGAATTTGCTCTTGAGACTTGAAGGTTCGACCCAAGAAGGTGTGCGTCCAGTCAAGACCACCGAGGGCGTAACCAACCGCCCCTCCGAGCCCTTCAACACAACAGACACCGTTTAGCACTCATTCTATATGGACAGCTACACAATAATAAAGCTTTTGGGAATGACAAGCGATTTTAAAGACAGTGCAAAATATTATTTGGTATTTTTGGCTTATTTTCCTTTTGAATTAAGCTTATTATCTGAATTAAGTATGAATTTACTTAATTTTAATTTCAGAAAAGCATTTAAAAAAAAGCATATTTACTTGTCAAGTAAATGTATATCGATTTAAAAATGTTAGATATTTGTACTTCAAAATAGTCTGCATTGTATTTTGTCTAGTATTTTGTTTTCTATTTTCCATCACAAATATCTAAACATTCTAAGGTCAATATGCTGTACATTTACCATGGAAATAAATGACTTAAGATTTTAGGTGATTTATGAAAGATCTATCAAAATTACGTGAGTTTAGGACTAAAACAAGAAAATGGGCTAAGAAAAAGTCAGAAAAAAGGTCATGACGTTCAGGAAAGCAAGGCAAAAATCATTTGACAGTCACATATATGACTGCAAAATGAGATTAAACACAAAATAGAGAGCCAACTGCATTCATCAGCAGGGTGAATGTGGCTTATGACTCATGCCAATCAGTTCTTCAAGCTTTTCATGTTGTGATGTATGACTGAAACAAGCTGCACCTGCAGAGAAGGCGTGGATGTTGAGGGCCATGTCCTGTTCCTCAGTGTCAGCCACGTCCAGCAGATACGCTCGTATGGGACCCTCCGTCGCATCCGCACAGAAATCCAGCACCACCACCCCCAAAACAGTCATCACGATTCCTATCGGCTGGTTATTTGGCACGTCTCCTACAGCAAGGCCTGAGACAGACAGACACAGACAGCTTACATTAATAGTTTTCTGGTTCATTTGGAGGAAGAAAAAAAAAATAAATAAAAAAAAATAAATATCAATAGAATTTTTCAGAGTCTGTGTGTGTGTGTGTATATATATATATATATATATATATATATATATATATATATATATATATATATATATATATATATATATATATATATATATATATATATATATATATATATATATATATATATATATATGTGTATGGATAGATGGATAGATAGATGGACAGATATAAAAATATAAATTAAAAACTGAAAAAGGTTTAATGTTCAGTAATCTGAATAATTAAAATTATACATAAATATTAAAAACATAAAAAAAAGTTAAAGTACCTAACGAAACTAAAAAACAAAACTTAAACTAAAATTAAAAACGAAATTTTAAAGCTTCAAAATTCTAAATATCAATAAATACTAAGTTATTTTAGAATTATTTATAAAATATTAGTTCTAAAAGGATTGAAATGTATTAAATGTAGCTGCATTTAAATGATGATTGAAAGCATTTTCAAAATTTACAACATTTAAATGTTGGTTTTATTGAATACTAGTTTTACATTAATAATTATTTGACTAGAAAGGAAACAATTAAACAAGCAAACAATAGTAATTTCATATTGATGAAGGTCAACACAAACATTTTAAAAGTCATTTTCAAACTATTGTATTTTCTTTTTTAAAGTTTTGGATAAAAAAAAAACAACAACAACAATTATATAATGCGTCTGAAACATGTAAAATATATTAATAAATCATACAAAAGATTATTTTGAAAACAAAGCACAAAGCAGTAGGTTTTTAAAAGTACCTACTTTTCATGAAATGTTATTTTTATAATCCCCTGTCATGCATAAATGACATTTTTCTAGGTCAAAGGTCAAAAGTAATCAGAAATAAATAGAAACTGATGTGAAGATGTAGTTTATCACGTTAGTTGTTTGAAAGCACACACAGAGAGGTCAATGCACTGAATGATGGGAGTTCGGCAAAGGCTAAAATATCAACAAACAATGCTAACATACAGCAGATCAGCGCTCACACATCAGTGTGCTCCGGAGTGCAAATTTACCATTCATCAATATTTCATACAAACTTTCAGCATATATGCCACACACACAGGCCTCTGGGAACTCAAACATCCCATAATGCATGTGTGTCCTGACCTTGACCCGCTGCATTGTCATCCCATGAGCCATTGTACTGTACGTGTGTGTAAGTGTGTGAGTGTGTGAGTGTGTGTGTGTGTGTGTGTGTGAGTAAACACACAGTCATGTATTGATTGTTCAGGCTTATTTTAGAGCTTTTCCAGGGTTCCAGTAGCATGTGTGAAAACATGTTTAATGTGTGACATTTCTGGGGTTTGCTACTTCTCAC
Organism: Acrossocheilus fasciatus; assembly: GCA_036784905.1. Lineage (NCBI taxonomy): Eukaryota > Metazoa > Chordata > Actinopteri > Cypriniformes > Cyprinidae > Acrossocheilus > Acrossocheilus fasciatus. Next base: position 4,608,328 of record CM071956.1, read on the forward strand.
AATGAAAATGAAGAACTTCAGTGTTTCCACAATCCACACTGAATGAATGATTTCATTCATAAACGATTCCTCACTGAGGACAGACAGGGAAAAAAAATTGGGAAAAGAATCCCATAGACTTTCACTGAAGAATGAACCTGATAGAAATTTGGGGTGACATACACATTAATAGCATCATGGTAAGTGCAGGAGTAAAATAAAATAAAATAAAAATAAAATAAAATATATATATATATATAAAAAATATATAAATTAATTAATAATAATAATAATAATAATAAACATTCTGGAAAAATCCACAACATACTACCATCACAAATAAAATAAAATAAAAATAAAATAAAGAATTTAAAAATAAAAAATAAAATAAAAATAAATAAAATGCATCTAAAATCTTTTTTAAATGCAAAATAAATTAAAGTAAAATATAAAAAATAGAAATGTCAGATTTAAAATATAATATATAATAAAAACAAAACTGGTAACATCCACAACATACTAGTATGTGCACCAATATAAGAAAGCAGCATGAAATAAAAGTTAAATAAAACATAAAAAAAAATACAAATAAAATAAAATTATAAAATGGATCTAAAATCTTCATTTATTGCCACAATAAAATTAAAAAAATATTTAAAATAATAAAATTAAATATTACAAATATAATAAAATAAAACTCTTAGAACATCATATAAACTATTTAGCAACATCCACAACATACCAGCATCATGATGGTGCACCACCAAAATAAAAATGAATTTCTAATATCAGTTTTAAATGCAAATGTACTGTTGCAGTGTTTTAAACACTGTTCTAATATTTAGTGTTTAAATCTGTAAAAACAGCCACAGAGGGCGGAAGCTAGTTGTAGACTCGTAGCTCTGTGTCGTGTCAGCAGGAGGCTGAGTATTACGCTTTCTTCCTGACAATGGAGTCGGCGCGCTGCAAGCTAGCCATGGAGACAGGAAGTTGTTCCAGATAGGCAATGAAAGGTAAAAAAGGTCACAACAGGAAACAGTTCCCTGTGAACTGGTTCCTAGTCCTTTCCCATGTCATAGATAGAGACCGACGGAGTTCATGCTGACACACACACACACACACACACACACACACTGCAGATAGCCATCTCTTTCTGCTCAAATACTGACAGATAGTCAAGAGAATATTGTACAAAAAAACAAACAAGGTATTACTATAGTACATTTAGGAATGACAAAAATAAGACGTCTTTATGAGGATTCTGATCTTATTAATGCTGTTTTTTGAGATGTTCAGCAGGAGAAATGTGGGAGATGCAGGTGTTGAGCGAGGTTCAGCGATCAGCAGGCGTCTGCATGTCACATGCTCGCTAATAGAAATGTGTCGGTGATAACAGCATCACCTGTCCGTGCCAAGAACAGCTCCGCAAACATCTCACCCTCAGAAACACAGCATGACATGCAGACAGTCAACCATTTCTCCCTGTTTGACTATTACATTATTTTTTCAGAGGTGGAGTTAAATCAACTTTTATAAGCTTTAGTAAATTTGTATTTATTATTTTGCAATAAAGGCATATATTGTTTATCATTAAATATTGTGTAATTAATACGAGGAACATGAATCAAGTAAATGGTCATTTTGATTTCATGTTGACTTTAAAGCTTTAAAGTTAAGTTTATATTGAGAAAGAAATACTAGACAGACAGACGGAGCTGCTCACCTATCAGCGAGCCGTTGAGGAAGAGCGCGACGCCCAGCAGGACTCCCACACACAGTGCCAGGATGAAGGGCCGTCTGCGGCCCCAGCGCAGCGTACAGCGGTCACTGGCCGAGCCGATCAGAGGCGTGAAGATCAGACCCAGGATGGGGCTCAGGAACCACGTCAGGCTGTAGTATTGCTCTGGAAGACCTGAGAACCGCACACACACATGGGAATGATGTCACTTCCTGCACACGTCTTCAGCCAAAGTGCTGGTCCAAAAGCAGTTTCTGGTTGCATGATGTAGATTTATTGCTTTTATAAAGCAATAACAGTAATAGAGCATTAACAGTAATATCATTAAAGACCCATTACAGACCCATTAAAGCCCATGTACAAAACCAGTTTAATCATTAAAACGTAAAAAAACCCTGATACTCAGTCTAAGCAGATCAATGCTAATCGCTAACATTATCTGATATTCAACATCCTCATCAAAAGATCACATCTCTACTTCACAGAGAAAAAAACAAAACAAAAAAAAACTTATTTAGGCCTAAATTAAGATTTATGTATTTGAATTTCTCACACACACACACACACACACACACACACACACACACACACACACACACACACACCTATTTATTAAAAATATAAATATTTAGAAAAAAAAAAAATTCAGCCTTCGACTATTTGAATTATTTGAAAAATATTATATTTATTATAATTATTATATTTGAAAAAGACATTTGGGGGGAATTGAATTTCACTTAAAATATAGTTATAATAAAGTAAAAGTATTTTGAAAAATTTAGGAAAAAATATTTAGGCCTAAATTTAAGAATTCTGTATTTGAATTTCACTCAACTGATAATAACCAAAATATTTACAATATATATTTTTAGAAAAATATATACCTAAATTCAAGATTTATCTACTGCATATTATATATTCCACTTTCACACAGACATTACACAGTTTTAACCTAATAATAATAATAATAATAATAATAATAATCGATATTATTAAACTTAATGTAATGCATTTGTCCATCATAAATAAACAGAATTTCTGCAATAGAAATCCAAAAAATGCAATTCATTTCAGCTAATCATATTTTAACCGTTCATACATTTACCTGAATAAATTTATCATTTTTAAAAATGACCAGATTTATGCTGATTCTGACACATCTGAATAAATGCATTTTGAAAATATGATTATTTAAATAAAATTAAATGGATGCAAATAGCTAATAATAAACTATATGGCATGATTTTTTTTATTTTTTTTTTGAGTGCAGAAATCTGACCTGTTTAATAGATGAATGACTGACAAACACGCATTAAAGTTAAAGCTTATATTAATCAAAATGGATGGAAATTTTATATGCAATTCAAATACATGAATCTAGTCCTAAGTATTGTTGAGCGTTTTTATCGAGCTCATATTTGCCGCTGATTGCAGGAGGTTTTGGTGTTCAAGTTTCAGGTCAGGACGACTGACGTCTGTCACAGCTGGCACTCAGAAATATGATCTTATGACCGGATTCAATAAGAAAATAGGATCAGACTATAAAGCAGATCGTTTGTGAGAGCAACAGGCTTTAAATGTTATTGAAATAACTCACTCACATGATTTGAATCATAAATTAGGCTGCTGTGGAAATCATTATTGGGTAAGTAATCCTCTAAATGCCTGGCAAACGTCCAGCTTACCAATAAAAACTACACCTTCATTGTTCCCAGATCAGAGACTGATCTACAAACACTTTCCCTACATCAACTACTGCATGAGCATTCAGGAAGAAACCCTCAAACCTTCACGGACAGGAAAAAAAACACTTCACAACAACAAACTTCAAAGTGCACTGAAAACAAATCTCTTCCGTAACAGGCTCCTCTGTTTTTATTTTAGTTAGATACATTACAACATGAGCTTATGTTGAATTAAGTTTACTGGAAACAACCCATTCAATTATTCAGCTTAAGAGTTGATATAAATGATATTATTCAAGTGAAGTACTTGGCAAAAGGATGTTATTTTCTGTGGATAGAAAAACAAATATGTCCCTTTAAAAAGTTTTTAAAAAGCCACTGCAAATTAATTTCAGAAAAGGAAACCTGTTTCTTGTGGAAAAGGCAATTTTACATTTAGTATGAAATGAGTGTAATGAAAATGTAGAGAAGGATCAAATCGAATCAAATCAATAAAATAAAATAAAAAAATAAATAAAATAAAATCAGGCAAGTCCTCACAGAAAAGATGGGTAAAAGAAAAAAATAAATTCTAGAAAAAAAAAGGAAACCGAAATAAAATAAAAAAAAAATTTTAAATTAGAAAATGAGTAAAATGAGTAAAATGAAAAATTCTAGAAGAAAAAAAAAATAGAATAAGTAAAATGAAAAATAAAATAAATAATAAAATAATAAAGTAAAAGAAAAAACTTCCAAAGAAATAAACAGAAACAGAAGAAGAAAACAACAAAATCATATTGTCATTCATAAAAATGAGTTTGAGATGAAATTATGGGTAGACTGTCTGTAGTGTCAGCACAATCTTGTCATCTACCTTCAGGAAGCATGTCAGAAACGTGCATATGATGCTTTCTGCAGTTACAGAGCCACTAACACACAGAAGCGTGTGCAGCATTTCCTCAAAGAAAAACAAAGCAATCTGTCCGCCACGGTTTGTGAAAATGAGATTTGATTTCATAATTACACCAAACAATGAAAGCACTTCTCGTCCAGACCAAGAGCTCAAGCTGAGGCACATCCTTCATGGAGTGTTTGTTCTGTGAGGCTGTTATAACGGCAGAGCAGAACACACATCTGTCTGTGTCACACACACTAGATGTCTATCATAACCTCTCAATCATAACCGCCTCATGCGCACAACACTGATCGTGTGGAGACTGGCACTGCAACAATTATTCACACGCAGAGAAGCAGAAGACTTTAACAGGAATCAGCTCTATCTTTAGAGCGTGTGTGTCCAGAGCTATAATAGGATTACCACACACACACACACACTCTCTGATCAGCGGTCAGAGAGACTGTCCGGTCGGTTACGTGAAGCGTTGAGGAGTCGGGTTCAGCGCTGACATACAGGACACCAGAGGAGAACATTCCTGAAGATACGCAAGAGACGTCCTGTACGGATTCACAGCAAACCAGACCGAGACCAAAGACTCCAACACACACACACACACACACACACACACACACACACACACTTGAGGCAAAGTCACATTACTCAGCTGAAGTGAATCGCTTTGACATTAACTAGGAGTTAACCAGGTAAATTGGCAAGATTCCAATAAGACAAAAAAATAAATAAATAAAATCAAAGATTCAGTGGTTAAACAAAATATTAAATGTATAAACTGTATACAATTATAATTAGTATTCATAATTATTTTTTATAAATTATATACATTTACTTCAGAATTTATCAAATATATCAATAATTTAAAATAAATTAAATCATAAATTAACAAATAAATATGAATAATAAAATAAAAGCTTGTCATAATTTAAAGCAACAATATCAAAACTGTATCACTCCTTATTATCACATAATATTTATTAAAATATTTTAGTGTGAACAGGACACTACTTGTTTGTATGAAAAATAAATAAATATTATACTGTGTGTGTGTGTGTGTGTGTGGTGTCCTGTCCAAACTGTTGCTATAAAATTAGAAGCACACAATTCCCTAGAATATCATTATATGCTTAAACATACACATACATACACATACATACATGCATATATACAAATAAAATCAATATTTAAATAATAATCATACATATGTATATACTAATAATTAATAAATATTTAAATACGAAAATAAGAAATATGCTAATATTATGTATAATATATATATATATATATATATACACAAACATTACATATAATAATAAATATAATATGAAATTAATATATAATGAAATTAATATATAAAATGGAATGATGGTTTTATTATTAACATATCAAAAGTAGTTGAAAGTATGTCACTCTGAAGTTTTCCATTGGACAAATACAAATTTGAAAAAAAATTAAATTCTCACAATTCTTTGTAGAAAAAAAAAAAAAAAGGACTATAAAGTCCTAATTGTTCTCACGGTTGCTGTCAGAAATCAGCTGGAAAAGAGCCACTGCACCTGCTGGTGAAAAGTGTGACGTCTTGTTACAGGACCCAAAACCCCTCACGATCCTCTGGGAAACACGCAGACCAGCGTCCTGAGAAGAGAGCCTTATCAGAGTCAGGACCGGATCTGACAAACCAGCCGCTCTGTTCTCATCGGAAAACCGGCCGGGCTTCACCTCGCAGTGCCACCAGCCACTTCCTCTTCCTCCGGTTTGTTGAGGTGTTTTTATATATTTAGTCTTTGCAGTTAAACACACAAACACTGAGACACTGAGGCCCAAACAAAAGATCTGAATCAGATGGTAAGCAAGTTATTTGTTCCTTGAAAAATATGGGGAGTAAACATGCAAACAGGAAGTTTGAGAGATTTCAGTAAATAATCACAGGAGACTTTCTGTTTCCCACCAGGTCAAAAATGGTGAACAATACTGAGAGCAGAATGAGTCAAACCAAAAGGAAGTATTTTCTAGACGAGAGAAACACACAAACCTAAAGCTCACTTCAGTGAAGCCCAGAGAGAGAAACAAACCAACAATAACCAGCATCCAAAACAACACACTCCGGAGTCTGTTTCCAGCGGGGGAAAACATGGCAGCTGCTTTTTGGAGGTCAAAGGTCAAAACCAGGTTGATGTGAGACTAGCTACCACCTTCTAGCAGGATTTTCCAGCACGGACCACTGACTTAGAAAGGCAAAACTCTTCCTTCATTGTTTATTTAGACGCCTTCCGAGCCGTTACACTAGACCTAATTTTCCAATCACTTTCATTCATATGTATAGGAACGTTTAAAAGCAGGAGTGCATTTGAGGAGAAACATTTGCTGACCTCTGACCTGCAAAAATCATAGACAGACAGACAGATAACTAAATATGAATTATAAATACATATTAATACGTTTATAATTAATATTCATTATTAATAAATATTCAAAAACATAATAAAATTAATAAAACAGTTAACATGCATGTGAACATATATAATATTAAATGAATTAATGTATTAATAATTAATATTGTTTATTAATAAATATTTAACTAAGAAATATGTAATAAAGTTATATTATAAATAAAAATAAAATAAATAATGTAATAAACATCTATAATATAAAATGTAAAAATACACTTAGAATTAATATTAATCAATAACTATTTAAATAAAAATAAAATTACATTATAAATAAAAATAAATATTACAATAAACATGCATACAGTACATGTACATATGTTAATAACATAATGATAAATATTTAAATAAGAAATATGTACGATAAAAATACATTATAAATAAATATATTATAAGTAATATTAATTATTAATAAATGTTTAGATTAGTTTATTTTGAATAAAAAAATGATAAAATTGCATAAAAATAAATTAGAATAATAAACATTACATTTATTATATAATAATTTCAATGAACTAACTATACACAGTATGTTCTAGCTTATTATTTAGAAATAAATGTATATCTTGGTGTTGTATTAGTTAGTAGTAACATTATTTGTTATTATTTTAAAAACATGCATACAAAAACATACAATCTACTTGCAAATAAAAATCAAGGAAAGCTTTGTATTATATTTTAAAAACATATTAAAATGTTTTATAATTCATTCAAATGAATTAAACTCCTTTAAATCGACTGCAGCAATTAATATTTTGTCACACATTATTTTGTTTAGTTAGAATCGTGATCTCTATTTGAGTCAAAAAAATTGTGATTCTCAGTTAATCCAATCGTTGCAGCTCTACTTTGTAGTGCTTAGTGCATTTGACCATGTGGGTAATATGCAGGTATCAGGTGCTCTGACACACTGTATCTGCACACACACACACACACACACACACACACACACACACACACACACACACACACACACACACACACACACACACACACAGAGTCAACATAAGTTCACGGGCCACATGGGTCCCACCAATGAACCCTAAGACAAAACCTTCATTAGTCAGCCATCACCACTGCGGCCGGCCACTACAACAGCCTGCTCCTATGAAAACATGAACCCTGCCAACACAGCGCTCACTGCAGCCAGAAACAAACCAGAGAAATCTGGAGTGAGAGTGACAGGAAGAGGAAGAGGAAGGTCAGGGAGGTGAAACCGTCTAGAAATGGACAAAAAGCAAAGCAATGCCAGGAAACAGGTGCTGAGTTCTCTCTGTGTGTCAGGTGCAGCTTTACATTATTAAAACAAATCAAATCAACTAATAGTCTTTTATTAAACCCATTAATCAGTAGACTTCTTCGCAATTCATCAACATAGTTATACATATTCATAAACAAAGCCACTTTACAGCAGAAAGTCAAATTGTAATTCTAACGGAAAGCGACACTGACGTGTTTTTATCATGTTTAATACTGTAAAGCTGCTTGATTTAAAGCAGTCTATTGCATAAAGTGTTACAAACATGACGTGACTTACTGGAGTGCTGATTGCAGATCTTGTGCAAACATTGCTCCGATCAGATGCTTTCTTAACTGCTGTTTTCTCACCGCTGTCATGCTTGTTGTGTGTTCATTTCATTACTGAGAGGAAAGCGAGCAGCATATGTTCACATACTCATCTAAACGTCACTCTCAGCAGCATCGAGATGTTCGCTAACAGCAAAGCGCAGCTTGAGAATAGCACACTTTTTTTTTTTTTTACCTCAAAATGAAGTAGGAAAAAAAACTTCTCCATGAGTATATCAATGCCTTCACACATGACAGCAGTTTTGTAAAAAGTTTTTGAGTTACCTGAACTTGCGTGCAGCATAGTAAATCTAGCGGAGAACTGTATAATGACAGAATTTTTGTTCATTTAGATTATCTTCCTGACCAACAACCGAAGCTCATTAGTCGATCATTAACCAGTAAGATTAGAATGTACTTTTTTCAGGGCTTTATATGCATGAATACAGGGCTTTATGTTTAGCTTTATATGCATGAATAGCAGCATAAACAACAGACCATGAGGATCATGCACCTGCAGCGCTTCTGTGAACGGAGAAAAACAGAAACATACGATCATTCGTACGATGAGATTGGCGGCATACGAATGTTTGATGAATCACATCTGAACTCTGTCATAAGTTGATTCATTTCGCGTTTCATTTCAACATCCTATTGGTTCTTTACAGGAAGCAGAAATGATTAGTTCACCTCTGGAGTCTTCGGGTCTGAGTCGATCGTACTTTTGTCAGGTGGATACAGAAATTAGGAGTGCACACAGGAGAGAATTACACTGTTGCTCTACAGCGCCACACTGGTCAAACCAGGCCCTTACATGAGATCAAACCACTATTCGACAACAAAAATATTTGTTGACATTTTTTTTGTATTGCCAACATTGTTGATAATGTCGGCTAATCGTTTCAGCCCTAATGAATTTCCCGTTTCACTCAAAAATATGCTCAGTAAGACAGCTTACTGTGGTTTGTTATTCATGTCACTCAGATTGAAGCTACGTGAGACCAGGACCACCATGATCCTGCACCAGAAACCCAATCTCCCCAGACCTCTGGACACACTAATTCACCAGAAATCGAGCAGATGGCAGGATGAAATATTAACACGGTGGTTTCATATTCTCTTCCATTGTAGCGTGTGTCCTACTGGAGCTCAACAGCATGAATGATTCATCAGAGACAGTGAGAGATGTGCGGTTTGGATCTGGTTTAAGTTAGTGATCTGGACAAATAATAGACAATTTGCATTTTCAATCCCAGGTGACCGACTCATAGCATTGATCTCAGATCAGCAAATACAGTATGCACCACTCCAAACACTCAGAAACAAAGAGAAATCAACTTTAGCATGTAACATAAGCTTTAAAAACTACAATTTCTCTTAAAAAAACATAAGTGGTGTTTATTCATGTAAAGGTTGCCACCAGGTTGAGTGATGATGTCATGTTGCTATGCAGTTACTAGGGTGTTCTGTGTGGTTGCCATGCTGTTTCTAAGCAGTCACTGAGGTATTCTGAATGATTTTGGAATGCTGCTCTGCAGTTTTCAGGGGCTGTCAGTATACTGTTAAGTGAGAGATTGTGTTTTAATCATTAGTGGGTGAAAACTGACCTCTAATATAGTCAGCCTGTTTTTCTCATCTTTGAGCTTCTGAAGGACATTTAAACCACATGGGTTTATCAACACACACGGCGAGTCAGCTCGGTTACGTAACACTGCAGCAGTGAGATATGCAGCACGCAGTCCAAGTCAGCACTGCACTGCATATACAGGAGATCTAGTGCAATTTTATTCTTACAGCTAAACACACACACACGTGCATGTAAGCACGCACACACACACAAACATACAAACACTCACTCTCATACAGACTAACACACACAAATAAACACACACCTACAGAAACACAAATGCACACACACACACACACACACACACACACACTCACTCAGACTAACACACACACCCAAACAAAAACACACAAACAAACCAACACAAACGCACACACACTAATAAAGCACACACACACACACCTCCTCTAAGTCAAAGTCAGCTCCTGGCGGCTCTGTTTCCTACTTTTGTGGGCACATATTTCAGAGAGTACACCGTGAGTTTCAAACAAAACTCCAAATGAGTTTCACTATTGTTTCCGCAAAAGCGCTGAAAGTCTGAGCGGTCATGAGAACTCGAGTCTAATCCGCCAGAGATTGACCAAAAACAGCCCAAAAGGGCTCATTGTTTGGCTATTTATGAGAGAATGACAATAGAGACCTGCGAAATCACACGCCACAAACTCACTGCAGAGCGCTCACGTACGCATTAGAAACATTACAACGAGTCCATAGATCAGCTGAGACGCGTCTGTAATTGACAGATCGCAGGGCTGACAGTGCTGGTGTGCGCTGAGTTCTTGTGCCCTGTGTGTGAGATGTGACATACCCATGAGGCATTGCAGCAAGCCAGAGTGACACCAGGTCGCGAGCTGCATCTGCTGGACCACAACCATGCTCGGATTGATTGCTAGCATATCACTTACAGTGAACTAATATAAATATATATATATATATATATATACACACACACACACACACACACTGAAATAGCATGGAATGTTACATTTCATAAATTCTATTATATTAATAATAATTTGTTTACAGTTTTTTTTTTACAATCAAAACAACACTTTTTCCAAATGTTTGGATACAATACACATGAACCAAAGATCTTTTGTTCATTGAACTAAAATCACTGGTTCAAAATGACACAACTTAAAGTATTACTATTTCAAAATGCAACTCCCACATTACATCTGAACTGAGTGTTTATTCATTTCATTACAATGATCTAACTCTCAACTGATACAACTGCTCAAAATGTTACGTAACTGTTGCATTACTCTTGAAGCATAGTTTTTATGGAAAATGAACAATATTAAATGTTTCGATTATGAAAGCAACGGAGGACTGAGTATGTTCAGGTATGATCAGTTTCAAGATGCCTGTTGTTGGGAGAAAAAAAAATAAAAAAATCCCCAAAAAGTCTATCATTGTTATCCGTATTTGTTTTTCTTACAGTAAATGTCTTTTTAGAGGGTGATAGAGCTGGAAGCTGATGAAAAGCATTCATATTTTTAGATGAGGCAGGCTTTACCCTGACCATGACATGGAGGAGAGGTTGAGAGTCCAGTGGTTGAAAAGGGCCCAGAACGATGTTTGCTGGGGGTCTGACCACCCCCCACTGAATGTGATTTTGACCATAATGAAAGCTGCATCATGTGTTTTGAACAACTATATTTAAATGACTGTACTAACAACTACACAGTGAAACTATGGGTATCTTGTGTGTGGGTGATCTAAAGTAATGTTCCTATGATATTTCTTAATAAATTAGTATTTTGAACCAATGCTTCTGTAAATGCAAGGCTTCTTTAAAGATATGAACGCAATATGCAAAGTTTTGAACATTAGATAACCTGTGTTACAAATAATATACTATTTTGAGTTTTGTACTTCATATTAATAATGATTTAAATAAATTATTCTTTTTCATTTATTAATCATTATATTTAACATATATTAAAGGTATCATAACTGATGAAATATGATTTATTATTTACATTAAGTATTATGTATTTTTAGCCATATTTATTTAATTTAAAAAGAATTGGACATTTAGACCAACAAATGTGTCTAGTTATTGGATTAAAAAAAAAAAAAAAACTGCTATAAATACAACATCCTTATGCAATGGCCAAAATGTGCGGGATCTCCAAGTATGCATACAGTACACATACTGTACAAACAGCACTGAAGTACATTATTCCATACACAGCCATAACTTATCAAACATCATGCAAAATCTACAGCTGCTAGGTAATTTTGCAAAGCACATCAACAAATTTTTGTGGCATGTGCAGGACGTTTGCATGCTTGGGAATGAGGTTTGTTTGTTCACTGGGAGTCTTTTTCCCATCACTGCGGAATGCATGAAATCCACAGGCTGTAAAAAGCAAAATTCCTTCACGATTCCACACGTTCCAGCCTCTCGCTAGCTAAGAAAAACACAACATGGCTCTGGTTTGACCCCCGACCAGCTGAGCATTCTGGGACACGTGAACGCTTGCGCTTCATCCCAAACCTCGGAATCCGCTGAGTCACACATTCCCAACACAGCTCCAGGCCGCGCATTCCCTCGGCCTTTGTTACGAGCGTCTGTTTAGGGTGAAACGTGCTGCAAATAGTTGGAATTGCTGCCTGGAATTTCATATGGGACCATTGTGGACCACTGTAAACACATGCACACATGCGTCAACTCCTTGTCTTGGCTCATCTGGATCTGAATTAGTCTTAAATGTCGTCATGCTGCACACCACATCCAATCTGACAGTATAATTTCCCGCTTCCTGCATCTAAACTAACCGTGCGCTATTGTGGCTAATCCAACTATTACCAATTCAGTGAATTTTAGAAATAACCCATCATACGTCACCCTGAAACACACACACACACGACTCTCTGACCACAGGTGAACAAGGGCGGCTCAACCTCCAGAAATCCGCTTATCCTTTGCCATTGTAGTTTGGACAGCGAGCGCCTGATCTTCACAGACGCAAACTCACATAAGGCTCTAAAATTAGCATGTTGCATGATAACGTCAAGTCCCTCACAACTGGCCTTGACCTGAAGACTTAATCCTTTAAACCCGGAGAACTCACATTAGCTTATATAAATCACCAACAAGAGCTAAGTAATCACGTTACCGACAATCAAGTAAACAACAAATCAAGTTACCCCTTAGGAAACGCGTTTAATTTCAATCTTAGCATTCTGCTTTTAGCAGACAAGGAATGCAAACGTATTCCACACCACTCCAGTTCATCAATTAACATCTCGTGAAGCGAAAAGCTACTTGTTTGTAAGACACAAATCCACCATTAAGACATATTAAAACTTAAAACCACTGCTTCTGGCTAAAATACGTGTCCTCTATTCATAATACTACTTTCTCCAGTGAAGAAAGTCATCTCGCCTGAATCAGGAGAGAAATCTTCACAGACCAAGTACTGTTTTGACATGAGAGATTATGGATTATTATCATATTTTGCCCAAAAGTGAGAGTTTTAAATTAAAACATAGAAACATGCAGCTTTTGTCTTCACAAGATGTTAACTGATGGACTGGAGTGGTGTGGATTACTGTGATGTTTTTATCAGCTGTTTGGACTCTCGTCCTGACGGCACCCATTCACTGCTGAGGATCCACTGGTGAAACACTGATGCAATGCTATTTCTTCAAATATGATGAAGAAACAAATTCATCTACATCAAATGTTGTATCTTTTAATAATATTTAACGGACCTGAGCTAACATGAATTAATGAACCATAATTATTTTTTTAATCAGCTAAAAATAATTCATAAATACTGTAACAAATGTATTGCTGATTGTTAATGCATTAACTAATGGAATCTTATTGTGTGTTACCAAATTTACTAAAACAAATACAAAAAAAGCTAAGTAAAATGCTGCACACATTATGAGCAATGACTGAATCAGCACATCTACTTTTGATGAACCAGTTCATTGAAATGACACAGTTACAGCACAATAAATAATGCATCATCCCTCAGGAAGAGAAAAATACTGCTCAGAAACAATGTCCTCAGTTAGTGTCCTGGTACACTAGCTAGGCCTGGTTAGAAGCGTAGCTAAAAGCAAACAGGGGCTGCAGCGTAAACAAGTGAAAGAACGAAAAGAAGAGTAGTGAGAATTGTCTATATTTACATTTGCATCTATGCATTTGCCATTTTTCATTAAAATAATCAGAAATGTTTCTTGAGCAGCAAATCAGCATATTAGAATGATTTCTGAAGGATCATGTGACACTGAAGACTGGAGTAATGATGCTGAAAATTCAGCTTTGATCACAGGAATAAATTATATTTTAGCATATATTCTAACAGAAATCTGTTCATTTAAGTTGTAATAATATTTCACAATTTTACTGATTGTATAATTGATCAATTAAATGCAGCCTTGGTGAGCAGAGAGACTTTACTCAAAAACTATTAAAAATCATACCGAACTTTTGACTATTAGTGTGAAGAAAAGGCACAAAGAAAGTTCAGCAATGATAGATTTTAAAATGCATATGTAGATATAAGTAATCCATATCACAACAATCACTATTGTCACATGACCACATGTGGCCGATGGACTTCCTGTTGCCAAAAATGGACTTCTTCAATAAAACATGATGATTATGAAGAACAAAAGCCCCTCTGCTCCTCCAGGCTCACAGCTGCTTGCATGACAATATGACATATTTTTCAGTAATATAAAGGCCTGGGGTGTCGTTTGCATAATCTATAAACTGGCAGGAAAGTAAAGCAGCGCATTTCCCACAGCTCCTTTAATCTCTTTATCATGGCATGTCTCACACACACACACACACACACACGAGTTTAGATGTAGAGTTATTTCTTTGACATACAGGCCTGCAGCTGGAGAGGCTGTTTATCAAAAACATTAAGAGTGAAGACAATATAAACTGGCCAGAAGCAGGGCACAATCAAAGCTGTCATTTGAGTAAATATATAGCATTAAAAAGAATTGCAGTCATTAAATTATATTATAATAATATATTAAATGCATACACAAAGGTTACTATAAATTTTGAAAATAATTAAATTACAAATGTATTTAAACAATAAATAATAAATTAAATATATATTTAATTATTAATATTTAAGTATATTTCCAATTCTGTCAGGGCCACTATGGTCAAAATGATAGACACTTAGAATACAGTTTGGTTTGGTGGTATGGGTCTGTTCTGGGCAAAAAAACTCCCTGCCCATCCATGCAGCCTGTCATGAATGAGCAGGGAGAGCAGCCATAATAACCCCACTACAGGGTTAACAGAACAGAACAAAGCAGATATCTTTAAATGTACTTTATGATATTTAGGTGTAACATTCCTCAAGATAAAGGAGTCTGATTCAACAAGGAATATCAGAAAGCCAAGTCCTGACTGTGGCGAAAGGAGGAGCTGGGGATGGAGGAGGGTAATTTGCTCCTTAGCAAGCAAAAAGCTGCTGAATAATACTGAATAGAGCTTACATAGGAATGCCATGATAGGTGTCTTATTCCTATAGGTGGATGTGATCAGCTGAGAGTCAGCTGATGCAAGCTTGCCTCACGTGACCTGCCAGAACTAACGCTATACGCTTAATTTATTTATAAGTATAAATTGGCATTTAATCCTCCTATTATCAGCATTGGTTAAAGAATAATCCATATCAGAACAGTGCTCACTTTATGCTGCATACATTCAGTCTTATTAACTCATATCTTATTATTATTATTATTATTATTATTATTATTATTATTATCATCATCTCATAGTTAATGGTCAGCTGTCTCACCTATCTGCAGCAGTACAGGTGTGACCAGCGCTGTCTCCATGGCGTAGCAGAACTCTCGTCCGAACATGACGGCGCCGTGCATGATCCACTGACGCAGCGGGATGCGGTCTATAGATACCTCGCTGACCGACTCCTCCTGACTCTCCAAATCCCGCCCTCCAGCCCCGCCTGCTCCATTAGCCCCACCTCCTTCGGCCCGTTTCTCCACAGGTGTCACCACGGCGGCCTGCATCTGCACAGAGTCGGCCTCGGTGTTCTGTGGGGCCATCGTCGTCGGCATGCACTCGGAGCAGAGGTCACGTGTGGCTCCACGCAAAAAAAAAAAAAAAAAAAAAAAAAAAAAAAAAAACACGCAAACACCACAAAACTAAAAATTTAGGAAGAATAAAGCCAACAGCAGCACACTGCTTCCCGTGGACGTCCTTCTGTGGAGGAAATCTGCCGTGGATCGGACTCAAGGAGCACAAAACATCCCGAAACGTGCCGTTTGATGAAGGCCGCTTGCAGGAGCTCTGGGACGGGCCGTGTCGGGGGATTTGGTTTGGACAGTTGGGGAGGATATGACTCTACCATGAGGTCACTCCCGCTGATGTGATGTGATGTGATGTGAGTGAGTGGGTGTATGTGTGTGTGTGTGAATGTGTGTGTGTGTGTGAGTGTGAGTGTGAGTGTGTACGTGCACGTGCATGTAATTGTGTGTGTGGTGTAAGTGTGTTTACTGTCTACTGGAAACAGTAAAAATCCATATCAATTGCCATTCAGTTAATACCAGTTTCATGATTTGTATGGAGGAGGTGTTGTAGAGGGTGGAGGGCAGGCCGAGGGGTGAAGGGCAGGAGAAACCAGACGGAAAGCACCGGAGAATCCCCATGGAGCGACCGATCAATCTGAAAGAGCAGGAGAGAGAGAGAGAGAGAGAGAGAGAGAGAGAGTGTGAGTCTTACTCACAAAAAAAAAAAAAAGATTTTCACACAATATGCATGTGCTTTTATGCAGTTATATTAATGTATTTACTATTATGCATTAACATGTGCTTTCATGCATTTGCATTAATGCATGTAGATTTACACATTTACTTATGCATTTACATGTACTTTTATGCATTTTTATTATGCATGTTCATTATGCATGTTCTTTTATGCAACTACATAAATGCATGTACTTTCATGCTTTTACATGTAATTTCATAAAATTACATGCATCAGCGTAAATGCATAAAAGTACATGTTAATGCAAAATGTATGTCAATGCATAAAAGTACATTTAATTTTATAAAAGTACATGCATTGATATAAATGCACATGTAAGTTTCTGCATTAACACACATATTTGCATTTACATGTACTTTTATGCATGTAATGCAGTATAACATGTACTTTCATGACTCCCATGAATGATGCTACAAATTCCAAAGTTATGGTTCGATTCCCAGGGACTGCATAAACTGATCAATTGTATACCTTCTATGCAATTCAAGTCGCTTTGGATGAAAGTGTCTGCCAAATGCACAAAGGATAATGCATAAAATTAAAAGTTTTACATGTAAACGTTCACCCCATATTTCCTGCTCAATATTGTTTCTTCACTCAAAAATGTGAAATTACTGCTGTTAAATGCATTGCTAATGCATTTTCTCTCAAAGCATTCCTTATTTTTTGAGTTTTAATTTAAGTGCATAATCTGAGGTTCTTGAGTTCGACTCCAAACAAACAGCAGAATTAACATATCTGGCAGGATTATACGGGGAGCTTTCAGAGATTAGCGGCGGTAAATATGGCATGTTTCAGGACGGGATGAAAATTCACATTAAAACCCTGAAGCATTAAAGCGTGCGCAAACAATCAGCTCTGCGGTGGCACTTCATAAACCTCTTAACATGACCGAGATGTGAAATGAATCCCTGTGTGGTCTTGAGGGCTCTTTAAAACCCAACACAATGGACTTCGCTCGAGGTTCAAATCGGAGTAACATAGCTGACATTGTCTTTGTGCAGCGAGTCTCCTGATTATACATGCTGCTATTTACAGATTCTGAAACGAGGCAAAAGAGGAAGGGAAACGAGCATTTCCTGAATACCACAACAAAAACAAACGAGTAAAACTGGACAACAATCAATCAGGCCGTGCGTTGATAAGTGCTGCTGAGGTTTCCCTCCTAAAGCATTATCAGTACAGGGATTGGTTATTGTTCCAGCAAGCCGTCTTGAGCTACTGGAGGCTTGTTTATCGTGTGAGAAGCTGATAGGACACAAACGCTATCAGATTACGGCTCTATTCAACATAGTAATGAGAGCTATTTAAATATTACATTTGGAGCAGCTGACTAGGATTCCCATGTGTGACCTCCGGTTCACAGGGGCGACGGTCTGATCTGGCAGCTGATTGGTTATCTAATCCTGACTGGATCCTCAGCCAGCGAGCCGATGGGACACACAGGCTCGCCTCCAAAATCTACCGAGCTGCTTACGTAGACAGCAAATAAAGGTATAAGCAGCGAGCGGGCATAATTATAAAAGTAAAGAAAAAGATATTTATCTTGGCGGAGTAAATTTAGTCAACCAAATTCAAAAGCAGCACTGCATATATTCTTCATGGAAAAAAAATTTTATTTGCAAAACGAATTGCAGACATTACATATTGGCAAACTAAGCAAGATGAAAGACTTCAAATATTCTGTTAATTATTACACAGTATTTTGATATTAATTTAATATAGATACAATATGAAAATAAAAAATGAAAAATATTTCAACTTTTTTTAACAAAATATTAAAAATAGTTAAATCTATTTTGAAAGGTAGAGAGATTATTTTTAACAAATTTAAAAACAAAAACAAACAACTTACATTTCTCCTTTATGGAAAAAAAAAATTCTCAAATGAAAAACAAAAAAATCCATCAAAAACACAACAAGACAGTTGATTATAAACACTAAGTTATTATTAAATATTAAAATATGAATTTAATATAGATAAAATATTACAAATTTTAAAAATATTGTTTTTAGGAACACACATTTAACTTGCATCACTCAAGTCAATTAAGCAAAAATAAATAAATAAATTTTAAAAATATTTTTAATATAAAATTATAAAAAAGGTTAATCTACTTTAAAAGCAATGTATGTGCATTTTATAAACATTGTTTTATAAATAATATTTTAATTATGACCATAATTCAATATAGATCAAACATTGAAAATATCACTTTTAATTTTAAATTTAATATTTGTGCCTTTTTTAATATGATAAAATACAAACATTATTCTACAACATTATGACATTAATTCAATAGATAAAATATATATATATATATATATATTTAATATTTTAAAAAAAAGTTCAAATATAATTTACAAGGAATGTCAGTGCCTTTTATCAATATTATGTTAATTATTCTACAATATTATGACATTAATTCAATACAGCTAAAAATCAAAAGAAACTATTCTACCCAATCTGTCTGTGTTTTTATGCTTATTAGAGCATCACGTCATTATCTTAGACAGAAGACACTCTGCTGAAACTCCTACTTAAATCCAGCCTGACAGTTTCCCCGAGTGGATCCACAGAAACATCTGACAGCCTGACAGCAATGAGCTGCATGCTGAACACTTCAGAGTCTGTTCCTGCAGAACAAAAGAGAGCAAAAACTCTTCGCTCGCTTGACAGTTTTAGAAAACGGCTAACAGGCTCAAACAGACTCCCTGCAGAGAAAGACAAACAGCATCCCTGCATCCAGTTTCCTCATATTAGCACCGAGAGCTTCACGCCAATAAACGGCCACCATCAAAAACATCTGCGGCACAACAATACGGCTCTGCTTGCATTTGAAAGGGTGTCGAGCTGCTCTCCTCGGGGCTTAGGCTGCTTTTGGTGCAGATGGCAGATTTGCCAGTCATGTGAGAAGGTAAGAGGGGCCCAAGAGGCTCCGGCTGGGTTCGTTTCCACTGTAAACATCCTCATCAGCCTGTCAGAGGACAGAGAGCACAACCTGCTGGGATTCTGCAGAAAAATGACTCTACAGATGCAGAGAGACGGGCTGAATGTGACGGGATCACGGGGAAGGAAGAGATGAGAAGACCTTTGCGCTGCTGGTGGGAAAGAGAGTTATTAATACCCTCCTCACCTGCGCTGAGACTCTAACATAAGAGCTTCACGTGGAGCCGAAGCGTCTCACATTCACATAAACACACACCAGCTGAGTGGATCACCAGGTATCACGCTAAACCAGGTACAGGTAGATGCAAAATTACTGCAATGCCAGGGTCACAATAAGCATGCCTTTTTATTTTTTATATTCAATACATTTGTAAATATATATAATAATTAAATATATAATTTATATACCTTTTAAATTTCTAAAAAGTATAAAATTTGAGATATCAACTTTGAGATATTTTTAAATATTTTTAAAATATATGTAATTTATAAATTTGATGAATATTAAATTTGAATTTTTTATATTTAAAAATGTATTTGTATATATTAATAAACAAATTACACACACACGTTATACATAATACTTTTTCAAAAGGTTATCGTTATCAAATTTCTAAAACGTTCACCTTTGAGATATATGACCTTTGATACATGTTGCGTTCATTTCTGAATATTATCATTATGAACAAAATGTGTAAGAATCAAAGTTTTGTTGGTCACAGAGCTTATTTTCTGCAATAATCCAAAGACAATGGAAAAATCCTATTGGTCTTTGTCGAGGGAATCATTGTGATATGACGTCATAAAGTATTACGTACTTATTTGACATCAGTAAATTTAGATTTGAGAACGCAAGTCAAGATAAAAATGGTAAAAAGTGAAGTGAACCAATGCATTAACATCTTGATTGTTCAAAGTTCTCTCAAATGAGAAGAAAAGTCTGATGTCAGTGCAAAGTGCACTGATTTGTTTCTTGGACATCTTACACATGCATAATGTGAAAGCATCAGTCATTAAAGACGATAGAAAAATTAATCACTCATGTGACACACACACACACACACAGCATCGTCTGCCTCTCCTCTGTGATGAATCATCTCTCTCTATCATGTCTGCTGATGCTCAAAACGCCGCAGAGGCCTGAATAAACGACAGCGCTATAAATCAGCTCAAAGATCAACACTGATGTTCACGGTCTGAACATGCAGCTAAAGCCTGTTTCCACCACTGGAAGGAAGGAAGGAAGGAAGGAAGGAAGAGAAAGAGAAAGAGAAAGAAAAAAAAAAAAAAATGCAACTATTCGGATATCTTTTCTTGCAATTGTGCATTTATATCTAACAATTCAGACTTTTTTCTTAAACTCAGAATTGCAAGATAAACTACTGCGAGATATTCTGACTTTCTTTTTCGCAATTCTTTTTCTCAGAATTCTAAGTTCACATCTTGCAATTCTGTTTTTTATGTTTCTGCCATGAAAAAAATAAATAAAATAAAAATAAATAAATAAAGTTCATATTTCACAATTTGGACTTTTAAGAATTTCAGGTTTATATCTTGCGATTCTAACTTTCTATCTCGAGATTCCAACTTTATATCTCGAGATTCCAACTTTATATCTCACAATTCTGCATTTATAACACGCAATTCATTGTTTTCCTCAGAATTGAGTTGACATCTCGCAATTCTGTTGTTGCTTTTTTCTGCCATGAAATAAAATGGTAATTACGACTTTATTACACAATTGTGAGTTCATATCTATAAAATACAAATTTCTCTCTCACAAATCTGCACAGGCAACTTCTTTCTAACGCAGCTTCCTAAATGTTAGTGACTCATCGCTATACACGAGCAGTAACTCACATAATGGCATGCATCTTAAGTGAAATGCAATTAATTGATTCCAATTTAGCAAAGCTATCATCACAATACTCTAAACATGAAAAATACATCTGAATTCAATTCAGCAGTTTTAAAATCAATGCTTTTTAGTTCAGTACATTTACAATCAATCATTTTTGTCATCATTTTCACCAATGCATTCTAGGTTTGTTTTCTCCACAGATGCATGCATGCAACGCTTATTCAACTTCTGGCCAAAACAAGGTCACAAATGTTATTGTGCACCTCACAAGGATTTATAAAAGATCACTTTATACCAACTGAATGTTGCAGCTCATGTTACAAGCTAAACCTCATCCTCTTTCACGTGAGCGACGTCCTCGTTGCACATTTAAATGAGGGAGAGAGGAGTTGAGATGCCTCTTAAAGTTCAAGGTTACAAACTATTTTAGTTCCGGACTAGGTTTAGCTCCATGCTGCATCCAATTTTAACCTGTTTATGCCAAACACATGAGGCATGGGATCATCACATGACGCTCAAACATGAGAAGCACACGCCAAATGTCCTCACAGTCCAGTCAGCAATTAACGATCGATCGCTCAGACTCATTAGCAGCGCATTAGCCAGACACGCCACAGCACTTCAGCATGATTGACATCGCAGAGAGAGAGAGAGAGAGAGAGAGAGAGAGAGAGAGAGAGAGAGAGAGAGAGAGAGAGAGAGAGAGAGAGAGAGAGAGAGAGAGAGAGAGAGAGAGAGAGAGAGAGAGAGAGAGAGAGAGAGAGAGAGAGAGAGAGAGAGAGAGAGAGAGAGAGAGAGAGAGAGAGAGAGATCCGGTCTGAAGCTTGACTGGCCTCCAATGACTCCAAAATGCCCATGAGGGACAGTTTGATTTGCGCTCCGAAATGTTAAAGGGTCATAGACTTCTGTATTCTCGGCTAGCCAACATTTGAGTTGTTGCAGAAAATATTTGCAAAATATTATTATTATATATATATATATATATTTTTTTTTTTTTTCATTCCATACTTAAGTGACAATTGTTCAAAATAAAAAAAATAAGAACATAAAACAACAACAGTAATAGTAACAATAACAATTATATAAGAAAAATAATATTTTATTCTTATTTTATATAGTTAAAAAATGTATTTATTTACTTATGCCATATTTAAGTTACAAATGGTTAAAAATAAAAAATAAGAACATCAACAACAATAGTTATTAGTTACATAAGCAAAATATAAGCAAAACAATATTTTTATTATTTTATGATTTTTTAAATTATTTCTTTTATTTGATGCATTTATTACTATTTTTATTAATTTATATTTAAAGGTAAAATATATATATATATTTTTTGTTTTAGTCGACTAATGCTTAATGAATGACTAGTCGCATGTTTACTAACAAACCATTTAAATCTCAATTCTTAATTCACGCATAAAGCTTGCCACAGCACACTGCAGAAGCTATGATTATGAATGTGTCAGGGGAAAACAGTAAGGAGGCTGCATTAACATTTTAATAATTCCCTAATAAACAAGTGCTTTCTTTGTTTCAGTTTAAGAGATCAAGTCGGCGACACTGACTCGTCATCTCTGCAGTACTGATGCATGTTTCTCACGGATTACATAATCTGAGAATATTTATTTTCCATTTGAAAGTAGACATTTCGCTCTCTATAGATATATTTTTAATGTCTGTAAGGCAAAGATATACATTGAGTGTTGCGCTCCAAGTTCACAGACTGAGACGGCAGAAAGCGCATCCTGTTTGCTTTCATCATTTTACAAAAGTGCATTTTGTTGTCATTGTGAGTGCACACAAATAAATTGACCATCTGATCGGCGTCTAAAGTGAACAACCACCATTTGTTTTGTTTTTATGCAGCATTTAGGGGAGGTAAATCTGAAATATATACCGCAATACTTTCACAGAAAAATACGCCTTTAAATATGACGTGGAAGTCTCTGCCAACAGTCGCAAAGTTAAAAAAATAATAATAATAAAAAAAAATTTAAAAAATGCATAAGTTTTCCAAGGTATGGCCCATTCAAATGAATTAAAGGTAAATTGTGCAGTTTCATGCTTCAGTTGTGTAGAAATTGCACATCTTACCTTAAAACTCATAGTACGTAAAAGTAGACTTTATAGCCACTTCTGTGCAGAGCATGTCTTTCACATGTGAACGCGAGAGAGGTGAGGGAAAACAAGGACATAGGCAGTGAGAGAGAATGAGAGAGGTCAAGTAACACCAACCTGCTGCTGTGGGATGAAATAACAGACACTGATAAGAGCACAGATTGTTCAGTTCGCCACAAAAACACAAGACTGCAGGTGGCAAATCCCCACAGAGCTCTGATTTTCTACCCATCACAACACAAACAACACTGATTGTTTAAAGAAACAAAACGTACAATATCAGCATGAGCGTGAGAATGAGGTTGATACAGCGCTGAAGACAACAAGCTTCCAGGTGAATAGAAGCTCGTGGTCTTCAGCGCTGTATCAGCCTCATTGTATCAACCGCTGTATGCTCCCTAATAGTCGAATAATCATTAGTCGACCAGAAGAGGCTTGGTCGACCAAAATGTTATTAGTCGCTTAGTTGCAGGAAAAATAAAAAATAAAAAATAAAAAATAAAATTAAAAAAAAATATTCTAGAATGATTTTTTTTTTTTTTTAAAAATGGTGCAAAAAAAAAAATTCAGTAACCATAAAGTAAACAGAATTAAAAACAATAATAAGAAAACAAATAAATAACAACAATAATAATAATACTTTATTATTGTTATTAAATAGTGTATTATAACAATAATAACAACAACAACAACAACTTTCTACTTGAGGCCACATTCATACAATTTTTGACCCATTCAATATTCCCATTCATTTCAATGTGACACATGAGGAACAGGACACTGAAACTCCAGGAATATTGCTTTGTATCATCACTTTCAGTATTTAGATAAAATTACTGCATAATACAAGTAACCGTATTATAGCAATTATCAAAAAGAAAGTATTGGTATTCATACTCTCTTATCAACGCATCCCTATCTGGCATAATGTCACTAAACCGATGCACATATAAAAGCAACATTGTACGGCTGACCCAAATTACACTGGCTAGATTTCACGGGTCAAGCTGACTGCAGTCAAGGTATCGGGTTTAAATTTGTACGTGCCGGGGTGAAACTCCCTCCCCCAGCCGGCCTACATCCATCCGCTGATCCTGCGGGAACCGAATCCACGTCACGGCAGAGAAACTGGGGAAATTTGGGTCAGTTTACTAATCAAAGGCTCATGAGGCATACACAGAGATCGAGTCACTATGATTAATGGCTGGATTCAGGTGACACTTGGATTACAACTTTGTCTAGCGATCCAAATTTCCACAAACCACAATACAGACGTCCCGCTGTGAAATATTTCGGCCGTATCTACACGCCAAGTTTCCACCTGTAAGCATGCATTTCATAATTCAGGTCAGACATAACAAACACATGCACACTGTTACTGCTGGCAAGATGATTTACTGTCGTCATTACGAGGGCTGAACTATTTGAGCATTTGGCCTCACGAGCACATGTACATGTAAATCACACCACAGCGCCAGGAGACCATGAAGAACATCCTGTTCAGATACTCAAGACAAATGGGCTTTAGAATAGAGAGCTTTACTTTGGCGGTTTGTGCTGATTAGTGTCGTTTGCCAAAGCTGTGATCATAACACTAAATGATTAAATTCACTCGTCCTGCAGCATTTGAGCTCAAGACAAGAACGACTTCTCAAGATCTGAGAGGTTTGCTGACTTGAGACTTGAGAGTACCTAGCAACCACTCAAAATGCCAGCAACCACCTAGCAACACCATAGGCACAGCAAAAATATAGAAATTAAATATGAAATGCTTAGTCCATGTGTCCATCAAAGCCTTTTTTCCTGAGGCTAGTGTATTTTTCCAAATGTTTTCAGTGGGAGCACTGCATTTTTAAAATGCACGCAGCGCGACAAGGCGCCAAGCGTCTTTTTCATGCTGAACTCCATCACCGAGAGATAGAGAATGCTCAGCTTTGGGTAAAACAGTGTTTTATTCATCCGTCCAATCACAGTGGAGGAGGGGCGGGGCAAATTCCACACCGACCAACATCCTGCTTGAACAACAGCAACAGACGACAACAAGCACTACGACAGAACAAAATCATTTCAGACAGGGCCAGAGAAAGTACTTTACACTGTCTCAACACTTATATTCAGAAATAAACTGCAAAATCAGATATTGGTAACATTTCCGCAGATATTCTGTATTATAGCAACCAAAAGCGTCTCAACTGAGAAAAAAACCCACTGCGCCGCAGAAATGCTCACATCTAGGCCTTTTCCACAGGTTAAAAACATTGTGGACATGGCCTTAAAAAGGAAAAAAAAAAAATTAATAAAAAATAATAAATTAATGAATAAAATAAATTTTATATTTATATTCATATAATTTAAATTATAAACCTTTAATATATAAACAGAACATTTTTATGAAGTTTATACATGCATGCCATGTGTGTGTATTTAAACATACATAAATACACAGCACACATGCATATATTATGTAAACAAACTGATTTTGGATGTGATTAACCTTTTGACAGCACTAATATACACACATACATACATATATATATATATATATATATATATAAAATAAATAAAAAAAACACCAACCAGCACCAATTAAAAAAAAATTGAAGATGACACATCTATAAATTTATGCAAATTGTTTTCATTAGTTTTATAATAAAATCAAAACACCAAAATATCTTTCTTTGTCTGTTCTTTTGGAGTAACCTAGTAATCGCTCATGTGATTGATAGTTGCGGTCTACATCTCATCCATCTCAATTAGCCTTCATGACTTCACTAAGGCTATGTTCACACTGCTGGAAAATGTGATCTAATCTGATTTTTTTTTTTTTTGCTCATATGTGACTCAGATTCTGTTTTTTTCATGACACACGGAAACTGATTTTTTGATTCTGATTTGGGTCACTTCCATAGAGATTTTTCAGACTGTCAATCCAAATCCAATTTTTTGTGTATATCCAATTATAGATCCAATTTGTGTGCCCCGTGGCACTCTTTCGCTTTCCTGAATATCTGCATTGTTTTCTATGGCAACAACAATACAGTTTGTAATACAGACGTCGTCTTACAACATGTTGACATGTTGCTTTTTTCTGTGCTGCCATCTCTCCAGACAAAAAAAGCTGTAAAATCAGATTTGAACGGTCAGACTGAAACAGATTTCCAGAAATGCAATCTCAAAACGATTTCAAAGCACAGATTTGTTAAAGTCGGATTTCATGTGATTTTTTTTGCTGTTCAGACTTGCTAAATACGATGGGATTCCAATCGGCTATGCACAAAAATTGGATTTGTCTACATTCACGCTGCTAGAAAATGTGGCACAAAAACTTAAATTACACAACAGTGTGAACAGGACAAACCACATGGAATCTGATTTTTCAATTCTGATTTTGCCCACTTTCATTTGTGGTCCTAAATCTGATTTGGCTCAGATGTTTTGCAATAAGACCCCAGTCTGAACGGTCACATCGAAATTCATGCAACTTTTACATGACTTTAGATCAACATTTGTCATTATTCCACACCGATGGGAGTCAATCCAAAGATTTTACATACCGGTAGTTCTTTGATCACCCATAAATATGACAGAAAATTGTGGAGGGAGTCCGTATGGTGTTGATCTCATAGGTATTGTAGTGACAGCTCTATACAAGATAAACTTACAGGATTGTACTGTGAATATTTAAAAACTTTGCTCTCTTTCTCCTTATCTTCGTCCTCCTTATTTCCTGCTAACGAATTTGCTGGCTTTGGGGCAAATCACC
The DNA here is from genome assembly GCA_036784905.1 of Acrossocheilus fasciatus. Lineage (NCBI taxonomy): Eukaryota > Metazoa > Chordata > Actinopteri > Cypriniformes > Cyprinidae > Acrossocheilus > Acrossocheilus fasciatus. The sequence goes on from CM071956.1 coordinate 4,635,744, forward strand.
TCATAAATGAATGTGTAAACGCTTACTTCAGTGGCCTCTGTGTTTACTTGCATATGTCAGTGTGCTTCACACGGTCTTGTGATTGTTCTTTTGCACATGCAAGTCAGTTCAAACCATGATCAGTTCACACTGCAATTTGATATTGGCCACATTTAAAAACGACAATGTGAACAGATAAAAAAAAAAAAACAGATCGAGCAATACTGAGCAATTAGCCTAAGAGAGAAAACCAATTCATTTGTATGACTGTATGACCGACCGTACACAGCATTCACAAAAAACACTTCATTGTGAAAGCTGGAATATCTAAACAGCCATTAAAACAAGATAAATTGCGCTCAAACGCGCAAGAGAACAAGGCCTGTTTTCTGAGACTTAAAACAAGACAAAACTAACTGAAGAGACTGGAGTGCTGCAGTAGGAATGTAAACAGAGTCTGCAGGTGTGTGTGTGTGTGTGTGTGTGTGTGTGTGTGTGACCGCAGTGCTGCAGCGCAGGAGGAGGAGCCACATGTGTGACAGCAGCGTGAGCTCAGACTGTGACAGATCTCCTCCACACTCTTAACCCCCACCGTCCCGCCGCCAGGTCAGCTCCTGTAACCCACCCGTCTTCTGACTCATCTCACACAAGCACACAGAGAGGATTTAAAGGGGCGGCGTAGCTCTGCATGTGCAGTGAATGTCCTGAGTCAAACCTAAAGAACGCAGTTAAAATAGTTCTAATTAAAAAACAAATGACTAACAATGACTGTGTGATGATGAAGATGGTAACATAACATCTATTTGTCCGGCGAAGAAAAACAACAATGTCGTTCCAAACATGTTTGAGTTGACACAAAAGATGATGATATTTTGAAGAATGTTGATAACCAAACAGTTGACGGTAGCCATTGACTTCCACAATATTTTTTTCTATACTATGGAAGTCAATGGCTACCGTCAACAGTTTGGTTCAAACTATCTTCTTTTGTGCTAAAAAGTAGTAAGAAACTCTTGTGTTAACAAGAAGTAAATGACAGTTTTCATTTTTGGGTGAACTATCCCTAGTTAATAAAGTAGTTGTTAAGTTTAGGTAAGAGTTAAGGGATAGAAAATATGGTCATGCTGAATAAGAAGTTAATGTGCGCTTTATAAGTACTAACAAACAGTAAATATGCTAGTAACATGCACACGAATAAGCAACTAGTTAATAATGAGAATTGGTCCCCAAGCTAAAGTGTTACCAATGATTTATCAAAGTTGTAACTAAAACTAAATTTACTGTAGTATGTTTTACAAGAAAATACTATTTCTTGCACTGTTTGTTTGTAATTGAGTGAAAGATTGTTTAAAAGTAAAACCTACACTTTTCACAAAATTAAAGCGGCCATTTAAATTAAAAGCATCTCAGAAGATTTACGATCCCAACTAACAGCAAACAAGCTCATAAAATACTTCAATTCTGAGTTAAAACAGCAACAACACAAACTGAGGCACTTACAATGGAGGTAAACAGAAGCAGTTCACCAAAAACTCAAAACACCATGTGTTTCATTCATTAAACGCGTGTAAATAAATTCAGGAGTAATTTGTGCCTATAAAAGAACCTTCCCGAAAACTCTCCCTCATACACTTCATAACCCGCAGATCTTTATTCCAGCCACTCAAACAGGGCTTGAATTCTCTCATTCACAATTAGCATAATCTCTACCCATTAATTACCACGGTGAATAACCCGTACAGGAATGCTGTGGGGACTCTGGCATTCCTCTCTCAGGTTCAGCTCTTTTGCATGAATGCAAAACAACAACAAACATGCAAAATTACAAAAACGCATCGATAAAAAACATTGAAAGCAGTCTATTATAAACTATACAAAATTTAACTGGCCAAAATTTTTTAAAAGCCATTTAGTATAGACAAATACTATAAATGCAGTTCAGAATAATACTATAATAGCTATTTTCAAATCATTTTTGTTTGTTTTCGTATTTAACTAATCTAAGTTTCTTACATATTATGGTTAAATGCAATGTCATCAGTTTGCCTAAAAGCAAATATATGCTATTTTTATTTTTATATTTATGCACTATTTCCCCTTGGCGGGTTGTAAATTTTGTTTCGTAACTAACATTTTGAAAATACAAACACATCAATCTGAAAATTTACATCAGAACAGCTTTATGAATGATTTAAAACTGAATTCTGCTTCATGCAAGAGCCCCAATGCATTTGTGCAAATCATTCATAAAGCATAAATCTTACATACATTTTTCACATTCAGTTCAATGCAATAACTCACATAATTGTTTTACAAATGATTTCTGCTCGTGTTTCATAAACACAGCCTGATGTATGGTGAAAACAGAATGTATTGGCTTTATTTAATTGAGTGGAAATATTAGATATTTAACCTCATTCAAACATGATCAGTAAGCGGTTTCATCTCAAATACCATGTTCACATTTATAATATTTAAGTCTTCCGGTTATACATATATTATACAAATAAGCGACTGAAGGAGCTTGTGTATTTAATAGTAATAGTATTCATTTAGCAGAAGCCAAATTTTATGCACATTTAAATCTACAAAGAGAAATGCAAGCAATTCATCTCAAAGAATAAACAGAATGTGTTTCTTGCTTGTCTTAAACACCCAAACCATACTTTCAAAATCTCCGTATTTTACATTTATTGCATTTCCCTCTATACTTGCCTTTAAAGCACTATTTTTGACTTTTAAAAATAAAAAGCATTTCTGTGCTAATAAACCTGCCAATACAACTTAACTCACAAACACAGCACATTCCCACAACCCAACAGAGGAGGAAGAGTACCTAAAGGAAGACAGGCTGTTTTCAGACGTGAGCATCAGCCTCTCCTCATCGTCGCCTGCCAGCGCAGACGGAGACCAGAGACCAAGCCAAACGGGCAGACGCCCAAAAACATCCCAAACACAAGACAGCAAGTCCTCCGCTCTCCCAGAAAGATGTGAGGCGGCTTACAGCGCTAAAATAAGACCATCATCCCTGAAGGGACGTCCCAACATGATCTATTAGAGGAGAGGCATCTACCTGGAAAGCTCTTATGGAAAACAAACAACTCTGACACAAAGCTCAGATGAGTAAACAACATTACAAGGCATCAACGTGAGCTTTATTTATCGTTTTCCGCCCTCCTCTGACACACTGCAATTAGCCGTGACCTTAAAGAGACAGTTCACCCAAAAATGGAAATTCTGCCATCAAACTGTTGACGGTAGCCACTGACTTCCATACCATTGAAGGTTTGGTTGTTTGGTTACCGACATTCTTCAAAATATCTTCTTGTGTGTGTTATGCAGAAGAAAGAACCTCAAGGTTTGGAACAACTCCAGGGTGAGTAAATGACAGGATTTTCATTTTTGGGTGAACTGTCCCTTTAAACGTAATCAATCAGGAACTGCAGTGCAACTTTGGAGGAGACGCAGATGTTGTGATTTGTTCATGATGACGTCGCTTCGCGTCACGTGGGCCGGCAGGTGTGTGGGACAGCGACAGGAGGGTGTTGATGTTGGCCCTGACCCAGTTTAAGGCGAGGTGTTGGGTTGCGCTGGGGCCGAATTCGTGGTCTGGTTGGGCCGTTCGTGAACGTGATCCTCAGCATTAGCAAACATTGGCTTCTTCTCTTACTCGCACTGATAAAAAGGGAATTAACTGTGCTGATTAATTTTGTGACTCAGCATAAATTATAGCAACCGAGCTTCCAGAGAATCCGTAAAAAAGTGTGTCGCTTGGCAACAGAGACCAGGCCTGGATCCTGATGCTATTCCTAGACTACAAGATGAAACGCACAAAAACATACAAATTTACTCAATCAAAATATAATCCAGAAACAAAGCAAACACAAACTAGGGCGCGATTTGGGATTGTAAGATAAAAATTCCAAGTTTGCTGTTCTTGTTTGAAGCTTTGCACAATTTGGCTGAAATTTTGTTAGTGTATACCAATATGGCTCTAAAAAATAAATAAAAAATTTCCTACTACTAGTACTACAACTAGAGATGTAACGATTAACCGTTGAGCCGGTTGAAAATTGATTGAAATATGTGAATATTCAAATCGGTTGAGATGCTAAACTGTCTTAAGAAAAGTTTAGATGGTATTTTTTCTTTTCATCTTGCCTCTGTATAATGCATATTAAAGTTCATAAGTGCAGCGCTGCTTTGTTTACAGCGGAAACCAAGGAAACGGTTAAAGCGCCACCTGCTGGCAGAGAGTGAATTTGCGTCTCATTCAGCTCGTCTGCTGTTTCGGTTTCATGCAGATATATTTATGTATAGTTTCACAAAAATGAAGTCAGACCACTCTGTTTTTGCTTTAAATTAGATTTGTATAATTTCAAAGTTTGGATTAAAAACTGCTCATGTTGCATGTATACAGCATCTTTGTTTGGATCATGATTAAAACGCAGTGGTTGCCTCTAGTTTTAAATGGAAAGAGCACAGACAAAACCTTATTTTGTTTATTTGAAGAGATTTCTTTCATTTGTGTTACTTATTTGATTTGGGGTTTATATTAAAATTTCAATTTAATTTTGTTATTTACATTTACATTATGTTATTTAGCAGACACTTATCCAAAGCGACTTTCAAACGTGGACAATAGAAGCAATCAAAACCAACAAGAGCGCAATATGCAAGTGCTATATTAATATATCATTATAGTGTTATATTTCAATTTCACAAAGTACTACTACTTCAATTTTATTATTACTAAAAATAGAACTATTACTGTTGTAATTTCAGTATAAAACAAAAATTGTATTTAATAAATAATAATAGGAAGTGATAAAAATGATCAAATTTCTAATATTTAGTTGTCTAAACCATCATTTTGATGGAAAGCCATTCAAAAAAAAAGTTGCGTTTATCGTCATAAGAATGTCAAGATGGTTGACGTATGATTCGTTTCCAAATGCACATTATAAAACAACTCAAACTTAAAACAGATGTGTTTGAATGCAAAACCATATACTGTGAACCAAGTCGCTGAAAACACCGTAATATGAGTCACACACGTGTAAACGTGTCTGTTTTATTTCAATTAATTGTGCAGCTCTACCGCAAACTGCAACCAAAGAGAAAGGGGCAGGTCAGAAATGCAACACGCTCACGAGGACTCATAAATCACAAACTCTCGCTGACAGCAGTGACCTTCTCTGGAAACACATGCATTATGGGTAATGTGCCTTGGTTAGGCTGTAGTATTTGAAATGGTATGCAAATGGTAGAATTTTCCAACAACAATATGCAATTAAACTGCACATTCATTTCAGCAAATGGCATCTAGTTAGTTGCATACTGTATTCTGATATTGCATGCATATTATGCATACTGTGCTCAATATACGTCCTGCAAACTGAAGAAACGGTACGAGTATGTGGAAGCATGCAACTCAAAACACAGCAATACAAGTAGGAGAATATTTTGTTCCAGACAACAACATCGTCCTTGATCCAAACCTCCCTGGTTCCCAGTGCAGTAGAAACAACACTTGTTAAACACAATAACAGCTCCAAACTCCCAAACTAAGACTTGCAAAAATACCACACTGGGCTCCTCCCACAGCACATGAACCTGCATGGAAAATTCCGGTCTGGGAAAGCGAGGCCTTTGGCACCGTTGACCTCTTATGACACACACGCTTCACTGTCTGATAAGGCCAAGGAAAAAAAAAAAGATAGTTCTTGCTGAAGATTGAATTCAAAAACTAGTCTGAGTTGATCACAGACACAAAGGAAAACACAAGAGCTCTGTAGTGAACTGTACTGCTGCTGTCTACAACAAACACATGCAATGTTATCCACATTCAAACCGAAACAGAGCCTCATTAGCCAATGATTGGAAAGGAAATAGCTTACACTCGACATATAGTTCATTTCAATAGAGTTTGACAAAATATATAACATAGAATTATCATCAGCAGCGTCAATATACTATTATACCTTTTGTTAATATATTGAATTGTTATTTTTTGTTTATACTTTAAGTTAAAGATGCAGTAATATTGATGTGCATTTTTATTAATTACTAAACGCACACTTCAGTTAATATGTATTTTCATTATTTTATTTTAAGCATTATTTTAGTTTAATTGAGAGATACTATTATACTTTATTAATATTTTGAATATTTTCTGTTTTAATTAAAATTCTCAATTTATAACATATAACAGTTTATTTATATATACATTTAGTTTAACTGTAGTTAACTGTAATAATGCTGGTTTCAAGTAACAATTTTTAAGTTTATGATAACCCAGTGTGACACACAAAATTTGCATCATGCAGTATAATGCATGCCTAATGACCATAAAATGCTCACTAGGCTTCATGTTGTGTCCTTATTAGTCGGCTCATCTCTCTTAGATATTCAGAGTTCACAAAGCTTTCTTTATGTACACTATATGTGCTGCAGTTACAAGAGCCATTCGTTTGTTAGCTATTCATCTATAGCCCTGCAGACACACACACACCCAAACCCACACACACACCCACCACTATTCTTTCAGCTGCATTAATTATTAATGAATCCTATTTGAATCATTTATATTAATTCAAATGTCCTGTTTGGAAGGTTCAGCTCCCAAAATGAACTAGTCACATAATTTTTTAACTGGGTTTATCTAGGGTTATGTGAGCGCCGGCCCTCAGGGAGTGCTGACACATGTTAAGCGTTATGCAAGAATGAATATGAGCAAAAAAAAAGAATCCTAACCAGTTAAAATGACTCGCATTTTATGCAATCTGTTCTGGTTAAGAAAACTCTTACTCGCAGCTTTCTAATGCTGATTATGTAACTCGCACTTAAACGAGATCTAGCTGACGGCAGACAAACATCACATTAAATTCATCCTCAAGTTGCTCTTTTGATGTCGTATTTCCAGCAAAATGTACACAGTTAATGATGACATTCAAATGCATTCATATCCCTAATGTTTCTAAATTACATTAACATGCAATTATCATTTGTTTTTAAAATCATCTTCCAAGCATCAGACTATATAAAGTTGTCAAATGTAAGATTTTTCAACCAGGAACGCAGCATGAGTGCGCAGAAGACAGGAAGTGACACGCAGCCTCAGCATCATCCGAACAGGGTCTCAAATGACAATCCATTACACGCTCAGATTTGATGCTGCAGAATCGCTGGAAGGAGAAAGCCTTACAGGCTCAGCGCAGATTAGCATTCATATTTAATATTTTAATCATCTTTAAATGAGGACCGGAGCTTCAAAAGTGCAAAAGATAAAATTCAAACCTTTGTGAAGATGTTATAACAAACCCAAACCTAGTCATAGACAGCAAAAGCCGTTTTGACCAATTAAACGGTCTTTGAGTGAAAGTGCAAAACACTGCATTGAGCTTAGTGAAAAAAAACACTGAAGAAATGAGTGAAATATAAGCGTACTTCTTAAACATTGCAATAGTGATATAGATAAAAAGAGCTCATATTTATTTAAAAATGTACTATTTTACCCCATATTTGAGCAACCTGTGCATTGTTTATGGTTAGAGTATTGTGCCATTAGCTTTGCAACTCGCAAATTCACATCACTTGTGTTTTGTTAACTAAAACTAAATTAAAATAATTTTAAAGTACTAAAATGACTACATATACATACATGTGTTGTGTGTGTGTGTGTGTGTGTGTGTGTGTGTGTGTGTGTGTGTATGTATGTATGTATATATATATATATATATATATATATATACACACACATAAAATAGCATTTTAAATTAGCTTCTTTTTATTTTTATATTATTTTTTTATTTTCAGTTTTACATTTAATTTGAAAGTAATTTTGTTATGAGCTTGTCATTTTTATTATTAAATATTTCTTTTCATTTAGATTTTAGTTAAGATTTTCGTCATTTTATTTCAATTACACACAAAATATAGTTTATTCATTAGGAAAAACCACAACCAAATTACTAAAGTAAGGGCATTCATTCATTGCTTTTTCTTCACAGTGAATTTTCCCGGGACATGTAGATAAGCAATGTTACCAAAAAATAAAAAAAATAAAAATAATTATATTAATTTTTTTTTTAAATATATATTTAGTTTGTAATTTTTAGGTAACATTGCTATATTATATTATATTATATTATATTATATTATATTATATGACACAACATGCAACACCCCAAAAAAGACTCCCTAAAGTAGCAGCAGTGACCCAAGCTGTAGACACCATGAGCACAAGAGACCGTCCTGGACAGATGGACGGACACCAGTGCAAACAAACACAGAACGATCTGTCTGGTTCTCAGGGCCACATGTTAATGTTATTCTTGAGCAAAAGCCAACTCTCTCCTCATAACGATGGCAAACTCACCTGGAGACATGACCACACAAGCACAACAGGAAGAGCTAAAACAGCACATAATAGAGAAACCCGTCTGATGAGACCAACACCTGAGAGTCAGAGATTCAAAACATCTCAACAACCTTCAGGAAACAAACAACATGACATTTAGGATTACTATGACTTAACTTGAGAAACCTGTTATCCAAGTCGACATGCAGCCCATTCACACCACAACCTTACTGCAAATAAAACAATGTGTTCTACAACCAAAACAGGTCTGGGAGGAACACTGTTGGAGGCTAAATGAGTCAGCATGCATCAGAATGTTTCTGTAACATCCAAAACTGTTGTATTTTAAGTGCATGAAAGGTCAGCTTAACTACAGGATAACATACTTGGAAAATACTTAAAATTAAAATACTTAATTTGCTGTTAATTTACTCACCCTTGAGCTATCCAATATGTATGTTGCTTTTTTGTCTTCAGTAGAACAGTGAAGAGGATTTTTAGCTGAAAGCATGGTCCTTGGTCAGTCATAAAATGCAAGTCAGTGGATAACATCACTTTGAGAGTCAAAGAAGCAGATACAGGCAAGACCAAATTAATACCGGTGGCTCCTGATGATATATTGAGGTCTTATGAAGTGAAATAATCGGTCTGTGCAAGAAACTGAACATTATTTACAACATTATAACCTGTAATCCTGAGCCTCAGGCAAACGGTGCAGAGCGATGTCCAGGTCGCGAACGAATCATTCTTTTGAACTGATTCTTTTTAGTGAACTAGGCGAATCAGTTTACCAAATCGGACTGAAATGTCTGAAATGGTTTGCGGCTTAAGCAGCACAGATTTACAAGTTACTCAATCAAAACTCACTTTCAGACGTCCGACAGTCACTCCGATTAGAAATGAGCCGAAATAGTGGCATATCTGATCCTGTGATGAATGAACTGATTCAGCACCCCAGTTCCTCCAACAGTCACCGAACCGAGGAAACAGTTTGTCTCTAACCAAAGACCGATGAGCAGCTGATATCAGCAGATGTAACCGATGTTTATGTAAAAAGCTGAGATGATGAAGACTGGTTTATTCACTTTACATGCTTTAAACATAAAACAACCATGTTTCATGTCATTATTGGGTACTTTAAGTTAACTGAATATGCGTTATGTCATTGCCTGATTACATAAATGAACTAGTGAACTGAACGAGTTCATTGAAATGAACAGAACGAATGAATAAGTTTGCGGAAAAGAATTGTATTTCCCATTTGCCTGAGGCTCTGGATTACAGGTAATAATGTTCAGTTTCTTGCACAGACTGATGGTTTCCCTTCATAAGACCTCAATATATTATCAGGAGCCACGGGTATTCATTTTGTGTTTCCTGATCTGCTTTTTTGAGTCTCAAAAACAGGCAGCTGCTGACTTACATTTAATGAATCACCAAGGACCACAGTTTCAGCTAAAAGTCTTCTTTACTGTTCTACTAAAGAAAATAAGCTTCACCCACATCCGGATGGCCTGAGGATGAGCAAATTAACAGCAAGAGTTCATTTTCGGGTGAACTATCCAGCTCAAAATGCCCTCTATAAGTCTGACCTGTGTCTTCATTAGATGCTGCTTAAAGGTTAACTCTGACCTGAGCTGAACAGGAGGAGGGTGAAGGACAAATGAAGGAGTTTGAAACACTTAAGCCTCCATAGAGCTGAAGGATGATTGTTCCTGCTGTCTCACTTACCCAGCATGCAATTCTGTGACATCTGTGAACGTCTTCTCGATTAGCACCTTATGACTAGCCCACAGAGAGAAACACAAAGGCATAATGATAGGGCAAGGCTTAAAAAAAACCCAGACATGCAGTGAAGGAGCGACCCGAGTCATATTCAGAGATAAAAATATCACAGAGACTTCGGTAAACAGCCTAGCAACCATCCAGGACACCCTAGCAACAAACTACAACATTCTAAAAAAATACTCAGAACACCCTAGCAATGACCCAGAACACCCTAGTAACAAACAACAACATTCTAAAAACCCTTCAGAACACCCTAGCAACCACACAGAACACCTTAGTAACAAACAACAACATTCTAAAAACCCCTCAGAACACCCTAGCAACCACACAGAACACCCTAGTAACAAACAACAACATTCTAAAAACCCTTAAGAAGATCCTAGTGACCACATAATTACACAATAACTCTGTGCAATTACTTACTTAAAAAATGCGACTGGAGCTACTGCACATGAATAAATACAGGCTAAATCATAAGTCAAAAAGAAATAAAGTGATTGTGTGAATTTAATACGGCTCATTGAGGAGCGCGTTGAACAGAGGTGAAAGCGCAGAGCTTTACAGCGTCCGTCCCAGACTGAAACTCCTCAGCGTTGAGAGGCTTTTACTAAATAAAGATCTTATGCAACAGTCACTGCTGTGAAAGGAATAACACACTGCATTCATCTGCGCCACTGAATTCATTACAACACCAAACGGCCTCAAGGAATACGATTCTCACAAAGACAGAAGTAACGATCATTAAGAACGATGCATTAAAACATCCTGGGTGCTGATTGGTCAACATGGCATTCTTGTGTCACTAAAACACACAGGCAGTCATTCATAAAATAAAATATTAATAAACTTAATATACTGGCAACATAACAAAACCTCCCGTGCCTTATCGCTTAAAGTGAATATGTGTTTGTTTGATGTTACAAAGCTTGCTTGTATCCCTACTCCCTACTCATGTACACAAATAGAAGCAAACCATTCAGAAGTTGTTTCCGCTAAAATATCTGTTTTTATGACCAGTGGCCAATGCTCTGGGGAACCCAGTCATTAACAGTTACATGCTTAAACTTTAAGTACATTATGATGTGTACAAGTGTGATACTGATTCTATACAAACACAGAGTTACATTTTAGACACAATATTTTCTGTTTTGCCAACAAAAAGCTCTTCAAGCAAAGCTGGATTAGAACATTTTTGCATCTCAGAAATTCCTCCCTGAAATATTCTGTTTTTTAACGACCCCCCCCCCCCCCCATTTTTGGTCAATATCGCACACCCCTAAGTATATAATTATGTGTATGTTCTTTGTTTATGTCTCGGTCTGTCATTAATGAAAGGATGTTTCCAAAATTATGGCATTCTGTTTGTGCAAAAGCAATAACAGTAGACAAGGACATATGAATTGAAAAAATAAGTCAACATTTTTAGACACAAACAGGATGCCATACAATAAAAAAAATAAAGGTTCTTTATTGGCGTTGGTTCCATGAAGAACCTTTAACATGCAATGTTTTCAGTCCACAAAATGTTCTTTATAGCAGACAAAGATTCATTCGTTTTTTCAAAATGTTCTTTAAACTAAGTAAAAAACAAATGTTTTTCAAAACACCCTAGCAACCACCAAGAACAACCTAGCAACCACTCAAAAATCAAAGAGAGTTTTTCTCTGGCACGGCTTAAAAAAAAAAAAAAAAACATTTTTGGGCCTTTCTTTTTAAGAGTAAACATGAAATCCTCTTTTCTGGAATGAGTAAAGCAAACTATCTGATGGCAGGGCAGAAGTCAGCATTTCAGTGGTCTGGATTCATGCAAACATCAGGTCTGTGCGGTGAGTGGTCAGACTGTGATGTAAAGCGTTCACTGGCAAATGCAGCCTGAGGCACACTGGGAGAATCCAGCACTGCAGCCCATCCAATTACACTGCGTATCCCACACGGATCATGAGAACCATTCACAAACCCACCAGAGCCGCAGCACAGCTCTCACAAATCAGTGTGAATGCTCATTTAGGACAAGTTTAACCCTGACACCCAATGAAAACAGATGCCAGATTCTGCCAGATAAGCAAAGCTATGATTTAAACAAATGAATCATGTCATCTTGTAGTCCAGCCAGCTACTTACTGGTAACTTGCAGTTCAACTACCTTGAAGCTCGACAAACTCCAAGCTGCTGCACTGTGAGTTTCACACTGATCATGTGACTGATGTGACCAGATCAGATTACACAACACAGATGGAGGCCTCACAGGTAAATTCTAAACACAATTCAGCTGCTTTGGTAAAAGAAGAAATTATAAAATAAAACAACAATAATAATATATTATACTATACACACACACAATCAGAATTGTTGGTACCCTTGGTAAATATGATTAAAGAAGGCTGTGAAAATAAACCTGCATTATTAATAGTTTAAAAAAAAAAAAAAAAAGACAAAAATCTAACCTTTCATTGAACTGAAACAATTGAAAATGGGGGAAAATCTCATTATGAAATCAATGTTTTTCTCAAATACATGTTGGACACAATTATTTGAACCTCTAGAAATTCCTATGTATAAGTATATTCTCATTCATATTTACAATCTTTAGCCCACCAGGGTGATTATGAACATGAAGTTATCCAGCCATGGCTTCCTGTTTCACAGAAATATAAATAGGAGGGAAAACAAAGCCCAAATTCCCTTAATCATCATCACAATGAGAAAAACCAAAGAATATATTTCTGATGTGCAGCAAAAGATAATTGAGCTTCACAAATTAGTGAAGTGGCTTTAAGAAAAGATCTAGAGCAGTGAAAATTCCCATTTCCACCATCAGGGCAATAATTAAGAATTTCCAATCACCATAAAAGTTATTAATCTGTCTGGAAGAGGACGTGTGTCTATATCGTCCTAATGCACGGTGAGAAGGAGAGTTTGAGTGGCTAAAGACTCTCCAAGGACCACAGCTGGAGAATTGCAGAAAATAATTGAGTCTCGGAGTCAGAATTTTTTTTAAAAAAAGTGTCAAGCAGCACCTACATCACCACATGTTGTTTGGGAGGGTTTCAAGAAAAATTCTCCTCGTTCATCCAAAAACAAACTCCAGTATATTCAATTATCAGACACGACTGGAACTTCAAATGGGACTGACTTCTATGGTCAGATGAAACTAAAAAATGATCTTTTTAGCAGCAAACACTCCAGATGGGTTTGGTGAACACAGGGATAAAAAGTACTCCATGTGTACAATGAAATATACTGCTGTATTTTTGATGTTGTGGGGCTATATTTCTGCTGGAGGTCCTGGACATCTTGTTTAGACACATGGCATCATGGATTCTATCAAATACCAACAGATAAAAAAATCAATAAGTGACTGACTCTGTTAGAAATCTTATAATGGGCCATGTTTGGATCTTCCAACCGTACAATAATCCTAACACAAACCTCAAAAACAACACAAAAATGGGTCACTGTGCACAAAACCAAGCTTCTGCTGGCCATTCCAGTCCTCTGACCTGAACCCTGCAGAAAATGAGTGACCTGAAGTGAAGAAGCAGCAACATGGAGCTGTGAATCTAAAGGGTCTGGAGTGATTCTGGATGAAGGAATGGTCTCTGATCTCTCGTCAGGTGTCTCTGACCTCATCAGGCATTATAGGTGAACATTTACAGCTGTTAAACTGGCAAATGGAGGTTTCAAAAAGTATTGAATAAAAGGGTGCCATTAATTGTGGCCAATGTGTATTAAATTTTAAATTTAATACCCATTTTAAATTCTTATTATCCAACGAAAGGTTAGATTTTTTGTAATAAAATATCAAAAGGATTAACAATGCAGATTAATTTTCACAGCCTTATTTGATCATATTTAACAAGGGTACCAATATTATATTATATTATATTATATTATATATATTTAATTACATATTTTTATATTTTAAAACCATTATTATATTTAATTACTTGCCATTTAATTATGTATGCTTTTTTTTATTTGCCATTTATAAATATAATAATCATCAAAATAATCATATATGTGATTATTTAATATAATGATTATATTTAAATGCCAAACAAACAATAATAATAATAATAATAAATAAATAAATGGCATAAAGAAGCACTATTTACTACTCACTTCAAGGATACAAAAATAGAAACACACTTTTTTAATGCACTATTCTTGGATAACATGATATCAGTTTGAACACAGTCCAGCAGAGAGAACAAGAGCAGCACAAAGCCAGCATGACTCACCAAAAGGCCTTGAAAGCTTCATAAATATCCAGTCGGACTGCATATGAGAGCAGCGTTGTGTCTTCTGTCTGGACGCACAGCTGGCTGAGAACCTGCAGAGAGTGTCCAGACATGGGTTAGTAAAGCCCACTAACCAGCAGTTTGCAGTAAACCACACACACACACACACACACACACACGTTTTGCATTGCTTGCCGCAAAAGGTCAGTTTACATGTTGTTTCAACACATTCTCAGTGAGAGGAGTGAAAACTGTGCTTGACACCCAAGCTGACATAAAACTCACCAAATAAAAAAAAAGCCTTGTCACCCTAGTTTGAACTGAACACTGGCTTTAATATTGTGTTTGCATATTCAAATAAACATATGCAAAGGCAACAACCTCTTTAAAGCAATAGCTTGTCATTATATTATACTTTAATTGTGTTTTTGGCCTGTTATGAAGCACACATCATGGGAGTATAAATCTCATTTTGTTGCATGGAAAACAGAGGTTCAGACATGCTGTCCAACACCTCATCATGTTTCTCACAGAATTATGATAATAAATAATAATGATAATATTTATATATATATATATAACATGATAATAAATGGTTTGAACAGCAGAATTATTATTTTTGTGATGCTATGAATATATGAAATGGAAATAAGTCATTTATGCAACAAATGCACTTAGGACTATAATGAATATTTGTTGAAGGCTATAGATGGACAGTTAGATTAATGTTCGAAAACATGGTGATACCATGGTGCTTTTAGTATTTTATTATCTTAGTGATGACAGCAACTCTCTCTCTTTCCGGGGATTCGGGACAACAAAAGAGGTCCGTTTTTTTTTTTTAATCAATTTTTTTTATTTTTTTTATTAAGTTAATTGATATAAATATTAGATCAAAAACTTTAATGAAAATAGAAATGCTGCCTTGGCAACTAACTGATAAAATTGCTAACTGGAAATAAATAAAAACCAAAACCAAAACTGAATTTAAACCTAAATCGTAACATTAAATAAGGGGTCATCCACACAAAGTGACTAAAGATTAAACAATAAAAAACATTCATATATAAACAGTATATAACTAAATATAAGTGACACTACAGTGAGATAAAACTAAACCTAAATAGCTGTATTTAACAAAAAAAAAAAAAAAAAAAAAAAAAAAAAAAGCACATAAAATGTCTAAATATTAAACTAATACAATGAAAATGTAAAATCTAAAAATATGAGATAGATAGGTGTTCACAAGCATGTTAAAAGTCATGGTATCGTGTGAGAAACATGGTAATACCGTGGTGCTTTGGCAATTTTAATGTTAGTAAGGACTGATACTATCTCCCTCCTGAAATTCAGAGCAAAAGAGAGAGTTTGTGAAGCTCATAGCGAGATTCAGTGCACGAGACCCCAGTGAAAGTGAACGGGACACCAGGAAGATCACAGTTGTGTAACAGTCACCCATCAGCTCTGCCCACCAGCAGGTTCACACTGAGACATCACATACTCAACACTGATGTCAGGAAACCACACAGCTGCAGCTATACAACTACAGTCATCCACATATGATCGATTACATACAACTTATGGATCAAACACCAGCAACTCACATCATCTGCACCAGTGACGAACCACTAACATTTAATTCCCGTGACAGACATGCAGCATTTATTCAAAGCCTTAATGCTGTAATGCATTATAGCTGCTGATGGAAACTAATGCATCCGTGAACGTTAATGAAGCGCGCAGATATAAATCAAAATACCGCAGTGATTACGTGACCAATCAGCTGCCAATATCAGACAGAGCTGCAGATGCGTGAAGAGTCGGATGTAAATGATGACACGCACAGAACATCAATCAAACGATCAAAGGAGCCGCCGCCGCCGCGCCGCAGCGCAAACGCAACATTGTAAACACACTCACCCTGACGTGCGCGTTCCTGTGTTTACTTCTGTCTGTCAGAGATGATGTTGTTGTGTTGTTGTAGTTGTTGTGCTGCTGCTGTTGCTGCTCTGGTCGGGTTCTGCACTTCAGCCGCTCTTTTAATGCGCCTTTAAAGGCGAAATCTCTCTGACAGACGCAAGCCGCTTCCGTCGACGGATAAGGAGCTTCATTTACATATGAGGGCGGGGTTTAGAATTTAAAGGTAACGACATAAGCCGCCACCTGACTGCTGAGGTGCCACAGACAGACTGACAAATACGAGTCAATGTGTAATTATGTACAAAATATATACACTATATATAGTATACAACAGGGTTGGATAGTAAAAATGTATACCGAAAAAGCAAATATGGCATTATAAGAATTGATAAAGTTAATTGAAATAAAAAAAAATTAACTTAAATAGTACTATTAGAAAAACAAATACAAAAGACAAAAGCATGTAACAAAATTACCAAATAAATTAATTAATTAATTAAATGAAAAAAAAAAAACCTGAATCAATTTTTATAACTAATTTAAAAAAAAAAGTGTTAATTGAAATAAAGCTGAAATAAAATAAAATATAAAAAACGATTAAAACCTTAAACCTTGGCTAACTGAAATTAGTTTAAGATAAAGCACTAAAATTACTAACTGGACATAAAAATTAAAACTGAACTAAAATTCAAACTATGCATAAATATAAATAAATAAAAAAGCACATAAATTAAAATATAATCTAAAATTAAAATGGAAACTGAAATTATAAAAAATCATAACTAAATCGAAATATTATTTTGAATATGTGCAATATTTTATATCAATATGAAAATTCACTAAAATTATTAAAATAAAATTCTAAATATAGTATATAAAAATACATAATATAAAACACATTATGTAATAATTAATTTTTGTATTTATTTATATTTACATTTACATTTATTCATTTAAAAAATGTACATTATTCTACCCACTCACTACACATCTCATACAGTGCAGAATACTTAATAACTATGATCAATATATCGCCTTCAGAATAACTCTGTCCTAATTTCTTCTGACAGGCCTGTGGGCATGACCTGTGTGTGCCACCCCATCGGCTGTCAATCAAACACAGGATGTGATTATGATGTCTCAAAATGATCAATAACATTCCCCACTTCACCGACACGTATGTGAGAGCATTTGTGTGTTTTATGTTAGTATGGCCTGCATATGTGTATATGTCATTGTACGATATACAGTATATTCAGTCCATGGACAATTTATTGATTTGTGAATATATAATTTCTGTTAGACAAAATGAACTTGGTTTTAACTGATATTCAGCTCAGCGGAGAGGTTAAAGCGCATGTTTCAGTGTGAGTCAGTGCTGGGATACAGAGGGGAAGCTGACAGCACCATGTGGAAGTGTTGGGTATAATACATCCATAAGAATAACAAGCAGTGGGAAATCTCACAAAACACTTCCTGTTTGAGCGTATCGCTGGTTCAATCACGCCATCTCCGTTGAGAACAGCACGTCAAAGCCTGTCGCAGGCCATTCTGCTGCCCGTGACCTCTGACAGGAGATAACATATACATCAACATATCAGTCCGCAAACAAAGCTCCTGTTTAAATTCACCGTCTCCTAGAGGTCTGGAAACGGGTTCTGATCACGACTGTGTGCGTTTCACACGCCGAAGTCAACAAGAAACTGCTGAATAGCTTTACAGAGGTCAAACCCAGAGGACTTGAAGTTCTTATTTTAGTGTAAATCAACCCTATTTCAATCATTATTCACTTATATGTTCCCAGGAGAAATAACAACAGCAGTTTAAATACCTAAAGAGGTTAAAAAAGCAAAAATAGCAAACAAAATGACTAAAAATTTAACTAAAGTAAACAAAAACAAAAAAAAAACTAATGATAAAAAATATAAAAATAATGAAATACGAAAACTAAATCAAAACATTAATATTATACTACAAAAAAAAACAAAAACAACAACTATTCTACAAGTTTATTTAAAAAATATATATGTGTAAATAAATAATATATATGTGTACAATAGACATTCAAAATTGGGCCTGACGTGGGTTTAAGTGTTTGCCTTATTTGAAAACTAAATAAAGAACAGAAAAGCAGGATATTTAAGAAAACATTTATATTTGCTCTTAATATATGCTCATTGCTTTCTGGAAGACAAATGTTTGACTTAGTTGCTCTTGTTTAGTTTAGTCATTTCTGCCCTAAATCACCTGCTCAGTTAAACCCAGCTGTGTTTATTAATACATTAAAAAAAAAAAAAGTTCAGAGCATTATTTTTTTCTCAGGTCATGACACGTCAGTCTTCGTCCTGAGGGTCATTTGTTGTTTTTATTGTCGGAGTGTGAGGAATAAATCAAGCTGTTGTAATAAAGGCTCGAGGGAGATGTTGTTTCGGCGCTGGAGGGCTGATGGATGTCTGGAGGAAGACGGGTCATCCAGCAGCGTGACACAAACAGGCCCGTGTGTTCCGCCCCGCTCGCTGGGATCGCGGCCGGCGCGCAGACTACACACCGCCGCGACAGGAAGCCATTGTGTGGATAAACTCTGAGCGGCGGAGAGCAGTCGATCTGCTGCGGTGGGAGAGCGCGGGGGCTCCGCGGCCTGGCCGAGCTCCAGACCGCTATTGTTCGTCCGTGTGAAGTGTGTGATTATCTGGAGTCTCTGTTTCTCTTCCTTCACTTTCACAACCGGCGGAACCATTAAAGAGGCTCCAACAATCACGGCGCATTTGTATTTGTGGGCCGCGGCCCTCGCTGGAGCTCCTTATCTAGCTTATTTTTAACACAAGAGCGTAAAATGACACAGAGTTTGTTAGTATTCTTGAAATAAATGTATCTTAAGAAATATTTAAGGGAGCGTTTACACAACACTGGAAAATGTTGTGTTTTGGCTGTTTATTTACACGACAACGGATTCTCTGGGGGCCTGAAAACATGTTTCAGAGGGTACCGTTTACATCAGGGGTTTTCAAACCTGTCCTGGAGCACATGTGTCCGTGCACATTTTGTATGCCTCCCTCATCTAACACACCTGATTCAGCCAATCAGCTCATTAGTAGAGACTGCAAGCACTAAATTGGGTGTCTGATTAGGGAGACAAGCAAAATGTGCTCCCGGACAGGTTTGAAAACCACTGGTTTACATGACAACAACGTGCTAAAAACGGATAACCTTTTCTCTTGCATTTTTCACATACAGACGCCGTTGTCAACATGATTGGATCTGCAAAAACGACTAAAAAGTAGCACTTTGTAAACAAACACTATGCGAACACGTAATACGCATGCGCACAACATTCGCAGTTTTGTAGTTTACAATGAGAAAATAACGGTTTCAAAAACTAGCACTTTGAAACACGTTTTTAAAAGTTTGCATTCCCCAAAGAATGGACAAAATCAACCAGTTTTTCATTTTTAACAGTGTTGTGTAAACACCCCCTGTATTTGTTGACATTCTTGAAATAAAATGTCTCTTTTAAGAGATTAAAAATGAACTTTTTATGCATTTTGGCTGTTCATTTAGGACTGTGCCATACTGGGAGCCTGAAAACGATTGCTGTCTCTGTGTAAACTACAAAAAAAGTGAATGTGTGAAAATGGTGACATCATGCACATGTGTAATATGTGTTCAGTCTAATAGGTACATAGTCTTTCGTTACAAACAGTGTGTCCGAAATTGCATACTGTTTGATTAGGTACTCCATTTGAGTTTGCTTACTTTGCAACCGTTAAAAAAGTAAGTTCTATATAGTATGAATATGGATTGTATGAAAAGTAATTGGTTCTCTTACAGATCTTAGTGTTGGTGGCCTTTCAATCAGGGATAAAAATGTAATAATATAATGTGTGCCATATTTGAATGTGTGTGATGTGTGATGCAAAAGGGAAGAGTTTCTGTGAAATGTTGCTTTCTCAGATCAAAAGCTATTGTACAGTGATTGAGTTGCACAAGTGTAGCAAGGTTTCAGAAGATGATGTTTTTGTACACGGTGAAGGAGTTGCTTTTCTTCTCAACATTTGCCTAAAAGACCATGAAATTCTCTATGATTGACTTTTTAATTAGTGGTTGATTGCTCTATTGAAACTGTGTTAAGACAAAATACTTGTTTATTCTGTTCACATGGTCTACTTTAACCAGGATAAGGGCCCTTCTAATTCAGTTCCAAGAAAAAACAAGGAGGAAGCGTTTTGTCCACCGAGCGTGTCTTTTCTAGAGTAAATCTGCGGCATTATTGCAACCTCATTAAAAAAGGCTCAAAATGAGCTCAGGAGAACAAAACACACAATCAAAATAAAGGAAGGAAATAAACAAACAGGTTTCTAGGGTGATTATTGAATACTTCAACATTTATGTAACAAAATCCACCGTTGACCCTCATTGGTTTCCAAGCAGTTTGCCAAAAATCAACACTTTGAAAAACACTAAAAACAGAAAACCTTTACTGTAGCTAGCCGAAGACCAAAATATGACTTACATGATGAAACTTGTGATGAAATTTAAGACTCATAATTTACTCATAATTTCTTAATCCTCGAAGGAAAATTCACTTTCTTTATCTAGTCAAGTTTTACAGTCAAAAATATTTAAAAGGTTGTTTTTAGTTGTTCATTATTTGGATCTCAATTACAAGACTGTTGCAGCACTGAAAATAAACATGAGAAGTCTATTTTACCCTCATAAGGGTTTGAGAAAAGCTAACATTATTTACACCAAGTACAAATAATATTAGATAATATTTTTACTTGCATTTACATATTTACTCCTAAGTGTGCAAACAGTCACTACAAGTACCCCCCCCCCCCCCCAATCATAATTTATTTAGGCTATTTTATTTGTTTGTGTCTGTGTGAATTCTGAATATTAAAATATGGGTGAAATTGGCCCCTAACACGATAGAAATAACACAATAAAAATAGATGGGAATTACTGAATTTCTCACATATTTAATATTTTTAGCTGTGTGTTGAGTTATTTTGAGGGGACAGCAAATTTACACTGTTATACAAGCTGTACACTCACTACTTTACATTGTAGCAAAGTGTCATTTCTTCAGTGTTGTCACATGAAAAATATAATAAAATATTTACAAAAATGTGAGGGGTGTACTCACTTCTGTGAGATACTGTGTACATGTGTGTGTGTGTGTGTGTGTGTGTGTGTGTGTATATATATATATATATATATATATATATATATATATATTTTTTTTTTTTTTTTTTTTTTGTCTCAGACGATCTACAATAGACTTTTGTGCATGAATCTTTAGTGTTTTTCATAGTGTCAGTTTCTGCCAAATTGCATTGGGATCCAATGTGGGGTCAAACTGACCCCCAAACACAAAAGTTGCAAAAGGGAAGTTTTTTTTTAATAAAGATTAAAAATGTTGTTTTCTCACATTAAAGGAGCGGATGAGTTGCACAAGTGTACCAAAGATTTGGAAGATGAACTCACCTGAACTTTTTGGACACAGTTGTTTTTCCGATGCATTACTGTGGCAGTAACAAACCTCAGTGCTCAAGGTGGCGCTACAGTCTCCATCAAAGGCCTGTGTCATTAAATCAGATGCATTGATTTACTGTGACAGCGGTTGATCTGAATGAGAAAACAGACAGTAGAAGACAAACACTGGCATAAATTGTCTTACAGCAAGCATTGGTTTGGTTTGCTGTGGTGGTTGATGGTCTGCAGTCTGGCCTGTTTCCATCACAGTGGATTTGAGTGGGGACGGCGGGTTTATTTTAGATGTGTTAGAATGTCTTATTCCTCTGGTAATCCTCAAGATGCTGCATAAATGTCACCGAGGATTCAGTATCTCAGTCTCTAAATAACCTTTCCTCTCCAATCGTCATGACATCAAACCTCAATCTGAAAACAACCACAGACAATCCTCAATGGGCCCTTCAATGAAAATACGGCAGCAATTTTAAGAAATTATGGGGCTGCATAAAACAGAAATAATTTTCTGGCACCTTACATTTCTTCACATCAGCATTTCCACCGACTTTGACAGATGCACTTTGGATTAAGTGAGTTTTTGCACACTTTGTTTGCCCGCAAATTAGTGTTGAACAATTTATAAACTGTGATTGATGAAAGAGAGCTTGTGTTTGCACCAAGGTGACAAATGACATATTATGGAATATATGACTATCCACATAATTGCTGTAAACAGACAGAATATGATTTATGAAGCATTCAGCATGTGCAAAACACTTACCAGATACTGAATCCGCATGAGTCAGGCCCATAAGTCTGATGTTTCATAACAGAAAACGTGTTTTCTAATGAGTCTGCAAAAGATAATTTCATATCTGAAACTATTGAGAAACAATAAAGGTCAATTTTGCATGCACAAATTCACATGCTCTTAGAAAGTGTGAGTGGAGCCTGTGCAAACGACCACATATTATCCTGTGAAAACAATTGTGTTAGAGGTCACACAGCGTGAAACCAGTTTAACCAGTACTAGAAATATCAGTAATACACTTCAAATGACTCACCTGTGACACACAAAATACTTCAAAAATTTATGAGCAAAACAAAAAAAGTCTGAAAACCTTCAACCTGCTAGGATTCATCAGTTTATGTACATTAAATAATAAACATTTTGGTAATGGTTTACAACAAGGTCTCATTAGTTAACTACCAACGACTGTATTCTTTCATCTTTATTAATGATAGTAAAAAACAAACTGTTCATTGTTAATCCATGGCCCATCAAATAATAAATGTATTAATAATAAATGAATTTATAATCAGTAATAAATTAACATAAATTGAAAAATGTGTTTTAAAATAAAAAGCCAATGATGCATTAGTAAATGTTGAAATTAACAATCACTAAGACTTATACATTCTTTAGGAGTATTTTTAATTGTTAGTTCATGTTAAATAATGTAGTTTTATCAAATGGAGGCTTATTGTAAAGTGTTACCAATATCTCTAAGTTGTAAACCATGTTCGAAAAATAAAAGTTGTAAATTGTGTATTCAATTAATAGACGACTTCTACATGATCTAATATATATAGGTATATATATATATATATGTGTATATATATATATATATATATATATATATTATATTAATATATACAGTCAAACCAAAATGTATTCAGACACCTTCAACATTTCTCACATTATCAGTTTATTCGCTACAGTTTAGCAAATGGTAATAAAATATGACAAGAACTCAGAGTTAACTGTGTCAGAACAAATTCATCTTGATAATATCAGATAACTTTGATAGAAAGGTATGTAATTGATTACAATCAACCAAAAATTATTCAGCTGTTAAATTTAAGTACACAATTAGATAATACCAATGCAATCAATTAGCCTACCAAGCAATGCTTAATTTTGTTCAGTCTGTGGTGTAACGCTTAAGCAAAACATGGTCAGGTCAATTTTTTTTTTAATCAATTTTACTGGTAGCCCACTGTTTGAAGAATTTTTGGCCATAATATGTCACAGTTTACTTTATTCTGCTATTCTCACTTACATAAATTATAGTGTCCTGCACCCACCAATAAAAAAAAAAAATCTTATATCTGGTGTCTGAATAATTTTTGGTTTGACTGTATGTATGTGTGTATATATATACACATTCATATATATATACTTTGATATAGTTTCCAGTAAGTTTGGAATGCAGCCTAAATCACGTATTCCTCCCTCATTTTGAGGTCTACACACCCTCAGCATTCAGCATAAGCTATGATTCACCATCTACTCTGGAGATCACAATGTAAACAGACCCCTTAAAATGCTGACATGTTTTATTAAAACTTTGCGCTCAGACCTGATGTTTCTGTGATGAAAACCCCTGATTTGTGCGCGTGGAGCTGCTGAGGTGCGCTTTAGCAGGACTCTGAGTCTGAGCTGAACTGCTGATCCACGGAGGAAGAAGCAGAGCCCAGAAAGACCAGCCTGCTGAGTCTCCTGACCGGCCTGAGGGGTGAGAAACAGGCTCTGACCAGAGCTAAACACCCAACTCATGTGAGAGAGGAGGAATGTGTCAGGATCCATCTGAGGAGAAGCGTGCGAATGAACAGAAATATCAGCTGTATGATCATTTCACCTTCACTTCAACCCTGATTCATAAAACAGAGTCGACTGATGTAATGCAGTGTCATGAGGAAAGAAAAACACTTGAGAAACATATTAATGGGTTTAACTTTAAAAACAAACAATACATAAAAGAGTTTAAAAACAAGACATTAAATAGGTGACAGATAAATATTATGCTAATTATTGTGTTTATTAGTGATGTTCATACATTATTTGACAAGAGCAAAGTATTTGCATTATTTAGAAAGCAACTTCATAGCCTTGGCCCACAAATCATTTGTACATTATTTACATTTTGGAGGAAATGATGCCCTCTTGTGGTAAATTTAATGTCTCACAGTCAAACAGATGTTTACTTTTTAAGAACTAAATCAAATGTTCATTAAAAATACAAAATATCATATATTTAAAAAAAAAAAAAGACATTAATACATTATAAAATTAGTTAAATATTTTAAAAATAATTTGTCAAAGTATATAATTTAAAAATATTTATATTTATAAAGTTCTTACATTATTTAAAATCTATATACTTTATTTCCAATATTTTCTACAATTTAAAATAATTGTCATCAATACTATGATTTGGAAATTCACAGTGGAATAAAACAATAAAACAAATAAACCAGTAAAACAATTTCTTATATACATTGGGGGGGGGGGGGGGGGGGGTATATATATACATTTCTGCAGAGATTCTGTTCTGGACAGACATTGGATCCATTTGTTTTGACAGAAATCCACAAGTGGTTTAAACAGATCATCAAAAGAGGTTTACCTTATGTGTAAAGTGGTTTCCAGCATGTGCAGGTCTCTGTAAGTGTGTCAGGGGCTAAACAAATGAGCCAACACCTTCATTAAATCACATGCGGAGCAAAATAAACCTCTGGCACGAGAGCTCCGTGTACGGTATGACAGCCCATCATACGACAAACAACCACCATTAAAACAATATGTAGACCAGCGGCTCGGACCACGTCACTTCCACGTACATGCATTTCTGTCTGATGACACACATTATATTCCTTAAGAGCAGGGAAAATATGTCAGAGGATCATGCTCAGAGGTCTTTCTTTCATACTCAGAAGAGATCTCAATTAATATTTATATAAAATAAAATAGTATAAAAATAATGTGGATAGCAAAGTTTGAAAAATCTGATTCCTTTGGACACTTTAGAGCAGTGTTTCTCTACCTCACTGACTCCATGCTCCCCCCTCCTTTGTCAAATATAATATTTGAAGGCCCCACAAGATATTTCTGGTACTTCTGCACTTTTTTTAATGTTTAATTTTTAAAAACTTTTAATTAATTGATTAATTTTATTTAAAAAATAATTTTAAAAATATATATTTATATGAACAATTTTATATAAATTAAATAATTATGATAATTTATGAATTTAATTAAAATAATTAAATTCATTAGTTCCAGAACCGTCAATGACTGAATGTTCTTAAGGTTTACATTTGAGTTTAAAATGATTTTACACTGATTTTTTAAAATTATTTTTTTACTCAAGAAGCAATTTGTATTGACATAAGTAGTAACATTTATATTATAAACATTTCCATGATTTTTATTTTTTTTATTATTAATTTCCATTACTTTTCCAGGTATTTAAAAAAAAAAAAATTCTCACATATATGGTGGTTTTCCAAGACAGAATGCTGATTTTAAAATAAAATAGCAGTTGTTGAGGGAACAAATTAAAAGAAAAAGAAATATGGTATCAATCTTGATTTTTTTTTTTTTTTTAGCTGCTTTAGCTCATTTAAATGAATATTCTTCAGGGATGATATTTTATTACCAATACATTTTACATCACCTTTCTATATTTTTTTTACTCAAAAAAGCCATTTCTCTCAACACAACTAGAAAATGTTCTATTGAATATATATATTTTCCTAGACTGAATGCTGGCTTTTAAATAAAAATAGCAATTGTTGAGGGAACAAATGAAAATAAGAAATACACAATTTTTTACAAGCTTGTTGTGTCTTATCATTTTAAGTCATCTTGAGACCCTTTAGTGGGTCCAGGTCCCTGGTTGAGAAACGTTGATCTAGAGCTGGGATGGGCAACTTCGGTCCTGCTGGGCCACTGTCCTGCAGAGTTTAGCTCCAATCCTAATCAAACACACCAGAACAAGCTAATCAAGGTCTTCAAGATCATCAGAAAGCTACAGGAAAGTGTGTTTGATTAGGGTTGCAGTTAAACTCTGCAGGACAGTGGCCCTTCAGGACTGAAGTTGCCCATCCCTGATCTAGAGTCTCCACACTTTCTTGAAGACATACAGTACTGAGATATTAAAGAGATCTCATATAATACATACTTAAAAATAAATTATAAAAAAATGCATATACATATACATATACATATACATATACATACACATACATGCATGCATACATACATACACACACACACACACACACACACACACACACACACACACACACATATATACATATATACATATACATATATACATACATATATATATGTATATATGTATGTGTGTATGTGTGTGTGTGTGTGTGTGACCCTGGACCACAAAACCTTAAGTCTTAAGTGTCAATTTTTCAAAATTGAGATTTATACATAATCTGAAAGCTGAATAAATAAGCTTTCCATTGAAATTAATCAATGGATTATTCCTTATCAAAAACGATGTTTTGATATATTTACAGCAGTAAATTTACAAAATGTCTTCATGGAATATGATCTTTACTTAATTTACTAATTATTTTTTATATACTTAATACTTATACTTAATATACTAAAGAAAAATCTATAATTTTGACCCATACATTTTATTTTTGGCTATTGCTACAAATATACCCCAGCAACTCTATATTATATATATATATATATATATATATATATTTTTTTTTTTTTTTTTTTTTTTTTTTTTGAGTGTATGTAATTGTCTTTTTGACATTCCTCATTGCTAAAGATTTCCATGTTTTTAGTGTTGTATTTCAGGCAGGAATGTCTCTGGTCGGCAGTATGTAGGGTGTGAGCGTGAGCGTTGCGACGCTGTACTCGATGGCCGTCGGCGTACCTGCAGCTTTGCTGCTCTGGTTTCCCTTGATGGCCATCGGATGCTCTCTGAATCTCTTCTGTTCTCTCCGCAATGTAGAGCGGAAACTATCAGGCACGAAGCAGTAAACCACGGGATCCAGGCAGCTGTTCAGACTGCTGAGTGTGATGGTCACGTGATACGCCACAACATGCTGCTCTCTGCTGCCCCCTAGCTGGAAATAAACCACGGCCTCACGCACGTGATATGGCGTGAAGCACACGGTGAACACCAGCAGCACGGCGACGAGCAGTCGGACGGCGCGCGTACGCCGACCCAAACTCTGCGGCATAAGTCGGCAGTCTGCAAGCGCGCAGGCCACGCGAATCGTAAACGCCGCGATCACTAGCAGCGGCAGGACGAACTCCAGAACGGTGAGTGCGAAAAGCACGGCGGCGCGACAGCAAGACACTCCATTAAACTCCAGCGCAGACGTCTGAAGGGAGTACGTGACCACGACGGCGAACAGCCAGATACAAACGCTCACGATTTTCGCAACCGCCGGGCTCCGCCAACGGTTTCCCGCCGAATGCACCACCGCCATATAGCGATCCACACAGATGCTGGTGAGAAACAAAATGCTGCAGTACATGTTGACGAAGTAGCTAAACGTGTGCACATAGAAACACGCCACGCAGTCGCCGCCGCTGTGATAGAGCGCGATGCGGGCTGGGAGCGATAGCGCCACCAGCAGGTCGGTTACCGCCAGGTTTATGGTGTAAATGGCCGGCGTGCTCCGAGAGCGGCTGTGTTGGCAGAACACGTACAGGGCCAGGCTGTTCAGGACCACGCCGACCACAAACATGAGTGAGTTCACCACCATCAGCATGATCCACAGCACGGAGAACTCCTGGTACAGCGACTCGTCCAGGTGCGCCAGCCTCTTCAGGTACGGCACCCCCAGCGGACGGAGGCTTGTGTTGATGGGAGACTCAGATGTGATGTTTGAATGTTCTTTGAGGAAGGTCTCCATGACTAGAACATAGAAAATAGAAAATATAAACAAATACATATAATAATTTACAAAATATTTTTTAAAATATAAACACACACACACACACACACACACACACACACACACACACACACACACACATACATACATATGCAATGATATGCAAGTGCAATGACAAGTCTTTTAGCAATGTGGTCTGAGAAAATCAGTTGATCAATCACAAGTCCAAGGTTTCTGGCTGTTTTTAAAGGAGTTAAAACTGAACGGTTCCTTGATTATTACGCCGGAATGAGAGTATAGTTCCTAATCATATCAGACTAGAAAATCGCAACTTTTCATTTTCCGCCAGTCTTAGTACACGATATAACTACAAAAGAGTCAAGTTTTAAATAGGAAAACTATCGAAACTCTTTGATCGTTTTTGAACGCGATGCTACTGGTCTAATAGGATTCAATGATCTATGCTAAGCTATGCTAAAAGTGCTATCGCCAGATCCGGAGATCGGCTGAATGGATTCAAAAACGGTAAAACTCAACTTATTAACTCTGGGGGAGTTGGAGAATGAGCCTATTTCCAAAAAAAGTGGAGTGTTCCTTTAATGATGTGAGTGAGTGCAGGTACACCTGCAGGAGAAGTGGCTTGAAGGAGATGAGATGGAATAGCATCAAGTGGACAAGTATTAGGATGATTAGAAAGGACGAGTTTGGAGAAGGATGTGAACGAGTGTATGTTTGCTTGACAGATTGTGGTGTGGAAAATTGTGCACTGATGGTTTTAATTTATTAATGAATAACATGGCAAAGTCGTAAGTCACACACACACACGCACACACACACACACACACACACACACACACACACTACTCAAAACCATATTTTCATAAGCAAAATTAACAATTATACGCTTAAATACAATAATTAGCAATTATTTCAATTATACATATAATAATTAGGTTAGATTAATAAAAACTATATTTTCTAACTATAATAACATAATAATAACACACACATACATATATATACACACACACACACACACACACACTCACATATATATATATATATATATATATATATATATACACACACACACACATACTTTCCTCATTAAATATTAATGCACTTTCAAAAATCCATGCAACAAAACAACATTAAAAACCATGATAACAAACAAAACTAATTCTTCCTATTAATTTATTATTTATTCATAAAATATTTTTTGAAATTCTTAAAATAAATAAATACAATTTAACCTAGTAAAAATATAGATTACCTAAGCATTATCTATTTAGGCTTACAAACAAAAATGAAATAATTGTTAAATCAATTATTCTATAGATTGATAGATAGATATGATAGATTCTTTCTATCATATTTGAAAGAAAACATTAGGCAAAATGTAATTAAACCTCAAAAAACTTTTTCCAAAAAACGGAGTGTTTTTCCAATTTATTTAAAATCAGTTATTCTCTACCTATTTGAAATTACGTATATAGTTAAAGAGTTGAAGTCAACATGAATCCAGTTTGCAAACATTTGGGGTTGGTAAGACTTTTTTTAATGTTTTTGAAGGAAGTCTCTTTTGCTCATCAAGGCTGCATTTATTTGATCAGAAATACATTAAAAATACTAAGCTTGAGCAAATATTGTAATATATTTTGTAATTTATTTATTTAGTTGTTTAGTATTATCATTGTCACAATTTAATGTTTTCTTGCTGAATAATCAATTTCTTTAAAAAAAAAAAAAAAATCAGTGACAAAGTTCTGAAGTTTAACAATATTAAGTGTGAAAAGACCATTTGTAATCAGTGTCTGTCAGATTTCTCACAGCACTGAGTTTTCTCAGATGAAAAGCCCTAATGGAGCGTCACAGAGCCGTCACAGAGCCGTCCCATCAGCGGGCACCGCATGAAGCTTTCCATAGCTTTCTAAAAATGGCACATTCTTCTGTGTTTGATTTTGTGAGAGAGTTTGTGCTCCTGTTCGCTGACGTCTCTCTGCTCCAAGACTATTTCTGAGCGCTTTAATGAAATATGTACAAGAATCTCAGATTCTCTTTCATCAGCTCAGACTCCAGCCCTTTAACTCCGTCTGATCTTTACATACGAGGAGTTTGTTCATTTAGATTCTCTCTTGTGTAACATCATGTTACGCTCTGCAATTTCCCACATGGTTCAGTCAGCAGGGGGATGTGACTGTAATTTCCCATGGAAAATATAAAATTAACATCCAATGGTTTAGGGTTAAACATTCCACTATAAATACATCTCAAACCCAACGTATATTTATAAGGAAGTAAAGAAAAGGTTCTCACCGGTGCAGATCCAAGTGGATATCAGTTGCTTTGTGTAGTTTTTAAATCAAATGAAGCCTCTTTGAAATCTCAACAATTTCCATCACTCATGCAGACAAATATAAACGGCATCTCTCAGTATAGCAATGTCCAGTCTTTGTCTTTTGTCTCTTTTCCTCTCAAGGATAAGTGGATAAGACTCTCTCTCCAGCAGCTGCTCTCTCGTGAAGTGAGTCCTGCTGAAGAATGACAGACTTTTAGGCCCGTTGGTTTTCTCTCCGTCGCTCACCCTCCCCTTCCCTCTCGTTCTCATCTTCTCTCCAGTCCCTCCAAACTCTGGGCAGAAACCCTCAAAAGTCACTTTGCAGAGCAATCTGTCTTGTGGGACGAGAGCCGTAAAGCTCACCCGGTAAACAGGCCTCTGGGACATCAGCCATAGCAAAACACATATCCATAGTCCATATTTAGATAAATTCAGCTCTGAACGTCCCTTCCTCCTATAAGTTTTTGTGCACAAGTAGATCATGCGAAACATCTCTATTTAAAAAATGACCACAAATGTGTATAGACTTTTATTGTTTTTTTAAAGAGAGGGGAAAAAAAACTATATAATGTAAATTGCTCACACACGTATATACATATTTATAGAGATTTAAATATTAATTAGTTGATAATTAATTTAGACATTTTAAATCTTTAAATCTATAAGACATTTTTTAAAACTTTTTTTTTTTTTACATTTTTAAAAAAAATTATAATTTTTTTTTATATATTACAGTTGTAATTTTATTATTTCTAATAATAATAATTATATATATATATATATATATATATATATATATATATATATATTAGCAGTATTTTTAGTAAACAATCTTTTTTATTATGTATAATAATAATAATAATAATAATTATTATATATTTGCATTGTGGCTTTATTTACATGACAGTTAGCCCCCCCTCCCCCCTTTCTTTTAGACGAGAAATTGATGAAGCATACCTGAAAACATCATTTTAAAGAGGTTTATCCATTAAAAGCAGTAAATAGTGGTGGACCACCCCTGAGAGCGTCATCGTGAGGTGAGGCGTCCCGTTCCGGACCCCCCTCTGCATTACCTCACAGACACAAACATGAGCAAACACTGACCGTCAAAGCCTTCGGCCAAACAGCTGGAGCTCATGAGAGGAACGCTGCGTTAGAGACGTCCTGCACCTCATCCTTCATCACTAACCACAAGCCAGATCCAGCCATATTACAGTAAATCCTGCAGGATCCTCAGATCACCATTTGTTATTCCTCAGCATAAACACTCTGAAACAAAAGCCCGCTATCAAAAACACAGAATCCAATGAGATCAATGCAAAATGTTACATCATAACAAGAATGATGAAACAGCCTCAGAATATGAACTGTTGAATGGAAAAGTGGGATTCATTTGGCAGAAAAACACTTTGGCAGGTGTAACAATTTAAAGAATTCAAACAAAACAGCAACTTTCAATCAGATTTAAAACGGAAAAAAAGCCTTTTATATATAAAAACACTATATAAACAGGCCTGGAAAAATCTGAATCAATGTGAAACATCGATCAGAAAATAAATAAACGAATGAATGAATGTAAAACTCATCACTGCTTTACCCTGACCTCTTTCAGAACAGGATTCTGCCTGGAGAATCTCTCAAACGTGCCCCAGGGGATGATGGGAGATTGAGCTGTTTATAGAAAGAGTATATAATGTAAATGACACACAGAAACTTCTGCTGAAACTCCACGATTACAGGATTATATACTGAACATGATGCATGTTCATACAGGACATCATGCATCTTCACACACTTACAGCTTTACATCTCATTTATCATATATGCTGAATTTGAACATTTGTGATATGTAATGACGAAAAAGCTCTGAAAAATAATTCTAAACAATATTTTAAAAATAATGAAAATTGCAAGACACCAGTTATATATATATATATACACACACACACACACAATTAAATAATTAATAAATATTTCATTTTAATTCATTACAACTTACAAATGAGGACAATCGAAACAATCAAAATCAACAAAAGAGCAATAATATGTAAGTGCTGTGACAAGTCTTAATATAAATACCTAAATATTTATTTTTTTTGCAGAGAATTGAAGTGCAACTGAATGTGCTTAATTGTCATAAAAAATAATGTCACAATGCAAATAATATAAAAAACCCTAAAAGAAATAGTCTGTTTTGTCATGCAAATGTTAATGTTCTCCCACTTACACAATTAAAAGTTTGTCTTTAACTTGCTAAGCTAATTCTGCAACACTAATTATCGTGAAATACATTGTAAACAAAAGTTTGTTTTAATTAGATAAAATTCAATAAAGTAATCAAAGTTTTCAGGTTTAAATTTATAAGCCCATAGACATTTCTGGAGGGCTGTGCAACTATATTAGGTTTTATACCTGTAGACGTGGAGATTTTTACAGGGTGACAAACTTTAAACAGCAGATAAAGGCAAATTAGCATGCAGTCGTTCATAAGGAAACAAACATACTGCTAATGTGTTTCATTTTGGACTAACCCCGTCTTGCAGGTCCGTTGTCCAGATCTGATGGAGTCTAAACATCCGTCAGCTTGAGAAAACCCAGAGACAGTAAATCACTTTAGTCCTTCAACAACTAATAAAACTCTGTTACAATGAGCTCTGTATATATGAACGACAGCAACAGGTGTGTGAGATTATGAACACTGTAACACAAGCAAAAGTTAATGGGTGGTTTACCTGTTAAAACATGGTTTGCCTGGGAAAATGTTTTGGATTTAGTCCCATCTGCAACTACAAATAATGCAATTATAGTAGCTTAAACCACCAGCCTAAGGTAGTTTGTTAGTCTTAGCCGGTGTAAAGTGGTTTTAGCTGGTCTCCCACCCTAGTCACTATCCACTTTGTTTTTATAGTGCTGGGTGCTTTCTAAGCAATGCTTCGTGAAGCTTCGAAACCTTTGCGAATCATTTGTTTCGAACCAGTGGTTCGAAGCGAATATCAACCTGCCAAAGTCATGTGATTTCAGCAAACGAGGTTTCAGTCAATCGATGTTCTTTTTTTATTAAATACTCTCCCTGAATCAAAGAGATCAATTCACCCATCACACACAAATAAGGCAAGCTCTCGCTCTCTCTCTCTCTCGAGTATTTATGCATAAGTTCCGAAACGTTGTTTCATTAAGTGTCAGCACCTAATTCAATTTTTTTTTCCATTTATTTCATATCGCAAATCATTTTATTCGGATTGGGACTTCACATCGTGTATTGTGAATCATTTGATTCAGTTTGGGACTTCAGAGCAGGTTTGCGAATTGATTCAGATCAGGATTTCGGATTGTGTATCGCGAATCATTTGATTCAGATCAGGACTTCGGAGCCCATATCGTGAATCTTTCGATTCAGATTGGGACTTCGGATAGCGTATTGCGAATCATTTGATTTAGATCGGGACTTCGGAGCTCAGAACGCAAAATATTTGATTCAGTTTGGGACTTCAGAGCAGGTTTGCGAATTGATTCAGATCAGGATTTCGGATTGTGTATCGCGAATCATTTGATTCAGATCAAGACTTCGGAGCGCATATCGTGAATCTTTCGATTCAGATTGGGACTTCGGATAGTGTATTGCGAATCATTTAGATCGGGATTTCGGAGGAGGTTTGCAAATCATTTGATTCAGATGGGGACTTTGGATCACGTATCGCGAATCATTTGATTCAGATCGGGACTTCAGATCGCGTATTGCGAATCATTTGATTCAGATGGGGACTTTGGAGCCCATATCGTGAATCTTTCGATTCAGATTGGGACTTCAGATCGCGTATTGTGAATCATTTGATTTAGATCGGGACTTCGGAGCTCAGAACGCAAAATATTTGATTCAGTTTGGGACTTCAGAGCAGGTTTGCGAGTTGGTTCAGATCCGAATTTCTGATCGCGAATCATTTCGTGTATCGCGAATCATTTGATTCAGATTGGGACTTCGGATAGCATATTGCAAATCATTTAGATCAGGACTTCGGAGGAGGTTTGCAAATCATTTGATTCAGATGGGGACTTTGGATCACATATCCCGAATCATTTGATTCAGATATGGACTTTCGAGCATGAATCACAAACCGTTGATCAGATTGGGAATTCGGATAGCGTATTGCGAATCATTTAGATCAGGACTTTGAAGGATCCTTTGAAGGTTCACAAATCATTTGATTCACATGGGTACTTTGGATTACGCATCGCAAATCATTTGATTCAGATGTGGACTTTTGAGCGCGAAAGTATGAATCGTTGACCAGATCAGGACTTCGGCTAGCGTATTGCGAATCATTTAGATCGGGACTTCAGAGGTTTGCAAATCATTCGATTCAGATGGGGACTTTGGATCACGTACCGCCAGTCATTTGATTCAGATCGGGACTTCGGTTCGCGTATTGCGAATCATTTGATTTAGGTTCGCGAATCCTTTGATTCAGATCGGGACTTCAGGACCTTTTTTTTTTAAACTTCCGGAGTCATTTGATTCCAGTTATTTTACCTTCACAAAAACGGACCATTATGCTGCTTAATGGAAACTGGTATTTGCTATCATATTATTTATATAAATATTTTGTAATCATAAATGGCTTGTAGCACAAATAGTTTCACAGTTTACTGAACTTGGCAAACGTCATAAAATGAAGCAGCTCTTACATACGCTTCACAGAATAAGGTAGTTATCTATTAATTAATAGAAAATATATACGTTTTATCACATAAACGAGTATTAAGAAATAACTCTGATGAAAACAAATAGTCAAATGAGGACACGAAGAGTATGCCTGATGTACAGTATTCATGCTTAGTATGCATGATATTACTCAATAAGAGTAAACTGTTTTGGAAGATTTTTTTATGTTTTGGATTCTTTTGCTCTTTAAACAAAATTTAAACAGGAAGATGAATATAGCAAACTGAAGTGCTTTTATGGATGTAAAATTAGAAACATGAGTAGCTCAAAACAGGAACCATAAATGTCGTGTTTGGTCTGAATGTCTGATGAATGCCATCGACTCCATCACATGAAAGAGTGAAATTGTTGTTTTTCTACTCAAACGTATTGAATTTCAGGACGTTCCTAGAAAACAAATCTTCTAATTTTCAGAAAAACACTTTCCTCCTAACACGGGACGGATGAGTTACTGTCTCAGCATAAACACACGGCCAAAAATGAACATCCATAAAAGTGAAAAACCGTCTCTGGTTACAGATGTTTATTCAAAGTTAAACCTGACAGAGACTTCAGACACGTGCATGTATGAACTGTTTTTTAAACGAATAACCCATCAATCTCCACCTAAAAGTAGGAGTAAAGCGGGTTAGCAAAAGCACTTCCTGTGAGAGTGGAAATCATCATCATATATCTGACTGTACGATGCCTGGTTCATTTTGAAGATGTGGACAAGTCTCGCCTCAAACTTTTATTACTATTTTATTAACTTGCATTATCATACAGGATGCAGAAAAGCAGCTTTTCAGTAGATAATAACGTTGATGCTAATATGATTTACCCTGTAAAATCTGACATGAAATAATAGTCAGAAAAAAAAAAAAAATCAATTTTTGGAACAGTTAATGAACCATTAGACAAGACATATTTAGGGCCCGAGCACCAAGGACCCTATTGGAATTGTTCAGTTTCTTCTTCTCTAAAATAAATCGCATTTTTGAGGGCCTAAACATGTTCGAAAACTCATGAAACTGTACACAAGTGCCAGAAGTGGCAAAAATTTACATCTGATAAAGTTTTCAGAAGTGGATGTGGCAAAATGGCTCAATAGCGCCACCTATAAAATTTCAACAAAGTGCCCCTCGATCTATGTTTCACATACGTGTACGAAATTCGGTAGACGCGTACTAACACCTACAAAAAAGTCTCCCGGTACGAAGTCCGAAACCCAACAGGAATTCTGTTATTTTGAATTTTCTCTGCAAGCTTTGTGCCGTTTTTGCCATTTTTCGGTGTTGTATTTAAAAAAAAAAAAACTTTCGTTGAAAACTGTGTCCGTGGTGCCCTGACAAACTTTGATGCTACGCCATGAAATAGGAAGTTGTTGTGCCCCAAACTTCACACAGTCGCTAAGATTCCTGGCCTGAGCACATCTAAAGGCCAACATTCTGTTATAATCATAGCGCCACCTGCTGGCAACAGGAAATTATTTGTTTTACACTAACTTAAACATACAATGTCCAATCTACACTAGACTTCACGTTAGCTACATGCCAATATTTAGTTATTGTCATAGCGCCACCAGCTGGCAGCAGTAAGTTTGGCACATATAAATGACTTCCTATATTATATATTCCTCCTATATTTACCACTTTAAATGCATATTGCTCACTGGATGGTGGTGAGCCCAGGTGCGAGGGCCCTTTCAACGCTATTTGCAGCTTTAATGGAATATATGTTTATGTTTTGTATCATATTTGATATTTGATCAGGTTTTTATGGTCCATACAGTATGATATAGTGAGAATATGGAGGAAAAACAGCTCAGTTTTATTCAGAGGCCAAAACTGAGCAAAAATACCCAATTTGGTGCAGATGCTGATATTTATGACAAAAGGTAAGATGAAATTCTAATGCTTGTAATGTAAATTAATGAGATCTTTATAATAGTATGACAGATATTTACATAAAATTATATAAATATTGGTTGTTGCTCTATATCTCTTAATAATGTCTTATAAGATGAGATTTAAATGCTTAGTTTTATGATCAAAACATAATGCAATTGCAATCATCACTGAACAAATAAATGTTCCTCAAACTCCTGATGGATTATATTTGACTCACATTTTAACACTTAAAAAAAAAAAAAAAAAAAAAAGATACATGTATAATTAAGCAAACCTAAGTTACTTAAGTCCAGTAAGTGTCTTGAAATATTATTAACAATATAAAAGGCATTCTTAAAGATTTCTCAGCAAAAAGACACGCGACGCCCAAGCTACATATCTTAGTTTGAACAATTCTACTAAAATACCTTTTACTTGCTATAAAAGTCCAAGCTATCCATCAGAGACAGAAGGCATGTAGCAGATTGTGTGTGACAGGGTTTTCAGCAAAGTTTTGATCATATTGATGTTTTAGAGGCTTTAGAAATTCATGATCAAATATGATACAGTAGGCTTTATAGGGTTAAATATGTGAGAATATTAACTGTACGGTAGCCTTTACAATTTGATCCACATTGTTTTTATTTCTGTTTTCGTGACGGGGAAAGTGCAGAACTAACAAACATGATTTAACGATGTTGACAACATAGAAGTACTAGTTAAAAAAACAACAGTATGACGTTTGCAAAGATCATGTCGGATACAGCATGATTAAAACTTGTAAAATATGAATCATATGAAAGGTCAGATCTTTTGCTCGATTTGATATCATGGAAAAACAGCCTAAATGGCAGTGACTTCAACAGTTAAAGGCAGTCAGGCAGCATCAGCTGCAGTTATGAAGTTAGTAATGAAGTATTTAGTATGTTTTGGAAATATGAGGATTAATTTGAGTTTGAAGCAATGGAACAGCTCTGAGCATAATGTTATAATTGTGATCTTGAAATTGAATTATGGTGATTCTGACATGAATGCAGCTTGAACAAAAACAAGCTGTGAGCCCTGAAAACACTTTTGTATTATTTCTATGAAGGTATTATACACAGCCATATGTACCTATATTTAGCACGCATCATTTACATGTGGATTTCATTTTGTTTGTAAAAAACAAAAAAAGGAACAAATAAAGATATTCCTTCACGTCCATAAAACAAAAACATAACATAATACTGTAAAACATATTCCTGGCAGTGCTTTAGTGTTTTCTCCAAGGTTTTCAACTTCCTACTTGAGAAGCGCTTCTTTGGGCTTCTTTTTGACAAGTGAACGGCTTGAAAAACAAATGCAAGCATTGCAGTTGGTTTCCTTATACAGTATGTCATCTTTAGCATTAGCCCATAAAACACATTTATGATTGTAAGACTGAGATATCAAGTAGGAATACA
Source organism: Acrossocheilus fasciatus (assembly GCA_036784905.1). NCBI lineage: Eukaryota > Metazoa > Chordata > Actinopteri > Cypriniformes > Cyprinidae > Acrossocheilus > Acrossocheilus fasciatus. Next base: position 4,674,549 of record CM071956.1, read on the forward strand.
ATAATAACAAGCATGTACACTACCATTCTAAAGTCTGGGGGTCTGTAAGATTTTTAAGATTTTTTTTTTTTTTAATAGAATACTTTTATTCAGCAAGGATGCATTAGACTGATCAGAAGTGACAGTAAAGACATTTATAACGTTACAAAAGATTTGTTTCAATTAAATGCTGTTCTTTTTAAACTTACTATCTGTGAATCCTGAAAATAGTGTATTAGTTTCCACCAAAATATTGGGCAGCAAAACTGTTTTCAATATTGATAATAATCAGAAATGTTTCTTGAGCAGTGCATCAGCATATTAGAGTGATTTCTGAAGGATCATGTGACACTGAAGTCTGGAGTAATGATGCTAAATATTTGATCACAGCAATAAATTACATTTTACATAGAAAACAGTTTTTTAAATTGTAATAATATTTTACAATTTTACTGTTTTTTTTTTTAAATAAAAAAAATGCTGACTTGGTGAGCAGAAGTGACTTCTTTCAAAAACACAAAAAAAATCTTACTGACCCCAAACTTTTGACCCCTAGTATAAAGTGACTAGTGAGGAGTGAACATCAGATAAAGGCACGTGCTGTGATACGCTAAAGCTAACGGTGTTAATTAAACAGGAAGTCGAAGTGATGTGGGCTCAGGTGGGTGGGCTGCTGTTCATAGGCAGTGCAAAGTCCTCCGTCATGGTGAAACCGTCGGTCAGTCATTCGTCCCTCTCCGGCGGTGATCTGTCCCTCTGTCTGCGCTGGGCTAAAAACTTCTGGACCACAGACGGCCAATCCACAACGTTCTCCACGCGCACCTGTCCTCCAGACATGGACATCGCCACCTGACCGCCTGCACAGCAACACCACACGACTGCTTGAGATTGACACATGACAAATCCTATTATTTCTTTCTTTTTTTGCTTAAACTAACCATGAATTGATGAATTACCAGTCCCTCCAGTTTTTCGCGATTCCGCGATCGCTGAATACAATGCAAAATAAGCAAAATGTCGCATTTTTTTGTGATTCTGCATAATTCGTCATTTAACCGCAAAATAATCGCAAAAAAAATGAATAAAAGACCTCACATAACATAAAATTATAATCATCTAACTTAATTATTTTACGTTACGTGGATTCAGATGTTGTTCACGTGTAAAACTTCGTAACGCCATTGGATCATCAAGCTCTCAGTGAAAGATCGTAACTTCACCCGCCTCCATTCAGATTTACGCGCCGCGCACAGCCTGGAGGAGACCGATCTCGGCTTTTTCGCAATGAAAGGGTAAATAAATAACTGATGTTTGAATAGTACAGCGTTTTCTTTACTCAAACACTACGTCTGTAAAGGCTATGTTTTTGTGTGCTTGAAGAGCGGAGAAGAAGTAGGTTATTTGCCGTCTAGTCAATATACAATGTACGTTTTAAATATCCTGTGCGCGCTTAATTTGAGATTTTGACCAAGTGTATTAAACAACAAGAAAAACTAAGTGCCCATCTAGCTACAATAAACGTCATATAACCTGTAAAAGTTGATGAAAGCATATGTTGCGATGCACTTACTGCCTCAGATAACAGTTACAGCCGTTCTAATGACACTCCATCTCCGTCATTCGCTGGTCAAAAACTTTGTTAACTCCATTTGAACTTGAATTTCATATAATGTTAAGTGCATTAAGTGCACACTGATCAGTAAAGTCTGATACAATACCAGCGCTGACGCAGTGTTTTTTAATTATTTAATTTTTTCCCTTTCTATTTTTTATATATCAATATATAATATATCAATATATCAGAATTTATTAAGAGACCATACCAAATGTATGAATTGGATTTACAAGCAGTATGTACAGCTACAATACTTATTTGTTAATGTTTAGATAGGTAAGGTGGAAAAAGGGTCCTAAGGTTGTTTTAAAAGTTAAAATGTTTCAGAATTGACTAAGAGACCAAAATAAACCAGCTTTATGCATTTTGTTTGTTATTTGTGAATATTGTGCATCTAACACAATACATAATCTGCACGTTTAATAAACTCCAGCTGGTTCAAAATCGCATGCGATTAATCGTGCATCCCTATGGGGACACTTAATTTCCAGCGATATCATCTACATGATTGCACAAATACTATTAGAAGTGTACTGAGCTGGATGATGACATCACTGAATTCAGTAACGAAATACCTTTAACTGAAAATTGAGTGTTTACTATTGTCCTTCTGCACTACAGACACACTATTTTCCTATTTGATACTGTAAAGCTGCTTTGACACAATCTGTATTCTTAAAAGCACTATATAAATAAAGGTGAATTCACTTGAGTTAATCTGGTAAATGTGATATCATAATTTCAAAAAAAAAAAAAAAAAAAAAATCTCAAATTTGTCACAAATTTATGGAAATTACCACCACAAAATCAGTCATTTTGATCGCAAAAATCACACAAAAAAATCGTGAAATCCTGGAGGGACTGAATTACGATATTAATAATATAATATAATGTAATATACAGTATCTCACAAAAGTGAGTACACCCCTCACATTTCAGCAACAATTTTATTATATCTTCTCAAGGGACAATACTACGCAAATGAAACTTGGATATATTTTATAGTCAATGTGCAGCTTGTATAGCAGTGCAAATTTACTGTCCTCTAAATACAACTCAGCACATTGAGCTGTTGGATGTTAGACACATGGTGAATGCCCCACGTGTGATCCATAGGGTTGGAATCCATGTTTCACTTAATGAACCGCAGCTCCGCAGCACCAGCAGCACTCATGCAGCCCCAGACCATGATGCTACCACCAACATGCTTGACTGTAGGCAAGATACAATTTTCTTGGTACTCCTCACCAGGGCGTCACCACACATGCTGGACACCATCTGAGCCAAACAGTTTACCTTAGACTCATCAGACCACAGGACATGGTTCCAGTAATTAATGCTCTTGGACAGGTTGTCTTCAGCAAACTGTTTACAGGCTTTTTTGTGAGCCAGCTTCAGAAGAGGATTCCTTCTGCGACGACGGCCATGCAAACCGACTTGTTGCAGTGTGCGGAGTATGGTCTGAGCGCTGACAAGCTGACCTTCCGCTTCTGCAACCTCTAAAGCAATGCTGGCAGCACTCATGCGTCTGTTTTTCGAAGCCAGTTTCTGCACCTGAAGCACAGCACGAGGATCTAACATCTTTGATCGGCCTGTTCCGAGTGAAACCCGTCTTGGAAAACCTCTGTATGCCACTGGCCACTGTACTGTAACTCAGTTTTAGGTTGTTACTTTTGTGAGATACTGTATCTACGTATGCATGTATTCAGTCAGTCATTCAATAAAGCAACAGCAAACTCATAGTGGTAGAAATTAAAATAATCATAATAACAATAAAACTTCAATAAATAAATGATAATAGAATAATTAGCATATTATCATTTTTTTTATTACAACATTTTTTGAACTTAACATTTTGAAGTAGAAGACTGAAATAGTATTTTCTTGTAAAATGTACTCCACTAACCTTTATTTACAACTTTGAAAAATGTTTTACAATTTTATAATATAATATAATTATTTATCATATATTTATTTTAAAGCTGCAGTGCGTAAGTTTTGCCTCTTTGTCACCATCTGTTTGAAAACCTGGAACTGCAGCTGCTTGCTGAATTATCTCGCTTGTGTGGGCTGTACTCTAATGTACTCTTACATGAATCTAATGTTTTGAGGTGAATGTGTGTCAGTCAGTCACCGCACCGGTGTGGATACTGTACTCAGGAATCACAGATTCTAGCCTACGTCTTGGAATATATGACCCAAATAAGAATTTTCACCGTATATTGCCATCTGAACAAGTAAGTAACAAGTCTGCCCTGTTTGTTCTGACCAACTGAGGAAAAAAGCATTACAATAAATCACACTTCCAATGGTGATTAAATCTAACGATCGATTAGCTCATATCACATCTAACCGTGCAGATTATTATTATTGTTACACTTTATTCTCAAATTATTCATGTTAATAACATCAGCATTGCGTGACTATGAGTATAGTGTGTATTAGCGTGTAGATTTCAATTTCTGTACAGTCTAATATCTAATTGTCATACCATTCGAATTTCATGTTAAGAAATTATTTTAACCCAAAAAGCAAACTGTGCTCCCTTCAAACTGGTTTTCTTTAAAATACAAATCTTGTGTAATCCCAGGCTATCTGTAATCAGAAGCACATTTAAAACTGGAATATAATTTAATTTCATTCACGTGTTTCATAAACACATAATCCTTTCTGGGTTACAATCCGCCATCAAAATGATACATTTAATTATTCCAGCTTCTGTGAGAAAAGGCTAAACAATCTGCCACCTGCAGGATCCTCACGTGCTATAGTCTAGTAGCTGGGATAACTTCTTTATGTTTACAGACGTGATGTAATGACACAGCGCCATGCTAGAAAACCTACTTGTACCACTCAAATTAGAAAACATTATTATAAGCTAACCGTTGTGAAACGGGCTAAAGTAAGTTTTGATAACCACCGGCTGGTTATGTACTTGCTCAAATATTGATTTTGGATCATTTTTAACCCAAAAAGGTTATGAACTGCAGCTTTAATGCAGCAAAGGCTATTTTCATGGTAAACTACTAGAAATAAAAATAATCTTAATAGCAATAAAACTTAAATAAACAAATAAAACAGAATAATTAAACAACATTTTTCTTACAATATAAAAAATACAGCAATTATATAGTTTTTCCTGTTTGATATTTTATAGAAAATCTCAAATGTTTATAGAAAATCTAAAATTAGTTTAAAATCGACCACATAAATTAATCTTCTACCAAAGAAGAGGAGCAGTGAAATTGTGTACTTGCCCTCGGGGAGGATCTGTGTCCTCTTGTTTCCTCTGACACAGCTGACAGACGCTTGAGCCAGCAGCTCTAAAGAGCGAGAACCTGTCAAACCTTCAGTGTCTCCATCCACATTCATCACATTACGACACTCCACAGAGCAGATCTTCCCTGAACACAAAGGGAACGAGAAATTGTGAGATATAAACTTAAGAATTCGGAAAAAAAAAAAAAAAAAAAAACGCTACAATTGTGAGATGTAAACTCAGAATTCTGCAAAAAAAGTTGTGAGATGTAAACTTAGAATTCTGCAAAAAAATCTTGAGATGTAAATTAATTCAAAATTCTGAGGAAAAAAGTCAGAATTGTGAGATGTACACTCACAGTTACGAGATAACTGGCAAATACAAGATATAAATTCATAATTGCAAAAAAGAAAATTGCGACTATTTTGACAGTAACATGCAAACGATCTCTATGTAAAAGGATAAACTCCTACCTGCTCTTTTGCAGAGAACCTTGATGGAGTAGAACAGGTTGGTGAACAGGTTGAACGGAGACGGAACTCCAGACTTGCGGCTCATATCGCGGATCAGAACGGCACGGCCAAACTTCCACTCTGTGTCGGACTGAGCCTGGATGCGTTGGTACGTGTCGCTCATCATGGCGATGAGCAGGTTGATCAACACAATGCACGTCACCACCAGATACAAGCCAAACACCATTTTAGCTAAAACGGCGGTGGCAGGAGGCGAGCGCTCCAGGTCGGGAATTTTATCCGGTTCGGTTAATCCAAACAAGGCGAAGAAGAGCAGCACAGACATGTTTAAAGGATCCGGAACAGTCACGTTACTGGTGCTGTTGTCCCAATCTTGAGGATACAGCGGTTGACACAAAGCGGTGAGACTCAGCGTGAAGGCGGTGTGGAACAACATGAGGATCACAGCGAACCGACACAGATCCTTCATCAGGTCTCGGATGATTATGGCCCATGGGCCGAATAAGTGATGGAATGTGAGGAACTCCAGCAGCTGGATGAACGCCAGCATCATTGCCACGGCCAGCAGGACGTTTCGAGCGAACAGGCAGTGCAGGTGCGACGGTGGCCACCACTGGGTGAAGACCGCCAGCAGGTGACACAGCAGAGCCGCGGCGGAGAAGCCCAGGAGAAGAAGACGAATCCACGCTAATCCGGCACGCTCACCTGGGAAAGTCAGCTCAGACACCAGCATCCCACAGAGCCAGATCAGCAACAGACACTCAGACCAGCCGGGCACCAGACGGCCCTCGGACAGAGGACTCACGGGCGGATACACGATCGTCAGGATGAACAGGGCCAACAGGAAGACGTGCGACACCAGGTGACTCATGAACTTCACGATTGGGATGGTGTTAAAGCTGAGTGGAGATAAAAGCAATCAGTTACACACATTTCTCCTCAAGCGAGACACACTGGAAGTAAAAAGTCTGGAGACATGTGACTGAATTTATGTTTCTTAAAAACCTTTTAATCTAATTGAAATAAAGATATAATAAAATAAAATACGAATATTAGATTCAAAACAAATTTAGACAAAATCATAAAATTAGAAATTTTGCCTTGGCAACTAACTGAAAAAAAGCACTGAAGTACTAAAATTACTCAAACGAAAAAATGAAATAAAAATAAATTTAAGCTGAATAGAAATATGAAAAAAGAAAAATGACAAAAGCACATAAAACTTCAACTAATATTAAAATGAAACCTGAAAATATAAAACAAAAGCTAATTTATTAAAATATTAATAAATATTATAATAGTTTATAAATACTAAAATTGATCTAAAGTCCAGCATTGTTATTGTTAACTAAAACTACTACAACTGTTTTCAATAATTGAAACAGATAAAATAAAACACAAATATTAGATGAAAAATTAAACAAAACTTACTGAAACTAAAACTGAAATAAAAATAAATTTAAGCTGAATAGAAATATATAAAAAAGAAAAATGACAAAATTACTAAAACTAAAATTAAAATGAAACCTGAAAATATAAAACAAAAGCTAATTTATTAAAATATTAATAAATACTATAACAGTTTTGTAAATAATTCTAAATTTAACTGAAATAAAGACAAAATAAAAAATAAATATTGGATGAAAAATTTGAAATGTTGCTTTGGAAACTAAAATTCTGAAAACTGAAATAAAAAGAATATTTTTAAGCTGATTGGAAATATAAAAAATAAAAGGTAACAAAAAAGACAAAAGCAAAATTAAAATGAAAACAAATTAAATGAAAAATGTAAAAAAAAGAAAGAATAAATACTATAATAACACACAATACTAAAATAACACTTTTCAAGGCTTTATGATATGATTTTATATTTTTTGAAAGAAAGAAATTCTTTTCATCAACAAGGACAGTAAAGACATTTAGGCCGCATGTCCACCAAAGCGTTTCTTCTCGAGGCTGGCATATTTTTTCAATTGTTCTCAATGGGAGTGCCGCCTTTTATAAAACACCAGGAGTGTGCCGAGCACTGAGCGTCTTATTCACACTGAGCGCTGAGCGTTCGGCCGGTTTTTCCTCTGAGCCGAGATTTGAAGAATGTTCAACTTCGGGTAAAACGCTGTGCTCGTCACTGTCAGCCAGACAAGGAAGAGGGCGGGACTAATGGAGTGGAGGAGGGGCGGGACTAATACCGACCACCCACTTGTACTACGACTGAATAACAATGGAGAAGTTAATATTGCTTGTCTCAGAGTATTTATATCTTTACCAGATGGAATTGCAGGACTACCATAATATTGTTATGAAAAATAATGCTTGGAGAAACATTTCATTCGCGATGCATCTGCCATTACTTCAGCGGATATTCTGTATCATAGCAACCACAGCGTCTCAAATAAAAAAACACTGCGCTCTCAAGCGCTCACAGCTGGGCGTTTTCAGCTGGCTAAAAACGCAGCCTTATTATGTTACAAAAAACTATTTTAACTAAATGCTGTTCTTTTGAACTTTCTACTGAAAGAATACTGAAACAAATCATGGTATTAAACAGCTCAACTGTTTTCAACATTGAGAATAAATCAGAAATGTTTCTTGAGCAGCAAATTAGTGTAGTGAAATCAGTGATTTCTGAAGACTCATGTGGCACTGAAGACTGGAGTAATGATGCTGAAAATTCAACTTTGATCATATATAGATCAACATATATTTACACAGAAAACAGCTATTTGAAATTGTAATAATATTTCACAATATTACAGTTTTTACTGTATTTTTGTACCAATATTACTGTATTTTACTGTATTAGTGTACCTGTGTCTGAGTGGCAGTGAGAGCACCAGCCACAGCGGAGGGAAGAACAGCAAACAGAAGAACAGCAGCAGGATCTTCCATGAATCCCACTGCAGGCTTCCGTGCCACACGTCTGTCAGGTACGTCTGCACCGCCGGATGGGACACCACTCCCTTCTGCCGGCCCTCGATCAGGCAGTCCAGCACGCTGGCGCTCCGGTGGTCCACGGCCCTGAGGATAGGGCCCGCGCCGTGGCCCCCAGCTGAGGCGGCGAGGGTCAGGAGGTCAGAGGCCATGAGCTCACAGTGACGCGCGGCGGCCTGCAGGTCGACGGAGCGCTCCTTCTCTCTGAGCGCGGCCAGAGTCAGAGCTCGCGACAGACGGACACACGTGTCCAGAGGAGCCAGAGAATGAAGAACCAACTCCTCCAGAGCCAGATTATCATTCATCCGGCCACACACCATCAGATTGAACACAAACTACAGACAAAACGCAGAACAAAGCATGCTAGAGGATCCACTTTGAATTGATTTATTTACAGTAGAACAAGGCACATAAAGCTGTAAATCTTCCTGTGAGTCTCATCTGCTCATTAAATATGAAATGAAAGAATCAACCCTGCCATCATATTAAACAAACAATACAGCTGTATCAAACAAAATCTACAGAAAAACACAGCGATGTAAAAATGAGAGATGCGGCCAACAATCGTATCGGCCAATAAAAGCAATTTATTTCACTATCGGCCATTAGCCGATTGTTGAAAATCAGCCGATGATCAGGGCCGATTATATCCTGTCAATCAAAAAGCAGCGGAAAAACGTGTCAGACTGCAAATCATACTGTGAAGAAAATCTCTGTTGAATTTAGGGCTGTCAAAATTAACGTGACAATAAGGCATTAACATTTTTTAAAAAAGCGACATTAAAAGGAACACTCAACTTTTTTTGGAAATAGGCTCATTCTCTACCTCTGAGATAAAATTACAAAAAAATAAAAAATAAATAAGTAAAACAATCTTCACATAAACCAGTTTTAATAAATGTGATGTGTATCAGTGTTTCACACACAGTGTAAGTCTGACCTTCTTGTCGTCCAGCAGACGGAGCGTGTTCTTCTCTCGTCTCAGCAGGAAGATGACGGTTTCCTCGTGGTTCTCCTGAGTGGCGTACTGCAGTGGCGTCCATCCGGCATGACATTCGACATGCAGCGACGCTCCGCTCTCCACCAGAAACGACACCACCTCCAGACAGCCAGCTCTAGCCGCGTAATGCAGCGCCGTCCAGCCACTCTGAAACACAGACCAAACATACATCAGCGTTATTGCTTTTTTTTCCCATTTAATATTTACATTTTATTTAAAAGGCGTCATGAGAAACCAAATTTCCCTCGGTCTTCTGTAAACCGTATGGAACCGTCAAAAATCCGTAGGCTGTGTCCTGATAGGCGAACCTGAAGAATTTTCTGTGCGCTGGATAAATGCTTATGTGAAAGTAAGCGTCCTTCAGATCTACTGATGTAAACCAGTCCCTGAGACGAATAACATTGTATAATGTTTTTAATGTGAGCATTTTGAACTTGTACTTTCTGAGGTGTTTGTTCAGGTTCCACAAAATCCAGGATGGGACGGAGACCCCCGCCTCTTTTGGGAATGACAATGTACCGGGAGCAAAAGCCGTGCTGGCTGTCCTCCAGCGGCACCACCTGAATTACTCTCTTGATCAATTGAAAGGTTATTTCTTCCTCTAAAATCCGAGCTGACTCCCCTTCTGCTGTTGACATTAACACACTGTTGAAAAGTGGAGGTTTTACAGCAAACTGCAGACGATAACCCCGTTCTATCCCAAGGGTGGATAATACCCAAGGGTGTACTGAGCATGTGCGCCAACTCTCTGCGTGAGCAGAGAGCGGACCGCTGTAGCTCTCGCTCACTGATGGCACGGCGACACCATCCAGCGGTGGAGCTAGGGGTTGCAGCTCTGATTTGGATGTATTTTTGTTTTTATTTTCCCACAAATCTGTGCCTTTGGCCCACTGCCTGGATGCACAGGAAACATTTTTATTTCTTTCAAATGGGAACACTTGTGTAAACTTTCGTCTTCTCTCTTGCATAACCCCGCGGGTGGAGAGGGGAGAAACAACATGTGGGGCACTGGATGAACTGGTGCCAACACTCCAACAAGAGAACTTCCTTCCTTTGAACATTTTTCTTGAATCACACCCCAATGCTTCTTTGCTGGGGGGGGGGACAAGACTCCCGTGTTGTGCAGAGGGGTGCTACAGAGACTCCGTGAGTGCTGGGGCTACTCTTTTGATCCAAAGCCAGACCACAGGTTAGGTCGCCCGCCGCTTTTTCTCTCCCTGAGGGTTAGTTGGGTGATGCTTAGCCGTTGCTGCCGCAATTGAGGCCTTGCCTCTAGGCTGGGGCTGTTTTGGGTGAACTTCCACCTGCATTGGCTGCTGAGGTGGGGGGGGGGGGGGGGGCATATTTGTCACTGCAGTCCCGAAAAGGGCTTTCGGCTCCACTGGGGCGTCGAGGAACTCTGCTTTCTCCCTCTCTGATAAGCCTGTCAGACCCAACCACAGGGCTCTTTCACCCACCACGGCCAGGCCCATGCTGCGGCCGCAGCTCTGGACTGCTCCCCTCGATGAGCGCAGATCTCTTCCCACAAAGCTGAATCGGGTGACCCAGCATCACTCTGCCTCCCCATCTCCTCCATGAGCTCAGCTTGGTATGGTGTGAGCAGTGAGGTGGCATTTAGAGCTCAGACAGCCAGGGCAGAGGAGCGGTAAATTTAAAAAAAAAGAAAGAAAAAGAAGCAGACAGCCTCTCTGTTCGTCCTGGCAGAGAAAGAGAATAGGGCTGCCCGTCGATTGGGGTGGAGCACAGTTTGAGACACTATTGAGGTCTCTTCTGAAACTCTAAAGGAAACACATTTGAGATTACAAGGGTCTTTTTCTCAGGAGAGAGATCTGAGAAACAAGACCAACACAAGCATCCAGGTTTCTTCTCACCGTGTCCGTGTGGTTGATCTCCGCTCCCTGTCCCAGCAGGACTCTCACCATGGCCACGTGTCCGTGTGCAGCAGCCAGATGCAGGCAGGTACATCCGTGTTTGTCGGTCAGGTGCAGCAGAGATCCAGAGCGGCTGAGCAGCAGCCCAACCACAGCTGTGTGTCCGCTCTGAGCCGCCAGGTGCAGAGGACTGGAGCCCTGAAACACATGACAGACAGTCAGTACCGCGCTCAAACATCACGCTTCACACCGCAGCAGTGCTTCTGATCTCTTGCCTGAATGTTTGTTTCAGCATCGGCTTGAACACCAGGAGAATTCAGCAACAGGCGAACCACGTTCTCATGACCGGACTGAGCCGCCAGGTGCAGAGGAGTGTAACCTGACTGAACACACACACACACACACACACACACACACACACACACACACACACACACACGATGATTCATAATCATCACTATATGTACATGTGTCTGGCTTTTGTGTCTATAAAAGCAAATTACCTTGAGATATCAAGACTTATTTTGGGAGAATATATCTTGAATATTCTTTACACAGACAGTTTAATGCCGTATTGAGGTGGCATAAATGCATTTACTGTGCACAGGAAATAATACTGTAGAAATAATATTATTAAATTAATGTTTTAAGGTTTTAAATATAAAATTATAAATATAAATAATATATAATACATGTAATATATAATATTGAATATATTATATATTTTAAATATATTTAATTACAAATTGATGAATTACAATATGAATAATTATTACAATATAATAAATAAATAAATAAATAAATAAATAAATAAATAAATAAATAAACAAAATAAATATTATATAGATTTTATAATATTTTACTGCTGCACTGGGTCTTTATACAGAATTTAGAGCAGTTATACAATTTATTTTAAAAAATTATAAAATTTATTCTGTAAAAAGTTCGCTGTATAACTCAATTATGGGTTATATTTCTATTTTTACTCTGTACCTTGAGTATGCTGAACACTATTTATAATTATTTATTTATAAAATATCAATAATTATAAATGTATAATATAAACTAAAGTAAATATAGACTTTTATAATATTTGTTTTTAATATTCTATGGTATACAGAATTTGGAGCATAAAGCCTACTCAGAATTAACTTGACTTTGTAGAGATGCATTTATTTATTTTAAATTTCAGTAAGTTCAATAAACTTTTCCCTTTTTCTTTATAAAAAAAAAACAAACAAAAAAAAAACTACAAATTAATCAGATTAATCTTTATTAGAAAGACAATAACAACACTCATGGTTTTGATTCCCAGCTTAAATAAAACGCACAAACAAAATGTAAAGCTTCATTGCAAAGCAAGAATCCCCCAAATGAAGAAATCTAATTAAAAATGCCTTATTTGCTAATAGCCATGTTCTGCAGTGTATCTCTGTCACCTCAGCTAACGGCTGTTGTCTCTTGATGTCGTCTTTGCCGCTGCTGCTGCTGTTGGTGGGGAATTCACTGCGTATTGTAGCTGGAACTTTAGTCAGGATCTCTCTCACGAAGTCCACCTGTCCGAAACAGGCTGCCACGTGCAGAGCCGATAAACCCGTCTACACACACACACACACACAAAAATGGTTCACTGAAACGTTACAGCTCAGTTTTTTTCTGCTTAACCTTTATAAGCAGAAGTCATATGTTCACATGCAGCACCTTGGAGCTCTGGATCTTCAGCGAAACACTGCCTTTCAGCACCTCCAGAATATGAGTGTGTCCATTCATGGCAGCCAAATGTATGGCCGTCATGCCCTCCTGAAAGGGTAAAAGGTCAATGTACAGTTGCACTATTAGAAATTAATGTTCTTGGTCATATTTTGTCTGTCTAACTCACGGCGTCCTCTTCCATCACTGATGCTCCAGCGTCCAGAAGAACCTTCACCACCTCCGTATGACCGCCAGCAGCAGCCAAATGCAGCGGACACAAACCATTAGTCTGCCGAGTTAGAAAGAGCCGAAGATATACAGGATATTATACACAACATTTCTCATTTAAATTTAGCTTCATGAATGTCATGAAACAAAACTGAAATAAAATTAAACACTATATAGACACTTAAAAATACAACCATGAAAAAACACATTCATTCATATACAGGATGTGCGTATACACACACACACACATATATATATATATATATATATATATATATATATATATATTTATATATACACAGTCATGGCCAAAAATATCAGCAACCTTGCAATTCTGTCAGAAAATGCAACACTTCTCTCAGAAAATTGTTCCAATCGCAAATGTTCTGGTATTCACGTGCTTATTGTTTTTGTTTGCACTGCAACAACACAAAAAAAAACAGAAGAAAAGTCAAACTTGATAAAATTTCACACAGAACTCAAAATTATTGGCACCTTGTCAAAATTTTAAGAAATAATTGCTTTAAGCATGTGATGCTCCTGTAATTTGTATTTAGACACCTGTGGCAAGTAACAGGTGTGAGCAATATAGTAATCACACTTGCAACCAGTTAAAATGGAGAAAAGTTGACTCAACCATTGTGTTGTGTGTCACACTGAGCATGGAGGAAAGAAAGAAGTGTAAAGAGTTGTCTGTGGATTTGAGAGAAAAAAATTGTGCAAAAACATGGACAATCTCAAGGCTACAAGTCCATCTCCAGAGATCTTAATGTTCCTGTGTCCACTGTGCGCAATATCATCAAGAGGTTTACAGCCCATGGCACTGTAGCTAACCTCCCTGGACATGGATGGAAGAGCAAAATTAATGAAAAATTACAGTGAAGGATTGTTCGAATGGTGGATAAAGAACCCCGAATAACTTCCAAACAAATTCAAGCTGATCTGCAGACACAGGGTACAACAGTGTCAGCTCGCACTATCCGTCGCCATCTGAATGAAAAGGGACGCTATGGTAGGAGACCCAGGAGGACACCACTGCTGACACAAAGGCATAAAAAACCAAGACTGGAGTTTGCCAAAACCTATGTGACAAAACCATAATCCTTCTGGGAGAGCGTACTGTGTACAGATGAGACAAAAGTAGAGCTTTTTGGTAAAGGACATCATGGCACTGTTTACAGAAAAAGAAATGAGGCCTTCAAAGAAAAGAACACAGTCCATACAGTCAAACATGGTGGAGGTTCAAAGATGTTTTGGGGTTGCTTAGCTGCTTCTGGCACTGGATGCCTCGACTATGTGAACGGTATCATGAAATCTAATGATTACTAAAGAATTTTGGGGCACAATGTAGTGGGCAGTGTCAGAAAGCTGCATCTCCACCAGAGGTCATGGGTCTTCCAGCAGGACAATGACCCGAAACACACTTCAAAAAGCACTCAGAAATGGTTACAAACAAAAGCGCTGGAGAGTTTAGAAACGGTCAGCAATGAGTCCAGATCTGAATCCCATAGAACACCTGTGGAGAGATCTCAAAACAGCAGTTGGGAGAAGGCATGCTTCAAATCTGACCTGGAGCAGTTTGCAAAAGAAGAGTGGTCCAAAATTCCAGTAGAGAGGTGTAAGAAACTCATTCATGGTTACAGGAAGCGATTGTTTTCAGTTATTTTTTTCCAAAAGGGGTGCTACCAAATATTAAGTTAAGGGTGCCAATAATTTTGTCCAGTGCATTTTTTTGGGTTCTGTCTGGAATTGTATCAGATTTGATTGTTTTTTTTTTGTGTGTTGTTCCAATGCAAACAAAAAAATTAAACGTGAGTACCAAAACATTTGCAACTGCTAAAATTTTCTGAGAGAAAGGTTGTATTTTCTGACAGAATTGCAAGGGTATATATGTGTGTGTGTGTGCACATTTAGTTTAATGTTTTTAAAGGTGCCATAGAATGGAAAACTGTCTTTACCTTGGCATAGTTGAATAATAAGAGTTCTGTACATGGAAATGACATACCGTGAGCCTCAAACACCATTGTTTCCTCCTTCTTATGTAAATCTCATGAATGCAAAAGACCACTGAAATATAGGCGAATCAGAACATAACACCGACTGTGACGTTACAGTCAGGATCACTAATAGTTACGCCCTCAACATTTGCATATACCCGCCCATGTTCAATGCCAGCCGCCAGCCGAACCTGCAAAGCTGAATCATCAGAACTTCTGCAGGTACTGTTTAGAAACAAGCAAGACAACAGAGAAAAAGGCAGATCATGGAAATAAATGTTATGTTCAAGGCTGTGCAGGGGATGTGAAGTGCAGGGATGGGTTGGTGTCTGTATTTAGAAAGGCACAGAAAGCAAATAACGCGTTCTAATAAAATAACGTGAGCCTGTTACATTACAGTACATAAGATTTCACTTACTACATAAACAGAGTAAGGAGAGATGACTGAAGATGATGGTGAATGATTTACAGATCCTGAGCACCACTGACAAGCATCTGATCTTGTAAAATGTGTGGTAAGTACTACCGCTCCATATTATAAACAGAGTACGTGCGATCGCGAATCTCGAAAGCGAAAGTGAAAGTAAAAAGCGATCGTGCATTTGAAAGCAGTTTCAGTACCCCGCATATTAATAGCGGCTCCCTGATGCCCGCATTTTATGTACAGTATAATTACCCGACGATATATAACTGCGAGAGAAAGTATTGAAACATATATTGTCCCCGTGTATCCTTCCTGTGAGCTACTGAAATGAGCCGCACTGTGAAACAGCCAATCAGAGCAGAGCTCAACATTATTATTCATGACCCTTCCAAACAAGCCGATAACAGACCGTTTCATTCTAGGGAGAAATCCTAGGGTTGTAAATGCACATGTAAAACTGTTTCTAGAGAATTTTTGCCACATACCTTCTATGTAGATACCAGAGAACAATTTAAAATATTGTATCAATGCATTCAATGGCACCTTTAATAATGAAATAATAATAATACAAATAAAAATGAGAAATGTTTCCTTGGGAAGTGGCTGAAAAAATTTATATATATATCAGCCACTTGAAATAAACATAAATATAAATATATATATATATATATATATATATATATATATATATAGAGAGAGAGAGAGAGAGAGAGAGAGAGAGAGAGAGATAGACATAGATATATAGTTATTTCAGCCACTTGCCAAGGAAACATTTCTCATTTTTATTTAGTTTAAGTAAAGTATAAGATTTAAAATAAATAAAACTGAAATCAAAGTGAATAAAAATGACTGTTGCTTCATTTAAATATCTAATTCTCATTCTTGTTTGTTTCAGATATTTGATTAAATCTGATTTTAAATTAAATTCTGGTATTTCTGTTTGCTGCCTCTTGTATTTGCATTATATTTGCAGTTCTGTTGTTACTGTAACTAATATGAAATATGTATACTTATGGGAATATACTGTTTCTAATAAAAAATCTATATAGATATATTCACATTGAAAACTACATTTTCACAAACTACACAAAAAACTATATTTTTTATTGTTGATCCACATTTCTAAAACTTTAACTAAAATCAGAAATGAAAACAAAAATAATCTTCAAAATATTAATAACAGTATCTTATTGATGCTAAAATAATCCTGACCTTGTTGTTGAGCGTGACCGGTCCTCCTTGATTAAACAGGAGCAGTTCTTTAATGACGGCCACACTGCCTTTAGCCGCAGCGATGTGTGTGCAGGTCGCTCCCTCCATGTTAGCTAGCATGGCTAATTCAGGCCGCTGCCTCAGAAACAGCTTCACCACCTCAGAGTGATCGTTCTCTGCCGCCAGATGAAGAGGAGTCTGACCGCGCTAAAACAAACATCACTAGATGAGCTACGATAGCAGGATTACTGTTATTATTGTCAGGATTCTGTCAGCTATAAAGACAAGTGGGCATTGGAAAAAGAGAACTTTAATCAATGAATTGATTAAAATATGAATAATTATGAATTGAAGGATTAGTTCACTTTCAAATTAAAATTTCCTGATAATTTACTCACCCCCATGTCATCCAAGATGTTTATGTGTTTCTTTCTTCAGTCAAAAAGAATTTAAGGTTTTTGATGAAAACATTTCAGGATTTTTCTCCATTGGCTGTAGCCAATCACACACTCTACATAAGCCACTCTACACACTTCCTCTTTCTCACTGCTGAGTATTGTAAGCACATATCACTACCCTAGCTGATAGCTACTTTACGGAGCCTGTCTTAGTTTTCAGTCATAGTCTTGCCTTGCCTGTTTTCCCGTGTTTTTATTCTAGCCTGTGTATCTTGGATTAACCCTTTGCCTTGCTCTTTCTGATTGTGTTTGCCCCTGTCTGGATTATTGCTGTGTACCTGGATTATCTCTCTTTGCCTTGCCCTGTTGGACACTGACCGCCAATCGTAGACCCACGCTTGCCCTAGGAATACTCTTTGTCTTGCCTCATCTATTTCTGTTTGCTGTGTATCGACCATGCTCGTTCCTGACCATGCTTATGAATAAAGCTCTGCAGATGGATCCTCATATCTCATGTTCTGATCACTCCGTAACAGTTATATTGAATTTGGATCAGTTATAGAGATTGCTCAGAATAAACTTGGCTGTGTAAAAAGTATTTATTTAGATAAATGTAAAAATCAATTAGGAGTTATTTCAATTATATATCAGTTGTATTAAGTTTACTATACATATTTAAATTGAATTTTGTTTAAATAAAGGAAATACATAATTGATAGATGACAAAAACAAATTCACAAAGTGGTTTCACTTTGCTGGCAAGTCAATTTTTGAAGTTGCACTCATTAAATCATAATGGATTTGAGATGTAATCTGAATAACACAATATATTATTTATTGCAAGTGTCTGTGTTTCTGTCTCATTACACTCACAATATCTGTGGCAGTGATGTCAGCTTTCAGGTTTAACAGGCTGCAGCAAACGTCCAGCTGTCCACTGATGGCTGCCAGATGCAGAGGCGTCTGCTTTCTCTGTGAAAACAAGCCGTTCAGTTTCATTTCTCAAGGTTATCATATCTGCACAGAGCTTTGAGTTCTTACCAGAGAGAGAGCATCAACACTGGCCTGATGAGTCTCCACCAGTAACCTGACAAGCTGCGCCGAGCCGCTCTGAGCGCTGAGGTGCAGAGGCGTCAGGCCCAGTTTGGTCTTGGCGTTCACAAAGGCCTTATGGGCCAGCAGGATGTCCATGATATCTTGATGACCATGTTCTGCAGCCAGATGAATGGCGGCCTTCCCCTCCTGATGATATTTCATTTAAATCCACAATTCATTATTTCTAAAGCGGTTCTTCAGGATACAGATTCAGAGATTCAGATCCATAAAAAAAAAACTACAACTGAAAGACTAAAAATAAAATGCTATCAAGACACAAAATAATATATTAATTAAAATAAATTATCCAACATTGAAAAGAATTGTACATGTTATTTAGTATTATGTAAACAAGAAAACAATTATTTTGGTAAAAAGTGATTTTTTTTTTAGTTGTTGTAAACAAAACAAAGATTATTGGAAGAAAAAAAAAAAAAAAAAAAAATATATATATATATATATATATATATATATATATATATATATATATATATATATATATATTTTTTTTTTTTTTTTACACACTAAAGTTCGAAATTTCACGTTTAATACCATGTGTTACTTCTTTGTAATTGTGAAATTTACTAGCTATTTCTGGGTGAAAACTGTTTCTACAATATGTCTAGCAAATACATACTGTTATTTCTACAAATGTTTCCTGGAGTAGCATGTACATACAATACTATGGTAAATGAATACGGTAATTACTGTAAAATAACTGTACTAAAATACTACAATAATTAAATGTTTTATATTAAACTATACAATTTATTATATAATTAAAATATTTTAATATTTTATTATAATTAAATTATTATTATTATTATTATTATTATTATTCTGTTAGCTATAATTAATTATTTATTTATAACTAAAAAATTCAAACAAAAATCAGTTTTAATTTGTTAATAAAAATACAGCTGTTCATAGATTCTTTTCCGTTATTTAACAGTACTTTAATGTTTATATAATATATAAAATTAAATTCACATTTAATAGATTAATAAATGCTTAATTAAAAATATATAAATAAATTAAATGACATCAAAATCAAATAAATGAGAAACATAAATGAAAAAGTAAACAGAAGTAAAAAAAAAAATAAAAAGAAAGAAAGCACATAACAAAATGACCAAAACTTAAGCTAAAATTAAAATTAAAATATAAAAATAAAAGTGATCTCACATGAACAAATAAATTAATAGTATATACTGTAAATAGCACTGATCCAAACGCAGCAGAAATAAGCCAGTGGTCAGTTGGTCAGTGATTAATCGTCTCTGACCTCATCAAACACGTCCACTCTGGCATTGTTCTGCAGCAGGATCTTCACCACCTCTGTGTGACCCTGCTCTGCGGCCAACAGCAGCGGCGACCAGCCATTCTGTACCACACACACGTGAACACACACAAACAATTAAACACACACTTTAAAGGTCCCATATTGTCAAAAGTAAAATTTCCTGGCTTTTTTCATGATAACTGAGGTCTAGGGGCTATGTAACTACCATATAAGTTTCAAAACAGTCAATCCACAGTAAAGTGTACACAGCCTGCATAAAGTAGCTGTGCCTTTTCACGAGCCCTAGTGACTTCCGTAAAAATGTGACGTCCGATCTACTCAGTCACCGCCAGTCAGTTTGTTGTTTTACACACATGCACACAGACATTATTTCATACACGACATAGTCGTGAGATGCAAGAAATCTTCAGACGCGCCCATAACAACAAAAGACAATACTTTATTGAACCTTTTCTGATAAGAAGTGTGCGCTGCAAACGCAAGCATTTTTTGACGGTCGTTTCTGTCCAGTCTGCTCGTTTTATTGCGTTTAACCACAGCTGTCGTTGTTTTTTTTTTTTGTCTGGCGGTGGCAGCAGGTAACTTATGCAATCAAATTTCAAATTTAAGGCTGTATTACGTCAATTCTGGCACCCAACAGCACAACAAGAGGATATTTTAAGCTCCTTATGTAACTTCTGCGCTGGTTTGAATGGGCCGCCTCCAGTTTTCCCTTTGTTTTGCTTCCAGCTAGTGCTGTGACGTAGGTCCTACATGACCCTAGTTACCTGTGGTTGGTCTGGCCGTGCGTCACTCAGAATACAACAGGCCAATCAGAAGAGAGGCTCATGAATATTAATTGGACATGGCCAAAATCGACCTGTTCGTAGCAGAGCTCCTGAGAGAAGAGCTGTAAAAATATATTGTGATGGTTTTTGGTACTTATACTGCAAATATATATTCTTAAGTACATCAAAACCTACAATAAAACTCCAGAAAGGTGTACAATATGGGACCTTTAACACTAATGGACCAAACTACTTACAGTGGAGCTGACAGTACATATGTGCATCCAGGGTAATTACTGTTAACTAAATCTAAAACTAAAAATATGAACTATATTTTTTAATAAAGTTTTTTAAATGAAGTTGAAATAAAATAAAATAAATAAAATATTGGATGAAAAACAACAAATAATTTAAAAATTAAGCACAAAAATTACTAACTGTAAACTGAAATTAAAAGTAAAACAAAAATAACATTAAATCTAAAAATATATAAAATAAAAATGAATTACATTTAAGTTAAAAAAGAATAAAACATTAAAAAAAGTTTGCAGTTATTAACTCAAAGAGTTATTATCGTTAAATCAGCCTAATACTACTAAAAACATTTTGTTAACTGATATAAAGCTAAAGCAAAATCAAATAAAATATAAATATTAGATTAGATATCTTGCCTTGGTAACTAACTGAAATAATTTTACACTGAAGCATGAAAATTACTAACTGTAAATAAATAAATAAATAAATAAATAAATAAATAAATAAATAAAATAAAATGGAACTAAAACTAAAACAAAAATTAAAACCTAAATATACAAAATATAAAAATCAATTCTGAATAGTTACATTAAAGAAAATGACAAAAGCACATAACAAAATTACTTTAACTAAAATTACAATTAAAATATTAAAAAATAAAATTTCATTCAAAATATAAAAAATAACTAATACTAAAATAAGAAACCATTTTCTAGTGCTAGTGCTTTGGGAACATTTGATCTTTAAAAATAAAGTAAAAATAATGTTACCAGCTCAACAAACAAAAAGCACATTTTTGCATGTTTTATAAGATGGTCATACGCATGTTTTAAAGAACAGGTAAGGTACAAGGAAAGAAAACACTTGAGTCTATTCAGCTGTAGTCTGTGCCCTTCCTGAAGCGTCAGATCCGTCTGAGATCTTTCTGAGATGTGAGGCAGATCTCACGTTCACTGCTGATTTATACCTTGGCGTGTTTGTTGATGGCGGTCTGGAGCTGGTTGGAGGGGACGTTACTGAGCATCTCCTGAAGAACAGCGGTGTTTCCCACCCTGGCGCTGTAATGAAGAGGTGCCTCTCCGCTCTGAAGAAACAACACATTCACAATACCAGCGCACTGGTCAGTTTTGTGTAAAGACATCTGTCAAACAGCACAAAGCACACCTGTCGGGTGACGGCGGTGACGTCAGCGTGATGCTCCATCAGGATCTTGATGATGCAGGTGTCCTCGTCCGGCCGATGCACCGCGTCGCTCCTGAGCTCAGCTGCCAGGTGCAGTGGCGTCTCGC
The DNA here is from genome assembly GCA_036784905.1 of Acrossocheilus fasciatus. Lineage (NCBI taxonomy): Eukaryota > Metazoa > Chordata > Actinopteri > Cypriniformes > Cyprinidae > Acrossocheilus > Acrossocheilus fasciatus. The sequence continues at coordinate 4,696,337 of CM071956.1, forward strand.
CCTTCTGCAGGGGGCGCCAAACACAAGTAAAGCATGCAGGGTTTTGTCTGGTGTTTATGGTAGTTTATCATGTCGTTCTCATTGATCTGTGAATCTAACCTGGTTCCCTTCACGCACACAGAGCTCCGCCTCCTGATGGCTCCTCTCGTTGGTCAGAGAGTTTAAAATCTCCTCCACCACGCAAGCGTGACAGTGACGCACCGCAACGTGGAGAGGGTTTTCACCAACCTCAACACAAAATAACAACACAGATTTAGATTTAGATAATATTGATATAGAATTCAGTGAAGCTAGAACTAGAAGTGACTACAGAAACAGTGACTCTTCTACAAGAGAAGACAAAAAGGGTGAAAATGCTAATAAATTAATTAATCTTAGTACAGCTTATAAAAAAATGGGGTTGAATTAATAAATACAAAATATAAATAACTTTCAAACAGGACATTTAAATAAAAAATAAAATAAATAAATATTAGTATGGCTTTTTTTAAAAGTTGGGGTTTGAATAAAAAAATAAATATAAAGAATACAAAAAGAATGCAAAACACAAAATACAAAATAAAACTTTTGAACAAGACATTTCATTAAATAAATATATATACAAAAAAAATGTAGTATGGCTTTTTTAAAAGTGGACGTTTAATTAATAAATATAAATATAAATACAATACACAGAATTTAATACAAAAATATAAGATTTAAAGAAATTTCAAAAAGGACATTTTAAATAAATGAATGAATGAATAAATAAATCTTATAGCTTTTTTAAAAGTTGGGGGCTGAATTAATATTAACAAAATATAAAGAACATAATAAAAAAATACAAAATATAAATAACTTTTGAACACATTTATCCTACATAAATACATTTTAGTATGGTTCAAAGTTGGTGCTGAATTAATAAAAATAAACAAAATATAAAGAATGAAATACAAAAATACAATATAGTACATTTGCATTTTTATTATACCCATTCAAGGAAACATGTATGAAATAACATTAGTTAATACAATTGCATTATTTATTATTACATTTTTTGTTGTTGTTGTTGTGTCTCACCTTAAAATGCAGTATTTCTCCAGGACAGATGTTTAATAAAGTACCTTAGACTTCCAGGTCATGTCTCCACCCTCCAGGATCAGCGCTCGAATCATCTGCAGAGCACCGTGACGTGCGGCTACATGCATAGCGGTCTCTCCGTTCTGATCAGAGAGAGAAACACTGTTTTAATGGCAGGTTTACCGCTGTTAAACACTGAACCTGTGGCGCCCCCTTCTGACCGACCTCCTGCTCTGCGTTCACATCGGCTCCGCTCTTCAGAAGCATTTCAGCTGCCCGTTCACCTTCCTTCACTCTCGCTGCGATGTGCAGAGGGGTTTCCTGCGCCTTTATAGAGGACACACACGTCAAACAGCAGTTTGCTTTCATTTGCTGGAAAATTTCATAAACTGATAAAACACTTGGCAAAACAGCTATTATTTGCAGATTGATTCAGCCTTAACTTTACTGGACCTGAAATCAAAGCTTCCTACTTAAAAAAAAAAAAAAAAAAACTTTTTCCTGTTGCATGGAAAACATGCAGGTGCGGAAAAAAAAAAAAAAAAAAAAAATTCTATAACATTTTACAATAAGGTTCCATTTGTTAACAATGACACTTCTAAACTGTATATTAATTTCAGTTAATTTCAATATTTACTAATAACAGTGTTATTTTAGAATCACTGAGATACCATTATGTTTTATACTATTATTTTTAATTAGCTTTTCTTTTTTATAGTTTCTGTTTTTATTTTCATTTTTGTACTGTTTTAGTAATTTTGTTTTGTTCTTTTTTCAATTTTTGTCTATATAGTTTAATTTTTTCAATTTTTATTTAGTTTCAGTTATTAGTATTCAACTGTTATTTAGTAAGTTTTTTTAAATACATTTTATTTTATATCTTTTAATATTTATTTTATTTTAAGTAACAACATTTTTATGGTGAAAAATGTTCCTCAACTACCTGAAATAAAATAAATATATATTTCATTTCATTTATTAATATTATATTTTATCTCAGTTAACGTTTATTTTATTTCAAGTAACAAAAATTATTTTTATGGTTTGGTTGTTTAGTGTTTTTTTTAGTTTAGTATTTTTTTCTTCATGCGTCTTCAAGGATTTTTTTTTTTATTTTTATTTCAATTTAAATTTCAGTTATTTTAGTAGTTAAACTAAATTAACATGAGAAATCTTTCTGGACTCCTTTTTGATGGTTAAATTCAATTTTACTAATCAAAAAGCATGTTTAATTAATTAAAATCGTGAAACTTAAACAATTTAACATCAATTTATTAAAAGTTTTACAATTGTTTTTTATTTTTTTCCAACCTTATATTTTATTGTTACCAAATTCTGTGTTTTAGCATGTCTAATTATTTGAAAGCATAAAAACAAGTTTCATTTATTCTTACAATAGCCTTATGATTTTCCCTCAGAAATTCTGTGTATTTACATTTTTTAAGGCATAAAACGTTTAATTTACCTTTAATTTAATTTATTTAATTTATCTTTTAATGAATGAAAATTAAACCATTTTATTTAATATTACAATTAAAACACTGAAGAAATACTGTATGATTATTCCTTAAAAATAAGGTTTTAATCATTTTAGTAGTAGTAGTCTATTACGTACATACTACTGAACAATATAATATATTTCTGCTGCAATGTCTTTAAGTTAAACCGAACTTTTATTTTGACGGGTTGCCGTGAATACCTTTACATTTCTGTGTGTATATGATACGATGAGGATAGTTTTACTCAAATGAAACGGTCAAATGCTCATGAAGTGACTCTCAGAGCAGTACTTGTTTGCGTGAGAGTGTGTGTGTGCATCGGGGCAGAACTCCACTGTGTGCGATACAGAGCGCGCGACCATGTAACGTAGAGACCGAAATGCCATCGAGTAATTAAGATGAATAACATAAGGCTATTTAGTTTGTTTAATAAAAGAACAAGGTATAGACCCGTTCTATAGGAAAGAACTTCTGACTTCTAAATAATTGACTTCTGTTGTGATCTGGTGCTATAGAGAAAATAAAATTAACCTTCAAGGTGGGGCGGGCCACCCCCCTAATATAATGGGAGGGGAAACACTGGATACTGTAGCAAAAGTATTGTTTCAAACTTATTACAAATGTAAGTTAATGTATACTAATGAAGACTTATTGTAAAGTATTACCTCTTTTTCTTTAAAATTAGTTAAGATGATTCTTTTAAATAACTCCTCACTGAACTCTGCTGGAAATGTCTTCATGATAAATCAGATCCGTACAGGTGTGTTTTTACCTTTCCTCCTCTGAGCTGCACATTTGCCCCGAATCCCAGCAGCATCTGCACCACCTGCGGCTTGCAGTTCTCCACCGCGATGTGAAGCGCCGTCTGTCCGTCTTTAGACGTGGCGTCCACATGTGCCCCCTTCTGGAGCAGAGCCTTCACTACAGCCGTGTGTCCTCTCTTGGCCGCGGCGTGAAGACAAACCGCCCCTGACTGCACAACATTATAGAAATAAGATTAGTCACAACCAATCCTGAAAACAAGATCTAAACAGTTACAATAAAACAAGATTTTAGAGTTTAATCTGGATTTGGAACTCCCATAATGCAAGGAATTCGGTTTACTGCAAAGTATATCATGCACTGAATTTGCAAAAATCTAATGTAAAACCCTAATGCAACTTTTTCAAAGTAGCATTGGATTGCATCATTCTGATCCAAAAATGACTACATTTGGATTAGCAGAGCTTTAAATAGGGTCACATATCAAAATATAGGCTACTCGCTATATAATGAACAACAGGCAGAACAGTCAGCATTATGCCACATTAAGTGCATTTATTTGACAGAAAAAGCACAGTAAAATAATATAAATATCCCCTTCTATTTTCAATTTCTTTAAACAGTGAGATTGCTTATCTGACCCACAACAAATAAATAAAAATGAACAAATATACATGCAATTAGGATGCAATTGTAAGAAACTACTTTTGACTGGCTCGAGTCACTAATTAATATACAGTGATAATTACAACATATGTAATATACTGCATGTTAGAATATATTCTAAATTTTAAATTAGACATAACTTTTTATTTTAAATAATTTTTATAATTAAATATATTATTTTTTGCTTGATATTGACAGTTGTTTGGGGGATTATTATTGTAAATTAGGGGTGGGCGATATGGAAAATATATCATATAACAATTTTTTTGTTTGTTTTAGAAATATCACGATTCACGATTTTATCACGATTCTTTGTCATGTTGGTTTTACTATTTTGCAAGTCGTCTGAGCATTACAGCCAAACTAATTTCCCTATTATAAAGACAAAACCTTTCAAGGTAACAAAAAAAAAAAACAACACCACAGATATTTAGGCCAAAGTGCAACAAATAATAATAACAAAGATAAAATAATGACAAAGATACACATTACAACTACACATAATATACAAATGAAACAAACAGTGCTTTATTTTCAGGTACAAAACAGGTGTATTTAGCAAGAGCATTCGAGAAATTGAATGAACAAATATAAAAATAAAACTCTATATAGACTGATTCCTAAAGCAACTGTATTAAAGTTCTTCAGTCAATTTCTTCAATTATTTTTCTCTTTGTGTTTTGTTGTTTAATTAACGTTAAAGGAATAGTTCACCCTATCATCTGTCTGTCAATTCTGTCATAGTGTTTTATTTTTATACCACCATTTACTCACTCAAAAGTTGTTTTAAACCTGAGTGAGTTTCTTTCTTCTGCTGAATGTAAATGCTATTTTGAGGAACGTGGAAAACCGAACAGCTGTTGGTCCACAGTGACTTCTCAGGGCTCGACATTAACGCTTGTCTGCTTGTCCGGGACAAGTGAATGTTTTGGACGGGCAGGTGAAAGACAAATTTACTTGCCCAATCGGACAAGTAACTTGAAAAAGTCAATACCAAAAACAATAATAACTGCCTTTATTTGTGATACAGCCTTTGTTATAGGGGTGTGCGATTATATATCGTTTGCGATAATTTCGTAATTGTTGTTTTAACGAGTACATTGCAAGAATCAAACAAAGAGTGCACGCATAATTATGTAAAGTCATCTAGGTTTGACTAGCTCACGTGCATTCTTTCACTGCATGATTCAGTATTACAATTACAATGCATGAAGAATGATCAGAAAATTCAAGATATGGGGGAGGAAAATGTATGCATTTATATCATTTCATATAGTTAATATCACACGAAGATCGAACGCCGTTTTTTTTTTTTTTTTGCTTCAAAAATCATCATGATTACAAATGATAACAGTTCAATAAACAAGAAGTTAACATTTAAGAGAATTAAGATTTAGACACCATATTGCCTGTTTTTGCTCTATTTCACCAACAAAAATAACTCCAAACACAGCCACAGCGCTGTTTTGCGTCTCTGAGGAACATGACGGTGTTTCGTGCCTGAATGAATCAACCATTTAAATGATTCGGTTCAGTCGCAATGACTCCCTTATTAACAGTGACTTGATGCCACCTACTGGTGGTTTAAATTTCACATTTACAGGATTTTTTTTGTTTTATTATTTAATTTCAAATATCAGTATTCAATGTTATATGTATCAAAACATTATTTATTCATTTGTAATTGCAGATTAAATTATTCCATGTCCCTCAGAGCTGCATTAAACAGTGTGTAAATATATCTATTCCACTTCAGATGCAGCTTCTGTTTCCTCTGCATTGCAAAGATGAATTTTGTTGAAACTGATTTCATTTGTTTGGTAACAGCCCAAATGTCTTATTATACTAATTGACTGATTAAATTTAACTAATTAAAAATTTTTAAATTTAAGTTTGAAAATAATGAAAATTATATATATAATATAAATATTAGCATTTTATTTTTAAGTTTACTATAAAATAATTGTATTTGTATTTAATTCTAACTTTTTATTTTAAAATATAATAGTATTATCACACTTTATTATTTTGTTCATTATTTCATTTAAAAAGGAAAATCTAAATAAACTAAATGTGTTTTGTATAACTACAATAAATAATTATATTTATAACTCAATTTAACTTAATTTTTTCTCTCCGGGCAAGTAACTTTTATACTCGGACAAGTAAATGACAAATGTACTTGTCCGAAGGACAACCACATGAGAATGCTTAATGTCAAGCCCTGCTTCTATATGATTTTTTGCTGCTATCAAATTCAATGTGGACCAGCAACTGTTAGGTTACATACACATTCTTCAAAATATCTTCTTTTGTGTTCAGCACAAGAAAGAAACGAATACAGGTTTGGGACAACGTGACAATGAGTAAATAATGACAGAAATTAAATTTTAGGGTGATCTATCCCTTTAATGACAGTTGGCTGCATGTTTAATAGGCCTACTGTCCCTTTAAGACCTGCACACATCTAATATACAGGCACGTATACGTTTTTCTCTCAACTGTTTAGTTTCATTTTAGACATAACCAACTGAGTCTATATGTAAACATTGTGTGGTTTGACAATATTGGCACAAAAGATAACTTAGTTCAGTAAGCAGGTGCTGTTTGACAGGCTTTAGCGTGCACGCTTCGGGTGTACGTGGTGCTCAGAAAAAGCACATGTCAGACCAGCGCGCGAATGAAACATTTAAAAGCACATGCAAATAATAAGAGAGTAACTCTACCGCTGAGTTAACACTGATGTGAATGCATGTGGCGTTGTACAGTATACAGGGCTCCAGATGAACATTTGTGAGCAGTGGCACAAGCGCTAGCAAGTTCTACAGATGGTGGCACAAGGATAACAAAGATAATTTAATCATAAAAACGATTGTTTTGCATTAACAAGTGCAGTTACTAATAATATTACATGTTTATTTCTTGGTAATGCACATTTGACAGTAAAGCACTGAGCTTGAGTTTTAAATTTATTTTTGAATTTATTTTTATTGAAAACCGTAAGGAGCAAAATATATATTTTTTTTAATATGAAAAATTATATATTCTACTCATTAGCTGTACCATTATTCTTTTAGCCTATTATATTGAACGGACCGACAGCTTTAGCGATTTTCAAAAGAACGCTCTTTATTTTGATTCAGTTCCAAATTGAGGTTTTTTTTTTTTAATGGACTTTGTGACTTTTCTTACTTCATACACATGAAAAGTGTGATTTCTTGATGATTTGATATTTTATAATAGTGATTTTATAATATCAAAATGTAAAGCAAAAAAAGTGGAAACGATGATGAGCCAATAAGCCTCTCTGCTGCCATCTACTGGTTATAGTGGTAATCTGATGTCTTTTTAAATTTTATTTTAAATAAGGGTTTGTTTACCACGCAGTATATTTTGGTCATCCCATTAAAAACAACATTTAAATTGGATCATTTTTAGAGCTTTAAAGTGCTGGAAATAGTTGTGTGAAATACTTGAAAGTCATTGAAAAGTGCTTGAATTTCTCTCTCAAAAGGTTGTATAAACCCTGAAATGAATAATGTAATAACATTCGACTCTTTCTGCCACAACACCATGGTTACAGTTATCATTACTACTTCTGACTTTCTACATCGGCGCTGTTTGATCTGTTTATAACAGAATTCTGTGCAGAATTTGAATGCATCTCACCGGACCTCGCAGACATCTTTATTCATTCTGTGGAGAATTCATTTCTCATATGCAGCGCTTACAAAATTTAGTCGCAGTCTGGAGCCCTGGTATATGACGGAGGCACCAGAACTGCAGCTGATGGATTGTGCGCTGTAGATACTACGATATTTCTTCAAAAGCACATTGTGGAGACAGTTTTATCGTCCACCATCAAAAATCGTCATATCGCACACCCCTATGTAAATGTTTTCTCTTTTTTTTTCCTTACCTACTTCATCATTGTAATGCTTTTTGCAAAATTTCCTTTTGTTCCTAAAATACCTGAAACTGCCAATTCGAAATGTTAATAAATACTATAATAGTATATAAATAACAATGATTTAGGATTTACATTTTAAACAATTTTCATTCAGAAATTGCTAGTAAATTTAGAAATTATTACAAAGAAACCGCAAGTTAACACTGAATTAAAATGAAATACTGAAGCAGAAAGACTGAAATTGTATTTTCTTGTAAAACTTACTCCAATAATGTTTTCGTATTTTAATCTTAAGAAGTTTTGAACAACAAATACTGAAGGTCTGACTCAGAATCCAAACCTTCAGAAACCTCTCTCTTCTTTTGAACAAACAATTTTCAAGATTTAATCCAATCTTCAAACTGATAATAACCAGTCTACTAATAAACTAATTTCACAGATGTGTTGAGTACCTTGTTGGGCATGTGCAGCGAGACGCCTTTCCTCAGTAGCGTGAGAGCGGTTGCAGGGTGACCACATTGAGATGCGATATGCAAAAGTGTGTTGCCATCCTGTACAAGATCATACGGGAGATTTATTATCTTCACAGAACACAACGCTGTGCTCAAATTCTCACTCAGAGTCTGCAATCACAAATCAGAGATCTCAATATGGACTCAAATATTTCTCATCAAATGATCTGAGCTGCTCATCCTTCATTTTATACCTCTGTACACTTAGATTAAGACGACTAATTTGTGTTTGTTTTTCTTTAAGTTTCAATTGATCAAGTTTAAACTTAATTGACACTTTATTTTTGCATTTAAGTAGTAATAAATGATTTGACAGCGGATCACCTTTGTTCTTGCTAACACACATGACCTAAACTTCTCGGTGAGGATCTCGACTGCATTGGCGTGTCCCTGCTCTGCGGCAATGTGTAGAGGAGCTCTGTCCATCTGAAACAGAGGAGAAAAGACATACAAAAAAAAGAGACATAAAAATGTAATTAAATGATTAGAAATCAATAAAACACTAATTGAAAATTAATGAAATCATAAAAATATTCAAAAATTCAAAACAAAAAATTAAATAAGACACTTACTGACACAATAAAAATAATGAAAATAAAATGCATACTAAAAAAAAATGTATAATAATAAAACAAAAATAATTGTAAAAAAAACACTGACAATTAATTAAATCATAAAATGATAAAATAAACAATTTAAAAAAACAATAAATCAAAATAAAATGTATTCAATCACAAAAATGTAATATTAAAATTAAAATTAAAATAGAACACTGAAAATGAATTAAATGCCAAATATGTCAATCAAAATTCATGTTAAATAACAATAAAAACTAAATGCTTACTAAAAATTAAATCATTAAAAATGTAAATTGCAAAATAAACATTTAAAAAACACTTACTGAAAAAGATGAAATATTTTATATGCTTACTTGCATGTTATACTGCAATATGCGGATTGTACAATTTTTGTAATTTTAACTTTAATTGAGTTCAGTTTGCTGTCATTTAATTTCCTGAAGGCAGTTTGAATGTATTTAGACATAAAAACAATACTACGCTATGTAAGCTTGCTTATGTGTATGTTGCTGCATGAGTGTGTCTGTATGTACGCTTGTCCGTTTCAGATGTGAAGTTCATTGGAGGATCCACCTGCCACTCTGCTGACGTCTGTGATCGTGCCACCAATTGCCTGCTGTCGGGCAGTTTAAATCCACTCTAACATTTCAGTGGCGATTGGTCTGGGCTGGGTGAGGCTACGGCTCTGTGAGGACGGTTCTCTCTTGAGAGAAGACGAGTCTGATTTTTGTTGGGGTTATGGCTCTGTTGTTTTGCAGTAGTATCAGTGTTTTGCTGGTTGTTGATTATGACTGTGGTGTGCGCCCTGCACCTGTTTGATGTTAAACGATTGAGGCTTCTTTAGTCACTGATGAAAGTTGTGCAGGCTGTGAGTAAGGTAAGCATGTCGCGACATACATTAAGGCTGCGTTTACACTGCAAGTCTTAATGCACAAATCTGATCTTTTGACCATATCTTATTTTTTGGCCCGTCTGTTCACATTCACGTTAAACACGACTGGTATCTGATGTGTTTACATTAATTCCCGCCCAAAAGGATTGTCTGCAGTGATTTGCTTTACTATGCACAAGGTAGACCCTCGGGTTTTAAATGGCCGTGCTATTAAAATGACTTATATAATTCACTTCGAATGGCCATTATTATTTGCCAGCATGGACAACAGCTGTCATGGATGTTTTGCAGCACAAAATCTGACTGAACGGATAAAGACCGGAAAATAACAGTAATTTCAATTTGTTAGACTATTTTATCTACAGCTCATTAGAGGTAGAATTCTTTAGTGAAATAAAGATGATATTTATTGAAATGAATCGAATGAATTGGCAAGAGCAAGAGCGAGAGAGAGAGAGAAAGAACGCATGCACCCGCGAGCGAGTGAGCGAGTGGTAGTGAAGCACTGCGAACAAGCTTGTCAGTTTAATTACAAAAATGTGGGTTAAAATCCACATTTGGAAGTGGCTCAGATCAGATGCAAAAAAAAAAAAAAAACAACAATCAGATTTTTTGTGCCAGTGTAAATGCAGCCTTACTTCATGTAGATTTACTTATTGTGTTAGATACACCAGGCTAGGGCGAGAGGTGCTAATCTTGAATGTTTTTGTTTGGTTAGTCAGTATAATGTTAGTAATTGTGTCTCGTACGCTGAGAATGTTTGTTTCTACATTTTCTGTTGATAGTTTAGTTTGTTTAACACTAGTTACTGGGAGCTTTTGTTTTATTTAGTTGGATATAAGCATCTCTCTCACGCTCCTTCCTCTCCTCCAAATTGTTCTCGACTGGCTCATTCATTGCTTGTCCATATTGTAAATGTTTACTTCACTACTTCACTCTCTCTCAAGCACTTTAAAAGGAAATAAACATTTTGTTCCTTTCCCATCTTGATATGCACACACATAAATCTTGTATGTCTAATAATATCCCTAGATGTACCACAATTGATTGATGGGGGATGTAACAAATACTTAAAACAGTATTTTTACAAAAACTAAAATAAATAAATAAATAAATAAAAAACAGTACATAAATCCCTAATGCCAAGTGCATGATTTTCAAAATCATCGGATCATCGTTGTTTTCACTCTGTACGACTATCTGGGGTAGCATTCAGTTGCTGCTGTGTTCACACTGCACGATGGATCGGTGACAGGAGGTTACACACTGCATGACTTTACAACAGGAAGAATCGCTGACAACTCTGTCTGCTCCGCAAACTATAGCCAAACGCACACGAGAAGTGATAAAGGTAATAACGCAAGATCACACTGATATTATGGTCTATAAGACCTCCCCGAACAAACAATAACAAAATGACTTCTTTGTTAACAACATACTTCTGCTGGGAAAATTTTATATACACAAATCAAAGCACTTGAAAGTGAAACCAACGTTTTGTGCATTTTATAATGAGCTTGTTTCTTATACAAAAGCCTTCAAAGTGATGAAAAAGAAAAATGCAGTAAATCTTTTGTCCTTTATAGGAGAATATGATTTACAGGAAAAACTCTAGCCCCTTTTTATATTTAAAATAAATATATATATATATAAAATATATATATATATATATATATATATATATATATATATATATATATATATATATATATATATATATATATATATATATATATATATATATATATATATATATATATATATATATATATATTTTTTTTTTTTTTTTTTTTTTTTTTTTGCACCTGTTCTGTAGCTATATACTAATTTCTAATGCAAAAATGTACTGATATTGCCACGTTGTTTGTACATGGCTATTTAATTTTTAAAAAATTCCTCCCCAAACCTCCCGCTGCTGTATCTTGCTCTCTCATTGGCTGTAGGTCATCGCCGATGTATTTTTGAACTCATTTTACACAGCAGGATTTTGAATCACCAACAGGTCCAGATATTTAGCATGCCAAATATTTCACGGGTGTCGGCTACACATCGGCGATTTTCTCAGATCGCGTCTTTGATAATTCACACTGCGTGATTGTCACTCGCATGAACAAGCACCAATTCGTCTGCGGTTTCGCAAAACCTGTCGGCGAGTGAAAATCAGGGCTAAAATCATGCAGTGTGAACTCAGCATAAGCTTAATTAAATTAAAGAAAATATTTACAGCTCTGGAAAAAATTAAGAGACCACTTGAAAATTCTCAGTTTCTCTGGATTTACAATTTATAGTTATTTGTTTGAGTAAAACATAATTTTTTATTTTATTCTGTAAACTATTGATGACATTTCTTCCAAATTTTGAATAAAAATGTTGTCATTTAAAGCATTTTTTGACATTTGGTCAAAATAACAAAAAAAAGATGTCGTGTTTTCAGACATGTTTACCATACAAATGTTTTAACTTCAGAAGAGTTAAGAAATAAATATTTGGTGGAATAACGCTATTAAATTACAACAAAAGAACACATTTGTTATTTTGACCACTTGTCATTTATGCAAAAAAAAACAAAATGCTCTAAATCAGTGGTCCTCACTATTTTTTCACGAGAGTCAAAGTCAGTAGGAGAGCCACTTTTACTGCAAAGTATCAAAAGTTACATCCAGTCATAAATAGCATGTCTGCATATCCATCTGTCATCCTTGAACATACAATCTGCAATGCAATACAAAGGGGGTTATTTTTAAAAGTTATTTGCTTCTACATTAGCCCATCATGTATCTAACCATCCATGAGCACATTCGGCGTTAAAAGCTGGAAAGATTGAAAAGACAACTCTGCAGTGAGTCAATGTCATGGACGTAAGGGCAGAGCAAGTTTAAATATTTCTAGTCTATATTTCCATCTTGTAATTCTGCTGTTTTGGGTATTTTTTAAATATAAATTATTTGTAATAGAGCAGACACTGACTGTTGTTCATGTATTTATGACCTCATTTGGTCAAGACGGCAGACGCTGAAAACACTGCGCGCTCCAGTATGCTTGTAGTAAACGAAACAGCGCGTCTGTGCATTCATTCATAACGAGACACGCAGGATTCATATTTAAATGGTATTTTTGCAGCTTAATATTTACAGATAGTCCATATCGCGATTTGATTTAAGTGCAATGACCTACTTTTGATTTATTCATCCAAACTTTGACAAATTCAATGACATTCCGCGTTATACAGTAACGTGTGAGTTTTTTAATGGATTATGTTATAGCCCTGCTTGTTACAACAGCCCTGCTGTTGTAACGCTGCTCTAAATTAATTTTTTATTTTTTTTTAAATTTGGAAGAAATGTTATCAGACCCTTATAGAATAAAACAAATATTAACATTTTACTCAAAACCATACCTATCAGATCCAGTAAATCCAGATACATTTTCCAGTAAATCCAGATAATTTTCAAGAGGTCTCGGTTTTCCAGAGCTGTATATTGTATTATACAATATTAATATATAGATCAAAGGGTTTCGGCTGACAGAAACATTTGGGAATCCTTATAGATAAACAGGCACTCTTTATAACTGAATTGACTCTTCAGTTATATATATAACCATTATAGTACAATGTTTTCAGTCTCACCTTGTCTAAGATGTTAGGATTGGCCTTGCAGTGGTATAAAAACTTCAGCATGTTCTCGTCTCCTTCCAGAGCGGCGATGTGCAGAGGAGTCTGCCATTCATTCTGTAAACAAACAAGGCATGATGGGTAATTAGCTCAACACCACTCTGTCCTTTCCAGTTATCGCACAGAAATGGAAACACAATGTTTGTTTCAAACAGCAGCACAACATTGACTCATATGTTCTCTATATTAGCAAACCTAAGTTTCTTCTTATTGCTCTCCAGGTTACTAATAGCTGCTGGCATAAAATTCAAGGCATTGATGATTACAAAACCACCACTGGCTCTGCATCCCTTTACCTAAATTCATTACTTCAGACTTAAGTGCCCTCTAGAAACTTGCGTTCTGTAAGTGAACAGCACACTAATGTGCCATCCCAAAGAGGAACAAAATCACTTTCATGGACTTTCACCTCAACTGTTCCCTCCAGGTGGAATCACCTGCCCAACTCAATCCCAGCAGTCCTTAGACATCGTCAAGAAACACATCTCTTCCATCGACACTTGAACCTCCAACACTAAGCACTCTTTATTCTGTTTCTATTCTATCTGCTTTTCTTTTTATTTATTATTGAAAATGACCCTCTAACACTAGAACGCTCTATTCTATCTACTAGTTTTCTTTTAATTTATAATAAAAAAAAAACAAAAAAACACCAACACTATTCTAATATATAGATCACATAATGTGTCTATACACACACACACACACACACACACACACACACACACACACACACACACACACACACACACACACACACACACACACACACACACACACACACACACACACACATAATATATATATAACAAAAAACCTTGCTACTGTACGTGTACTGCATTAGACTATCCGGGACTTGTCACAGCACATATTATTGCTCTTCTGTTGGTTTTGATTGCATCTATTGTCCTCATTTGTAAGTCACTTTGGATAAAAGTGTCTGCTAAATGACTAAATGTAAATATAATGTAAACGTGTGTGTGTGTGTGTGTGTGTGTGTGTGTCCACCTTATGAAGATGAAGCACTCGGACACTCTCTAATGAATGATGAATAACTAATCAGAAAGCACTTAAACATGAATCTGAAACTCAATCTGTGCTTTCATCGATTTGGATCCAAATCAACTACTAATTCAGTCCCTACCAGGGTTATTATCATTAACATATTCATATAGGCAACATTTCTAACATTTCTATTTTTTTTGTTTTTTGGTCTCATTGGGATACTATTATAGCTTTTATTAATATTTTGAAGTAGTTTTTTTATTTTACTTTTTTGTTCTCATTTTAATTTTTGCAAAATTTAAATAATTTCATTGTTCAGTTTTTAAAGTGTTTTTATTAAGTTTATTTCAGTTTTAGTTAATTGAGTACATCAGTGCTGCCTGAGGAACTAGCTGAAATAAAATGCCTTTTATTTTATTTCAGTTCAATTTATTTCAAGTAAAAAAGGTTTATTTTATGGTTTTAGTTATCTATACTAACCCTGGGAGCAATATTATGATGCAAATAACTGCCTGCTCATCCATCCCTGACCTTTAACAGGACAAACATTTTCCTCCATCCACCCTTCAAACTCACTCTTCACTCGTTTCCAAGCCTCACAGAAAACTCCAGACCGCTCCAGAAGCAATCCCAGCTGTCACAGCAGACTTTAAATGTAACGCTCAGTGACAGCGTAGTTTGGCTTCTTTCCTGACAGTTCAAGGATGATGATGAAAGATTAGAAAAAGCTTTAGAAAAAAATAACCCAATCTTCATACTTCAGACATCTGATGTTAGCAAAAGTGTCATTATGTCTCCAACAAAACTAAAGAAATATGAACAAATATGTCGACTGGTCCTTTAATATTCATAACTTCCTCACATCCTTCAGAGATTTTCATCCTCACATTTGATTCACCGGTATTACAGTATTTTGTTTAAATAATATATATTTTTTAAATTCCTAAAGTAATTCTAGGTAATTAATCAAATTAATTAAAAAAAAAATTAAAAATTTTAAATAAATAAATGACTACAATTGCATGTAACTAATAGTAAAATAACACACGTTATCTGCACAGGATGTGGCTAAAGTGATCAGCGATCACACTGTCTATCTCCAGTTAGACAGGGATAATTGTCACGGATGTTTTTGAGATTTTCTTCCCTTTCCTTCCTTTCCCTGAGGGGAAGAAAGCACCATTAACAGGAAGACAGAATTGGCGAGCAATCAAACGGGGCCAAAAATGTCAACAAGTCCCTTATGTACAAAATCTGCCTTTTTCTTACTCAAAACGCCTCCAAAAATCCATTATCTTCTGTCCATTAACTCGGTCCACACATCTGCCATTGCCTTGTGTCTTTTCTTATCAAAGCTCTCAGTGAGATCGAATCTGTTCTTTTATTCTGTTCCTGGCTCTCACATTCGGGTTAATCGAGTGTATAATTATGGTGGAAACTGCACACACTTGTATAACAGAAACCTGGAATGCAGTTGCAAGGAAAATAATGTCTAGATTTGATCTAATCTTCAATTAAGTCACATAATTAAACATAATCTGCTTAAACACAAATTACACAAAATATTATTTTATTTTCCATTCAAAAGTAATTCTCAGGCTAATGACTTCTCCAAAAGTTCACTTGAATCAGTAATGTGGAAAAAAAACTTTTGACTTTTTCCAAACGGAGCAGTTATCAGCACAATATCACTGAAGCGCAGCTCATCTCTGCCCGCGGTCACCAGCGTACTCGAGAAGTGTGATGAGATCTGCGCGAGCCATTCCTATCGCGACGCTACGTATGTGATCTATTTGAATTATTTAGGGAAACAGCCGCTTTAAAATCTTATGCAGAAAGTCGAACAGTATCTAAAAAAAGGCAAACAAACTAAAAAGACTGATGAAAAGAGGAGAAAACAGTCTTGAACATATATTATAATCTTTTTAAACTACTCATGACCACCTTTACTAGAATTTATCACGTTTTATTGTAGGCTTTATTATTGTGTAAAATTTAGTCTAACTTGTTGTAGAATTTATATTAGATAATCTGTTAAGGGAATAGATTTTTCCCTATAGATTTGTATTATAACTGTGACATATTGTAGCTACTGGTTCTAAATGTTCAGGGGGTTGTTTCTTCATAACAAATGCTATATTGATTAATTTTTAAAAAAAAAGTCATTATTGGCCTGGTAATGATTAATAGGCTAGTCTTATTATAAGAAATGATACAGTTACTCTGGTACTATGGTACATTGCCTTCAGCTATTCCAAAAGATGGCATAGATTAAATAATTAAGAGCCTGATGAACTGTTAAGGAGTAAGAAATAAACAATATCAATATAAGAAAATGTTAAGTTAGATTGACTTCCCATGGCATGCTGAATTAGAACATTATCAAACTATAGCCTATAAGTGCCTAAATAATATAAAATACATTACATATATATCCTACCCAGATAGCAACAGAGTGTGGGCCAAATCTAGCTTACATTCGGCACTTCTGGCTTAATTCTGGCAGTGTTTTTTTCACAGTCTGGTGTGCAACAGCGTTTGGCTGAGCTCTGGCTGGAGTCTGGCCAACCAAAAGAAACTAAGCAAATTGTGTCTATTTGGCTGAGCCGTGGCTGGATTTTGGTCCGCCAGAAAAAGGAAAATATTCAGCTGGAGATCTGGGTGGGTTTTGGTTAGCCGAAGAGTACATAAAAGATCTCTGGCATGAATGTGATTTAGAGTAAAACAGACTTGTGTAAGATGTCTTCCTAATTTTCTAAATCCTTTACAATATTTATTCAAATAGCAGACACTTTTGGATATTATAGTTAATTAAAGAAACGTTTATGTACTGAAATCAACTGAGAAATAAAACATGATTGTGTTTTTAATTAAAAAAAAAGAAAAACACAACACCACGCAGCTCCCCAGTACTGCTCGGTGCTTTTTGGCTAGATTTAAAACAAAGAAAATCACACTTTTAGATAAACAAGGCAACATATGCACTTGTGTCTTGTGGAGGTAGAAAAACAAAGTTCTTTAAGACTCACGGGACTGCTTGTAATAAAGATTTAAATGTAAAAAGCACGAGCCGACTGTTTCTGTCAGTGAAAATATTTGTGATAGCCTAATGCAAGAAAAGTAGGCTAGACTTTATGCTGTGTGTTTAAATGTGTTTCCACTTGCTTAAGCAACTTAATATACAAATCTAGAAGCCAATGCATTCAATACGTTGTTTATATTAATTGAGTTTAAACACGAATATGAAAGATTGTATAGCTGTACTGTAATAAAAGAGGATCATGATGCTGAAAAGGAACGTTTGGATTTGAAATCAAAATAATGGATAAATATTGTGTTTGTGGTAAATAGCCGTGGACCAGGAGCAGACTGCAAATGTGTTCTGTGTGAAAACACGAGTCCGTGCAGCCTCTGCACTGCAATGCGATGACAGTTTCCAATGCATCTTGGAAATAGTAGTTGATTTATATCTACGGCGTTAAATCCGCTTCACTTTTCCTCTTATTCTTCTTTTAAAAACTGAAGTAACATGTAGATTTCACCCATTTCTCTACAGTGCGTTACTTGATTGGCTTTTTGTTCGTGTTCAACTCCTCTCTGTCATTGGATTTCTTTTGTTTTTATGTTAAAGTACTACAATTATTCTCAGTCCCCATTTACAGTGCATAACGGAAAACATGTAGTCTTACAGTGAGTGAAGTAACGTGAAAAAGGGCTGTTAAAAGAGTCAATAAGATGTCTGAATCTGGGGAAAAAGGAATTAATAGGAATTAAAAAGTATTGCAAATTTAGACATTTAGACATTTAGCCATTTTGCAGACGCTTTTATCCAAAGCGACTTACAATTGGGGATACAAAAAGCGATTCATCTAGAGGAGGCAATCCGACAAACGTAGTGCTTGTAACACCAAGTCTCAGGCGTTGTTTAAATAAGTACAAGGAGATTGTGTGCTATGCTTGGACACAATCTACACAAGTATGACAACTAAACATAACTGCTTTTCTGTATTGGCCTTTTTTTTTTTTTTTTTTTTTTTTTTTTCCTTTTTTTTTTAAATAAGTTTATTCACATTTGTGTTTTTCTTGCAGAAATCATGTGCCACACAGTCAGCTTTGTTGACACTGAAGAAGTTGAGGTTGTGCCTGCAATCTGGGTGAAGAATGGTGTGCGTCTATGGCCTCCATACAAACATTTAAATCATTTTTTTTTGTTTCACCTCAATAATAGAATTGAAAAACTTTTTCTCTAGGCTTAAGCCTAGTCCAAGACACCAAGTGTTGGAGGCAACCCCTGAAGTCTTTGTCTGCATATAAAGTTAAAATTATATATACTGCACTTTACTAATTATTCATAGTGTGCAGTTATTATAAAGTGTTACCAAGTTTTCTTCAATTTGCGACTAAATCACACAAAATCACTGAAGTTGTTGGTCAGTTCCATAAGACTATAGAAGAATAACGGTACATTTAATAAAAGTACAATATATACCTTTTCTACATAAAAAATAGATTTTGTACATGTTACTGTTGTTAATAAAATAAATTTTGTAAGCTTCCCAACTCAAGCTTAGTGCTTTACTGTCAAATGTGTATAGACATGAAATAAACATGTAATATTATTAGTAAATGCACTTATTAATGCAAAACAACAGTAATTTTATCGTTCATATATTTCACATCCCTCTGAAATTAAGAAATACTTAAAAGAATACTGCACATCGTAATTTCTATGAGTTACGTCTATTTATCATCAAAGCATTTGTCAGTAACACATTTAACATGGGGAATATATGTGAATGATTACATTGCAGGCTGATTTAAGGTGTGCCCCTAAATTTTCGGCATGTGCTCCTAAAAATTTTCAGTGAGGGGCTACAGTGCTCCTAGTAAAAATAGTTAGTCTGGAGCCCTGTAACTATGTTGTTACTTTATTGCACCAAATTTGCATAGATGACAGCATAAAAAAGACCATTTCACAAAAATAAATATATAAGCAAACAAACAAATAAATAAACCTTATGAGTGAGCATGACCCCGGGACTCTACTAAAACAGTTCACACTTAAACCCCCACAAAGTTCAAACCAAAACTACACCCTTGGCATTCCCTAAGTTTATTAACAAACTAAAACCATAAAAGATAAATAAAAAAAACAAAACATTTTTGTTACTGAAATTAAATATACATTAACTATTTTAAAAAACCTAAACTAAATAAAAACGAGAAATGTGTCAACTAAATAAGTTTTAGTACTAAAATAACTAAAACTAATAATTAAAAATGTATAAATACTATATAGACATATTGAATTTTAAAAAATTACAAAAACAAATACAAAAAAAAAAAATTAAAATTAATTAAAATCTAACTGAAATTAAAGTGAAAACATACTGTAAAATATAAAAATAAAATATAATTCAAAATTAACAAAAACTATAATGGTACAGAATATCAATTATTCTAAAATAACACTGTTTCACTACTGGCCTGATGTGAACCATTACTCAAACTAAATAGATCTCGGAACATCTACAATTAATAACTTATGACTTGCTTTAAACTGGAAACGGTCACAAAAACATCTCTGAAAGCCTTGATGTTCAACTGGTTTGGTAAAATCATCTTTCCATCAATCAAAGGTCACTGGCCAACAGGACACAGACTCAAAGAACCTGACAAATCAACACCAGAATAGCCCTTTGAGCATGTCTTTGCTCGTTGTTTGAGAGAGAGAGAGAGAGAGAGAGAGAGAGAGAGAGAGAGAGAGAGAGAGTGAGTGAGTGAGTGAGTGAGTGAGTGAGTGAGTGAGTGAGTGAGTGAGTGAGTGAGTGAGTGAGTGAGTGAGTGAGTGAGTGAGTGAGTGAGTGAGTGAGTGAGTGAGTGAGTGAGTGAGTGAGTGAGTGAGTGAGTGAGTGAGTGTCTTACGTTCTGAGAGTCTGGATTTGCCCCAAACTCCACCAAGACTTTGGCCATCTCAACGTCTTTCCGTCTGCAGCAGATGTGAAGTGCAGTGTCGCCGTTCGCCTGGAAACACAATTCAACCATCAGAACGCAAACCAGATACATCATGCTGAGATGCAAAATTGGGTCATATGGTTTCAAAACAACGACCAATCATGATTTTGGTATTGATTCTGGGTTTGATGCAGGGTTATAATCATCAACTAAACTAAAACCATAAAAAAATAAAATAAAATAAAAAAATAAATAAAAGTTAAATGACTTATGCCCCTTTTTAGAATATGTAATGTAAGTCTAAGGTGTCCTCAGAACGTGTCTGTGAAGTTCCAACTCAAAATACCCCACAGATAATTTATTATATTGTTTTGAAAATGCCTATTTTGAGTGGAAACAGAAACATGCTGTATCTTTAAATGCAAATGAGCTGCTGCTCCCCTCCCCCTTTTCCAGAAAATGGCTGTGCCTTTACAGGTCATACCTCAGATACTGTGACAAAAACATTTGTTTGGTTTTGATTATCATGTCTATCACACTGAAATCATGCGTTTTAAACCATATTAGTTTAAAGGTGTCATAGAATGAAAAACTGTCTTTACCTTGGCATAGTTAAATAAGAGTTCTGTACATGGAAATGACATGCCGTGAGCCTCAAACACCATAGTTTCCTCCTTCTTATGTAAATCTTGTGAATAAAAAAAAAGACCACTGAAAAACAGGCGAATCAGAACATCGACTGTTACGCAACAGTCGGGATCACTACACCCCCAACATTTGCATAAACCCGCCCATGTTCAAGGCCAGCCGCCAGCCGAACCTACACAACCGAATCATCAGAAGTTCTGCAGGTATTGTGAAGAAACAAGCGAGGACAACAGCAAAAATGGCAGATCAGGGAAATAAATGTTATGTTCCAGGCTGTGCAGGGGATGTGAAGTGCAGGGATAGGTTGGTGTCTGTATTCAGAAAGCCACGGAAAGCAAATAACGCGTTCTAATAAAATAACGCGAGCCACTAAAGGGACATGGTTAGCTGCTTGCTGGTGGTAGCCTGTTACAGTACATAAGATTTCACTCACCACATAAACAGAGTACGGAGAGATGACTGAGGATGATGGCGAATGATTTACAGATCCTGAGCACCACTGACAAGCATCTGATCTTGTAAAATGTGTGGCAAGTAATGCCGCTCCATAGTATAAACATAGTTTGTGCGATGGCGTATCTCGAAAGTGAAACTATATCGACCGACTAAAAGTATTTAAATATATATTTTCTTCCCTGTGTTTCCTTCCTGCTGTGAGCCACTGAAATGGGCTGCACTGTGAAACAGCCAATCAGAGCAGAGCTCAACATTATTACTCATGACCCTGCCAAATAAGCCAATAACAGACCGTTTCATTCTAGGGAGAAATCCTAGGGTTGTAAATGCACATGTAAAACCGTTTCTGGAGAATTTTTGCCCATTCCTGAGCCACATACCTTCTATGTAGATATCAGAGAACAATTTAAAATATTGTATCAATGCATTCAATGGCACCTTTAAACTTCTGATATACAGTTTTCTGAGGGCACACATCCGAAGCATTTGCACAGAAAGCATCTGTCACATGGCATGTGAGTACTAAACTAAGTTCTCTTTCATGTCTTATTGCACTTAAACTGTCAAATACAGAAAAGTTTGTTAAAAACATGAGTTACACGAGTTACAAAAACAGTCGGTTATATCTGTGAAGGTAAACAGCGGAGTAAGAAATCATGTTTATATTAGATCTGTGTGACAGCTGTGTAAATAAATCAATAAATCCACTGCTCTCTTGTCTCCTTTGAGGCTGGGACTCTAAATAGTATTCTGTGCTCGTCAGTGCAGCCGTGGCTTTCACCATGGCGTTAGAACTAGTACACCACTGTCACTTGCAAAAACACAATGGCCGCGCCATGGGTGGAAACGTGCAGATCAAGGGGTGGTAATACTATAATAAGGTCCCCTTTCTACGTCATGGGGAGAGTGAAATTTGAGTGGCTCGTTTTTTAACAAGCTTGCTTATCAAAACAAAGTTACTGGGTTGTCCTTTTTCATGTTTTGCATGCAGATGCGCCAGGGATCTGATTATAGCACTTAAACGCGGAAAAAGTCATGTCACCTTTAACTGAAATAAAATAAAACATCAAATAAATTAAATCAGATTTCACTTCAGCTAGTTGCCAAGACAATATTTCTCATTTTTGTTTACTTAAGGTACTAAAATAAATAATACTAAATAAACTTAAACAAATAAAAAAATTATAAAAAACAATATAGACAGTATAAAGTTAAATGTGAGGACAAAAAAAAAAATATAAAACTAAATGAATTCAAATGAACAAAAACTCTAATAGTATATTTGTGACAATAAAATAACACTGGTTTGACGTTCCGGGTCAAAGGCAAACGACGATGTCCAACATCTTTTAAAAACATGGCAAATTTTTTGAAACGCAATTTTTGTATTCAAGTTGGTTTTACCTGTTTGTTTGTTTTTTCAGCAAAAATAAATAAATAAATGACTCATAAAATGTCAAGTAGCTTCCTGGATATCGGAGGTGTCAAACTGACTGATTTGGTGAACAAAAGGTTTTTCAAATATTAATAATATTGTAAAATAACATTACCTCTAGGGCTGGGTATCGATTCAAATGTCCCGATTCGATTCGATTCGATTCGATTCGATTCTCGATTTTTTTATTCCATTCAGTGAATATAGTTTTAATACAAAAGCTATTGATATTTCTAAAAAATGAACAGTAAACATCCGTTTACAAATGGTGAATTAATAAAAAAGAAATTAAGAACCACAGGCCTGTATTTTAAACCTATTCCTTTTTTTGTATAGGATCCTTTCTTGAACAATAATAGGGCCCTATGAAATGTTCTTAATTTTTCTGGTAATCAGATGAAGGCATAAAACATTAATTTAATTTATCCCAATCAAATTAAACCCTTTTATTTTTTGGCAAACAAAGTGCTGCACGACAGAGTTTTACTGTTAAAATTAAAAAGAAAACAAATGGGATTATTCTTTTACGAATAAAGATTTATTTATATATATTAATAGTAGTAGCATTGAGTCTTAAGACTGCTCTTAACGTTAAACTAAACTTTTATTTTTATACAGACATGAAGAAAAGTGAACTGACCTATTTAAGAACTAGAGAGCTTCGTTTTGAGTAAAAGATGAGTGCTAAATTTCCACTGATGACACTTAAAACCAGCTAAATCAAACAAATGTGGTAAAACTCAAACTGAAAGTCAACCATTGCAGTTTTATGTTCAGAGTTTCCTATTCAGAACTTTTTTTATTTGAATAATCCTAAATTACAGTACATTATGCTGTAACTGAGAACATGTTTGTTAACTTCTCAAATGGAGTTCGAAAATAATATTAAAAGGCATTTTACATTACAGTTACTTATTTGACTTGAATAAAAACAAAATAACTTGATTTGATTGTATGAATACAATCTTCAGGTTTGGAAGGTGATGCTTACTGCCTTCATGGCTCTGAGCTGCGGCTCGGATTGGCCGGAGAGGAGTTCCCGAACAATCACAACATTCCCAGCTTCGACAGCCAGCAGCAGCGGAAGGCAGCCATCCTGGACAGAGAGGAAAACGGCAGGGAACATTTGATCTCGTAGTGAAGAACATCTACTTCTCAGCTGTATTCAACAATTACAATCATATGACAACACCACATAATCTGGCCATTGTAGTAAAAAAGACCTGGTTTTAATGAACTAATTGTAATTTTTACATTTACATTTAGTCATTTAGTAGAGGCTTTTATCCAAAGCAACTTGCAAATGAGGACAATAGATGCAATCAAAATCAACAAAAGAGCAATGTAAGCGCTGTGACAAGTCCCGGATAGTCTAAAGCAGTGCAATTTTTTATAACAAGTAGATAAACTAGAAAAAGGATAGAGAACTTAAGTAGATAGAATAGAAATAGAATAGAGGATGCTAGTGTTAGAGGGTTAAGTTTTTAATAAAAATTTAAAAAAATCAGATGGAATAGAAATAGAACAGAGAGTGCTATTGTTAGCATCAAGTTTTTTAATAAATAAAAAGTAAATGCGTAGAGAGAATAGAAATAAAATAGAGAGTGCTATTGTTAGTAATTTCTTTAATAAATAAATAAAACAAAGATAGAATAGAAATGGAATTGAGAGTGCAAGTCTTAGAGGGTCAAGATATTTTAATAAATAAATGGAAACAAACAAGTAGATAGAATAGAAATAGAATTACATTTACATTTATGCATATAGCAGACGCTTTTATCCAAAGCGACTTACATTGCATTCAAGTTACAGTTTATCAGCTCTTGCTTTCCCTGGGAATCAAACCCATGATCTTGGCGTTGCTAGCGCCATGCTCTACTATTTGAGCTACAGGAAAGCCCTGTATTGAGAGTGCTAGTGTTGGAGGGTCAAGTGTAGATGGAAGAGATGCGTTTTAGGATTTTGTTGAAGATGGCTAATGACTCAGCTGCTTGGATTGAGTTTTTAAGCAGGTGATTCCACCAGGAGGGAACAGTTACGGTGAAAGTGATTTTGTGCTTCTTTGCGATGGCACTACAAAGTGTCGTTCACTTGGAGAACACAAGCTTCTAGAGGGCACATTTTCTCATATAATTAATCAATGAGCGCGATCAATGCTTTTGTACCTTGTCTGGTATAAGACGAGCATCTTTGCTGCTGAACTTGAGCAGAGTCTGCACGACTCCAAGTCCTCCGGTCGGTCGAAACGCTGCGTAGTGCAGGGGCAACTGATCACTGGGCTGAACATGAATGAGAATTCAGTGAAATCAATGTGAGTTCATGTGTTTTTCGACATTTTAATACTGAAGTCACAAAATGTTTGAACTGTTGCAAATGTTTATCTCCCTGTGAAAACAACTGGACAATTGTGATGATTCTGATGGAAAATAGCTTTTGATGATAAATTAACTCAATATAAATCTTCTAAAAAAAACCTTTAAAAGCTGTCACACAGCAACATAAACACTCAAGTGAAGACTGTAAACAATCAATTACACCGTCATGCCCATTTCCTGTTTAAACAGGATACGTTTTCTGAGACCCATGTCACTGGTCACGATCATGCATTCATAGGTCAATGAATAATCACATTAAAAGACTGTTCTACTGTTATATAATGTTATTTACATTAATAAAAATGTACAACAGTAAGAAATGTGTGACTAAAAGCCATGATGTTTGATTGACTTTTAGTTAAATGTTTAATGCAATTAAATAACCCATGCACATAAACATTAAACTATTTTTTATAGTTTGTACCAATTTGTTTGGTCTTTTACCCCTCAAAGAAACACATATCTCAATATGAGCTGAATGTGATTATGTGAAGATAAAAGTGAACTGAACATCTCACCCCTGCTGGTAAATTGGGATCAGTTTTTCTGGCCAGTAGTTTGACGATCTCGTCTTTGGAGTGAGCTGCAGCGATGTGTAACGCTGATCTGCCATCCTGATCAATAGAAACAATATAAAAAAACTAATTCATAATAATTTTAATACAAAACAGGTATAATGTGTGTCTAATATACACTAATATGCATGGGACCGGTAAGATAATTTTTTTTTCTGTTTTTGAAAGTCTCCACATTAAACATTTTTTCCCCACACAAATATGAAGCACCACTACTGTTTTCAACATTTAGAATAATAAGAAATGTTTCTTGAGCAGCAATTCAGCATATTAGAATGATTTCTGAAGGATCATGTGACACTGAAGACTGGAGGAATAAATTATTTCTTAAATTTTCATTGTATTTTTGATTAAACAAATGCTGCATTGATGAGCAGAAGAGACTTCCAATAAACATTTTAAAAAAATCTTACCAATCACAAACTTTTGACCTGTAGTGTATGTCTTTCTACAGCTATGACTGTTTGAGAGTTATGAGAATATAGAGAAAAATAAAGAAAATCAAATGCAATGGTACATTTTAATGATCATCTCTGATACTGACTTCAAAGTGTAAAAAGCACGAATTGTGCTGTAATCATGTCACTCATGTGTAATCATCTGTGCGCTATTGACCTCACTGTCTTTTTTCACGGGAGTCTGTGTCTCAGACTGTGAAGTGGACAACCATAATCCTTGTAGAGGTTGTCCAAGGACATTTCACGACAGAAGCTTTGAGTCACTGACACAAATTGACTCCAACGGTTCAGTGAATCGCCTTTACACACATGCACAGCTGGACAGACATTCCAGCCGGATCGCCAAGAGTTACCGAATGACCACAGATCTCGTAAGTTTGTGAGCAAAGGGGAAAAGGATGCAAGCAGTCACACCACTTTGGGGCTGTAGCTATCGAATATTTTAGTAATTGAGTATTCTACCGAAAATTCTATCGATGAATCGAATAAGAACTTTTTCTTTATTAAAGAGCAATACTAAATATACAAGTGAAAATAAGACAGGTCTCTGAAAATGAACAAGTAATTTGTTTCCTTTTAGAATTTTTTTTTACATTTGTATTGCTGAAATTGCATATATTAACAAAACTAAACTCATTTAGTGCATTTAATTGCCATAATACATTCAAAATGCAAATACAAATATATAAAAATGATAAAAAATCTATTTCAAATTACTTTAAAAAAGGTAAACATAGTACAACCTAAAACTAAGACATAAATCAAAATAATAGTAATATAAAAAAAAAAATAAAACCTAAACATTGTGCAACTTAACTTTCAAGTTTCAGCCTAACTACAGCTCAGGCATGACATAAGCCTTTATTGTCTTCTTAGAAGGCTTTGTGGCTTTTGTAAGATGCAAAAATTAGTGGGAAGCTAACGTGGAACAAAAACAAGAGTCCATACACACAACATTTATTAACAAATTTGTCAGCAACATGAATTTAAAGTTATTTGGAGAATAAACCCTCTTAAATGTCTCTCTGCATACTGGTGGGGGGGGGGGGGGGGGGGGGTGTGTGTGTGTAATCCTTTAAAGGAGCATGTGGTTGCAAACACAGTGCACTCTATGCAGTTACAAGGATGCACCGAAATGAAAATTCTGGGTCGAAACTGAGAATTTGGGATGTGCTTGGTCAAAAACCGAAACTGCTTTGTAATAATTATTTTATTCAATAATATAAACTAGTTTTGTAAGACTTTTTAATTTAACTCAATTTTAATGACACAGAATTTAAAAAACACAAGCCAATAAAATAACCACACTTTTATTGAAAGAAATTTGGACAGAAAATATATTAATATTAAATATCAATGTATTATTTTTATTCAGTTCTATGCAACAGAATCAGACATAACTGTTGTTGTTTTTGACTAATTATCCAAATAATGTAAAATTAAAACATGGAAGAAATGTTGTGTGATAATTTCTTAAATGAAGTTGTAATAATAGTAGTAGTAGTAGTAGTATGTACATTGAACAATAGTAATATATTTCTGCTGCAATGTCTTCAAATTAAACCGGACTTTTATTTTGACGGGTTGCCGTGAATTCCTTTAAATTTCTGTGTGAATATGATGTGACGCTAGTTTTACTCAAATGAAACGGCGAAACGCTCATGAAGTGACTCTCAGAACAGTTCTGGAGATGTTGTTCGTGTGTTTATGTCCTCATTGAGATGGCAAACGCTGAAATCACCGCGAGCGTCATGCCCGCTTCAGTGTGTGTGGGGTAAAGGAAAATGCGCGTCTCTGCCATTCATTCATAAAGAGATATGATCGCGTAATATGAGTTAATGCTCATCAGATCGCATAAATCAGTGGGAAATGAATAGAAATGATGATTCTGTGTACAGAAATGTCAAGTAAACGTGTAAAAATATAAAAACCCTGGCAAAGCTATTATTATCAGCGCATGTGAGCAGAGCGTAGCGGGGAGCAGATCAGTGAAGGAGATTTGACCAGCGTTGCCCAGTACAGCTGTACTACAGCATGTCACAGCACGGTAACGCTACTGCAAACGGGAACATGCTTACTACATAGAAATTTCTTGTTATTTGAGCGGACTTAGCTTTTCTGGTGAGCATGAGTGGTAAATGAGCAGAATGCACATTGATAGAGTGGAATATTGACCGGAGCGTCACACAGCACAGTGATGAGAGTGAGACCTGAACACTACTGAGCGGCGCAGCATATATTTTCGGCGGCCGAAAATTCAGTGCATCCCTAGTAAATAGAATAAAACGATTCTTCGAAGCACAAGAATTTGCCTCGATGATTTTTAGTATTCAAGTTACTCGAGGAATCGTTTCAGCCCTACACCACTTCATAAAAAAGCACAAAATACCAGGCTACAACTGAACACATAGTTTGCACCCACATTACCACAGTTCAGCATTAATGTTGATCCTCTGAAGCAGGCAGTTGGTGAATTCGCATTTATTGGAAGTCATTTTTGGTATTGGAAATATCTGTGTCATCCTGTCAAAAGAGACATGTTAACCAGGACTGCAATTTCAGCTGCTTACAGTAGGGAAGATGCTAATGCTACTGTGGTGAACCACAAAGAAGATGACAGAAACACAACCGTTTGCACTATTCTATGAGACTATCATTGGTCTGAAACATTGCATCAAAAAACATCACCAAAATTCCAGAAATTTTCAGGAGAGTTTGCATGGTAACTGAACTGTGGCAGAAGTAGTTTAGGCTTAGAAACACGGAAAGAGATACAAAAATTTTCTATAAAAAAAAAAAAAAAAGGTATTTATTTGAGAAAGCATCTTTCCAGCTTGTCCACATGGAACATGGCAATACCAGGAAAAAAGCACAGGAGGTAACATCTTTCATATGAATTTCACAAATTAACTTCAGTATTGATATTAAGTCTAGTGAACGGCCTACACAGCATTTTAGGGCATAATTGGTACAATCCTGACACAAAAGATAAACTTTTAATTCCTTCTATATATAGCTTTTGAACTTTCCATTCATCACAGAATCCTGAATAAAATATATCATGGTTTCCACAAATATATGAAGCAGCACAACTGTTTTCAACATCGATAATAATAATAATAATAATAATAATTGTTTCTTGAACAACAAATCAGCATATTAGAATGATTTCTGAAGGATCATGTGACACTAAAGACTGGAGTAATGATGCTAGAAATTCAGCTTTGATCACAGCACTGAATTGCATTTTAAAATATATTACAATAGAAAACAGTTATTTGAAATTGTAATATTTCACATTATTACTGCATGTGCTTTTACTGTATTGTTTAGCCTCATGTGTGCTTCACACAAAGACGGTGTTTCAAATCAATTGAGCTTCCAATTCAGGTGATGATGACTTAGAAGGCAGCTGTCTATGTAGACACTAGACAGTAAGGAGGTCTCTAAGTTTGAGAACATAGCCTGTGTCTGACCTTCGTGTCTAAGCAACTAGTTTCATTAGTCGATGCCAAACTTGCAGAAACTAGGACAGGAAAATGGACAATTATGTCAAATGGAACATGCATAAAGACGTAATTTGGAGAATATCGTTTTAATAATGTACCTCATACTTTCCTTGACGTCCAAATGCAGACAGCAAAGAATCTCTTTTGTTCACTAATCTTCCCTGGTTTAAACCACAGCGTGCCAAGACACCAGATCCCAGCTCTCCGCACCTGAAAAAAGCTACGCGCGCTTCTCCAAACCCCTAAACGTCATGAAGACATGGTAAAGAGCATTCCAGACATGTCCAAAGACGGATGGAAGATATTACGCAGAGGAATTTTTTAGTGAATTACTTCAAGTCCCAGTGAGGTTTCCACTACTAAACTTCTGCACATTTTGAACCAACCGGTTTTGACAGATAACTGGCAAGCGACTGAAAGATCCCACAATCCATGAGTGACTGATTCAAGCATCCTTCACCACACGGTGTCCAAAACTAGTATTTACATCAGCAGAAATCTATAGGGTAATTCAATACATGCGATGGGAAACAGGAGCTGGGCTGAATCCAGACCTCATGGGTTTTGGAGAACCTCGAGTAGAGACAAACAACTCGTCATAACTCATTTCCACTCGTCCCCTGAAACAAAAGTGATGGACGGCGAAAGGTACCAGTGAGCTACAAAACAAAACAACATAAAATTAAAATGCAGCTCAGCAAAGTGCAAAAAAACATGCTGCCTGGAAACAACATTTCAGCCAAACGACACGATGAAAACACCTAGAAATCACTCACTATTCATCCACGACATTCTAGCAACTTTACACAGAAATAAATAAATACATTTCAAAATGTATTTATTATTGACACGCATGGTAAAATCGTTCTTTTCTTCTTTTTTTTTGAAGTTGTAAATAAAACAAAGATTATTGAAATACATTAAGTAAATACTATTTCATTCTTTTTATTTCAAAATTTCATGTTTAATTCAATAATAATAAAATGGTTAATACTTTTTTTTTTTTAAAGAAATATCACCATTTTTTTCCATGTTTTAATTTAACAGTTAACCTCTTTTGTGTGGCATTTTGTTTCCCCCAAAAAATTATATAATCACTATTTTCATCTGATTACATTTTAAGATATTTTTTTTTTTTAAATCACTGTTTTATGACTGATTACAACACTGTTTTTGACAATAAATTTATACCTATAAATAAATGGCACACTATACTTTTTCTAATTTGTAACTTATTACTGAAATGCACTTAGCAAGAAAATGATAATCTCAGTCTTTCTACTTCAAAACTTCACATTTAATTCAATGTGTTACTTACCATTTCTTTGTAATTATTTGTAAAATTTACTAGCAATTTCTAAGTAAAAAAAGTTTTAAGTAAATCTTACACCACATTTTCTTTACTGCATGTTCCCTTTGGATATGCAGAAATATAGCTTGTAAAAGTCACCACAGATGAGGACCAACATGTAAAAACACCCAACTAGAATTAAACAAACCACAGTCCAACCATGAGAAAAAGTTCTCACTGTGACACTCACAACATACCGCATTACTTCACACAGTAATATCTCCCAGATTCCGGTTTATCAAAGACAGACACTTCTTCAATTACATTTTCTTCTGAGCTGAAACGTTCCTATGTCAATAGGAAATGAGATGTATTCGAATGATAACAATTGTTTATCCTAGACAGCAATGAAATTCAATTTGAGAACAAATGGAAACTATCTCCTTATAGAAAGACTTTTCAGAAAAAACCTAAACGTCTCACACTGAGATCTCAGTCGACCTTAAACATTTCTCATCAAAGTCTTCCAAGACCAAATGATCTGAGCTGTAATCCACATTTGTTTTTAAACTAATAGTACAGCTATTGCTCATAACAAGACAAGGAATATGTGCTAATAAAATGAATCAAATAAATACACCACCATTCAAAGGTTTGGGATTGGAAAAGTTTCTTCTGCTCACCAAGGCTGCATTAATTTGTTCAAAAATATAGTAAAAACAATAATATTGTGAAATATTACTATAATTTAAAATAGTTGTTTTCTAAGTGAATATACTGTAAAATGTAATTTATTCCTGTGAACAACAGTGTCACATGATCCTTCGGAAATCATTCGAATATGCAGATTTGTTGCTCAAGAATCATTTCTGATTATTATCATGGTGAAAACAGTTGTTCTTCATATTTTTGTGGAAACTGTGATAAATTATCTTTGTAAGGATTCTTTGATAAACAGAAAGTTCAAAAGTACAGCATTTATTTGAAATAGAAATCTTTTGTGACATTATAAATATCTTTACAGTCTTCACTGTGTTTACTTTTGATCAATTTAATGGTGTCCTTGCTGAATAACAGTATTAATCTCTCTCTATATATACACACACACACACACACACACACACACACACACACACACACACACTCACATACGTGAAAAAGCTGATGTTTTTGGAAGAGCAGCACATGTTGAACAGGCAGATAGATTTACTGTAAAACTCTCGCCCACTCACTTACTCTCTCACACAAATGTCCTATTCCAAGTTTCGTCACCTCTTTATTTTTCCTGTCAGATTCAACCTACTGCTCAGTTGATCCGAGCTGCACTTTTAAACACCCACAGAGTGACACTTACTCATGAGGCGTCCACTGAGCTGTAAAACTCAGATATTGACACCTACATACTGTAGTACAGCTAAAACGTTACATGCTTTGTGTGTCAAATTTCATGATCGCATAAAAAATTAATAAGATAATAAATTGTGATTTGAGCAAACACCTAAAATGAGGAAAAGGAATAGTTCACCCAAAAATGTAGAACTGCTGAAAATGTCCTCACCCTCAGGCCATCCAAAATGTAGATGAGTTTGTTTCTTCATCAGATTTGGAGAAATCTAGCATTTCATCACCTGCTCACCAATGGATGCTCTACAGTGAATGGGTGCCGTCAGAATTTGAGTCCAAACAGCTGATAAAAACATCACAATCCACTCAAATCCAGTTAATGTATTAATGTCTTGTGAAGCAAAAAGCTGCATGTTTGTAAGAAACAAATTCAGTATGATGTTTTTAACTTCAAAACGCTGTCTCCAGCTAAAATAGTCCATAATAACACTTCCTCCAGTGAAAAGTCCATCTCCTGTTGACTCTTACATCAAAATCAATCCATATATTTGTTTAGAACAGTTTTGGCTTGTAAACAGTGCTTGATCTGTGCATATTTCTCTCCTGATTCAGATGAGACGACTTTTTCACCGGAGGAAGCATTATTATGAATACACGACTCGTATTTTAGCTGGAAGCAAACAGTTTGAAGTTAATGGTGGATTTGTTTTATACAAACATGCAGCTTTTTGCTTCACAAGACATTAACTGATGGACTGGAGTGGTGTGGATTATTGTGATGTTTTTATCAGCTGTTTGGACTCTCGTTCTGACGGCACCCATTCACTGCAGAGGTGAGCAAGCGATGTAATGCCACATTTCTCCAAATCTGTTTAGATGAAGAAACAAACACATGTATATTTTGGACGGCCTGAGAGTGAGTACAATTTCATTTAATTTTCTTTTTTGGGTGAACTTTTCACAGAGCAAACACCCTAGCAGCTTCGCTTCAGAAAATCTAGTGTTATTTAATAACTTTGAAACCACTGAACCGTTTCCATTAAAAGCTTAATTGCCTGCTACTAATGAACAACATCTGCGTTGAGCGGCGTGTTCTGGTTTTGTCTCAGAGGAGTGGGAGTTATTTAAGTTAAGACATGATTCCAGACGATGGGAAACTCCTACCTTCGTTTTGTCACTTGGATTGACCCCCAGTTCCAGCAACCTGTCAACAATAGACAGACGGTTCTCTCGCACCGCGACCATCAGGAGGCTCAAGCCAGACTCCTGCGGGAGAACAAGGGAGCATAGTCAATATTTCACTGCGGAGAGAAATGATGAAGTACTGAGCTTATATTCACAGCTGAAGTGTTTGGATTACACAAGGGGGAAATAAATATAAATGTTCAACAGCTTGAACATACAAATACAAAAAAATATCCTTCAAGGTTTTTTGTTTTTTTTAATACAGCATCTTGAACACTGCATAAGCACACAGCTGTACTGATTTCAGGAACTTTTTTGTTGTACACAGATCCATTGTTTGTGACAAGTTATCTGAAAGTCTGCATTACCACAATACAACAATACACAATACATTTTTTTAATGGTATATAATTACAGCAGTTTTATAGTACACACCAGTTATGGTAAATATATTGGTTTGTATTATAAAACAGCAAACACCAGAAAATTAAATATGCAACAAATACATATACATACAATAAATGTTTATTGACTGAACATTAATTTCACTTGAAGAAATAAATAAATAAACAAATAAATAAAATTGAAATAAAATTATTAAAATGTAATTAGACTAATTAAAACTACAAAATTACTAAACTTTTGTTTGTATGCCTATATAAACACTGCTTATGAATTTAATATATTTTAATTAGTTTAATTTTACAGTAATTCTTTGTACATGATGTATTTATTATATATTAATAATAATACTTTATGTCTAGCTTAATTTTAATACTAATATATATATATATATATATATATATATATATATATATATAGCCTAATTAAAATTAAAATTAATTAAATAAATTAAACGTTAATTTTATTAATACACATTTTTATTAATAAGTCAGGGTAACAGGAGGTAACAGGAGTATACACACACACACACAATAAATGTTATTAATTTAATCTAGTTCAATTAATCTAGATCAAATGTTATACACACTAAACATTTATTAACAAAATATTAAATTTAATTATTTTTTTACTCCAAGTCACGTTAGTTCGTATAATACTGCACTCTAAAAGATTCTATAATACAGTCATAATAAATTATGATCAATTCAAACATAAAAAAAAATTTTCATAACTGAACTCTCCTTTTAAACATGCAATAAAAAAGCAGCAGCAGTGCATCTCACCTCGTCGATCTGGAGGATCTCCGGATCTCCCTTCTCCAGCGTCTTGAGTTTCTGCTCCAGAGCCATCCATTCTCCCCTGAGGGCCAGGGGCATCAGGCGCTGAGGGGTCCCGGACACACAAGAGCTTTCTGACATCATACAAGACCACAAAATAACCTCACAGGAACCAAACCATACGAGTCTGTCAACACCATAACAAAAGCGCGTTCATTTAAAAGACAAAACGCAGACAGATCCGCTGCAGGTGCGGTTCTAACGGTTCCTCCCTCTTGGTAGGAGGTATAAAGCGAACATTCCTCCGTTAAAGTTTGCAAACTCCGCCTTCAGATCCTCCTGTTACCCTGGATTCAACAAAAAAGACCATTGAATCAAGCCCACAGAAAAGAGGCAGAACAGTAAGAGCTCGGGCTGCTGAAAACAGCCATTCAGCTCGACTTTAACGTTACTGCTGCTGTCGTTTACCTCAGAATCAACGTCAACATTTTTATAATGTTAAAATATAATTAGTTAATCTCTATTTACGGGTAAAATCAGGCCCATCTGCGTGGAAATGGGTTTTCGCTTCACTACATTACGTTTGTTTGGTCTAGCATGGTACATTTGACAAAAATATATGGTTTTATAGAGAATAAGAGGTAAGCGCGCGTTCGTTTTTAACTGAACAGACGCCGTTGCTCGCGAGCGGCACCACGTGACCAATCAGATATTACTTTATTAAAATCTATTCAAAGAAAGGGTTTTATTCACATTTTTGTATTTTGATATTATATGAAAAAATTAATATATATTTATTCATTTATTATTTCGGACGTTTTCGAACACTGCATTGTTTGGCAACCGCTTACGCTCGCGTAACGTAACGCAAAAATCAACGCAAACCCATGAACCAGTAGTAGGCTAAATATGGTTGTCACTGATCTCAATTTTATCATTACATCGTTAACATTCTTGTCTCTTTGTTGCAAAATGTTGGTGAACAAAATAAGTGCTACAAATGAATAAAAATGGTACGTACTAATATTTCATTTAATTGTACATTTTTGCAGTTCTCATTGCATTTACACGGCTTTACCCAGTAGATGTCCTCAGCCTACTGGGTTTCCATTGTCCTCGCTTCTCCCAGCACTG
Organism: Acrossocheilus fasciatus; assembly: GCA_036784905.1. NCBI lineage: Eukaryota > Metazoa > Chordata > Actinopteri > Cypriniformes > Cyprinidae > Acrossocheilus > Acrossocheilus fasciatus. The sequence goes on from CM071956.1 coordinate 4,732,439, forward strand.
CTTACATTTCCTCAAATTGTTATTAATAACAGGACTGCTCATTTTTATAATTTCATAATATAGATAATCTAATAAAATACATTATTATTATTATGAGTCACATTAATATTAATTATTAGACATTTGGATAAGAATACGTAAATCACGATTTCTGATCCATCAAACGAGGACTTTTAGTTTAGCACCAAAGTTGGAGACTTTTATTATATAGAAATCACCATGAACCGGAAGTCAGCCGCTGTCTGTGTCTGGTCTGTTTACTTTTGCCACTGCTGAATCCACGTGAATACAAGTGCGTATTTCAGCTTAATTACTCGTTAGTTATAATTCTGTGTGAAATTTATTGAAGTTAATTAAGTGGATAGATGACAATTCATGGATTATAATATTCAGTGCATAACGCTGAGTGAATGGACCTTGATATTGTGATATTATATTTCAAGGTTATTCTTTGTTTGAAAGCATAGTCAACATTTTAAAAACGTATTTTTAAAATACATTTTAATATATACTTCATTACATATGTAGCTAATATATAACTTTTAATATATACAATTGATTTTAATAAAGATATCTGAGTAGTTGACATTTCAATCAGTGACAACTGAGACAAAATTACATGATATTATCATATCTATTATATCTAAACCTATTTAAACAGCATATATGTAAAATGTTAGCATAATTTCTTTCTTTTTTTTATAAATCTTTGATGTGCTTTAAATCTATGCATTATCATGTTAATGCATTACAATTTTCATGCTTTATTTTGCAACAGCATTTAGAGACAGATAGTTTTAAATGATATGATCATATGTATGCTAATAAAGATATAGATATTATTATAATATGATAACATGTCATATATATATATATATATATATAATGTGTGTTTTCACTATTCACTCAAATGTTATTATTAAACAATTGTATTAAATTAGAAAAAAAAAAGATAAAAAACATTTTCTTGTTGTTTTATCATGATTTGTTTTTACTATGATATGTGGCGTGAGCTGAGACTGCAGTTCTTTTTTCATTATTTTTTGCAGTGCAGGTCTGAGGTGGCCTCAGTCTTCTCAGCACAGGTTGGTCATGATGTCTCTGAGATGCTGTCAGAAGATGTTACTGAGACTGTATGGCGGCTCTCTGTCCACCGTGAAGAGCTGCATGTGTTTGAGACGCTACAGTAGAGCACCTCAGAGTCACAGGAGGGTGGTGATCACCGGCATCGGAGTCGTTTCTCCCCTCGGGACAGGAAGTGCTCTGCCCTGGCAGCGTCTGATTGGTGGAGAAAGCGGTTTGGTTGCTCTGGACCCAGAGGAGTATAAGACAGTCCCGTGTAAGGTGGCGGCCCGCGTGCCACGAGGAGATAAACATGGAGATTTCAACGAAGAGGCGTTTATGTCCAAAGGAGAGATCAACAGCATGTCACCAGCCACAGTTATGGCCATCGGTGCCGCCCAGTTGGCTCTTGAGGATTGCGGATGGTTTCCCAGAAGCCCCGAGGAGCAGCTGAGCACCGGTGTGGCAGTCGGGATGGGTATGGTGTCTCTGGAGGAAATCGCTCGGACGGCCTCAACCTTTCAAACACGAGGCTACAGCAAAGTCAGTCCGTTTTTCGTCCCTCGCATCCTGGTCAACATGGCCGCAGGACACATAAGCATCAAACACAAACTCAAGGGTCCCAATCACGCCGTGTCCACCGCGTGCACCACGGGAGCTCACGCTGTCGGAGACGCCGCCCGTTTCATCGCTCACGGTGACGCAGAGGTGATGCTCGCCGGCGGGACGGAGGCCTGCATCAGTCCACTGTCCATCGCCGGTTTCGCTCGTGCTCGGGCCCTCAGCACCAACTGGAACCAGGAGCCCAGACTCGCCTCGTGCCCGTTTCATCCAGACAGAGAGGGGTTCGTGATGGGAGAAGGGGCGGCCGTGCTCGTTTTAGAGGAGTATGGACACGCAGAGAAGAGGGGTGCGCGGGTTTACGCCGAGGTGCTGGGATATGGGCTCTCTGGAGACGCCAGCCACATCACGGCTCCAACCGCAGACGGAGACGGAGCCTTTCGGTAAAACTGTTTTACCCAATAGCATACAAATAAACACCACACTGTTTTAATTGCAATGTAACACAGCACAAATTATATAAAACCTTATTTGAGGACAGATAGGGTTATTATCTAAAACTATAACTACCATAATAATACATTTTCCTTACTTTATAAACTTTATAATGTAATAAACATTAACTTATTTTATTTTATTGGCTTGAGTTGAAATACTAAAATAACTAAGACTAAATAATAAATTAAAACTAATAAATAAAATTAATAAATAATATAGAGACTATATATATTCATAGATTTAGACAAAAAACCCTAATAAAATACCAAAACAACAACATTACCAAAACATTTACTAAAATTAAAGCAAAACCAGAAAAATGCTAACATAAAATCTAATTCAATATTTTGAGAAAAAATTATAATTGGTCATCAATGATACTAAACTTAAACTGATGACAGACAATAAAGAACATGAAAAAATACTAAACAGAAAGAAAAAAAGCACACAGTTCAGAGAGATTCAATTACATTTAAATTTGTGTGTGTGTTATATATATTATATACACACACACACACACACACACAAAATTAAGTATATATTAAATATATAAGAAATGTATTTATTTTAAAAGAATGATGTCCAGTTTCACCCTGGAAAATAGTTTGTTAAATAGAATTATTAAATTATATATGCCATTATAGATTATGGTTTATCAAAATATAAAAACAGATAAAATACTTAAAGTTAAAGAGACTCTGCGTACAGAATAAAATAATGACATACAGCCCTTTATGTACACTTATTAGTGTACAAATAAACACTTTTTTTCATGACCTGGACTTTCTTTATTGCAACATGACAGAAATCACTTATAACATTGTTTGGTAACCGGCATTACAGAACATTATATATTAAACCGAAAAGGAAAAAAAAAACATGGATAGTACAAATATAAAGCACAGTTCAGAGAGGTTCCACGTACCTTAGCTATTTTTAAAAAAGTACTGTGCATTTTGGTTCATCGGAAATAAAATATTTTCACATTTGTTATTACATTTAATTTAATTTTCATATATACTTCATTTTAGGGTTTTATTAAATATATATGTAGGCAGTTGACATTTCAAGCATTGAATAAAACGGGATCATCCAGTAGTGATCCTGAATAATGCCGCTTCTGCTGTGTTTCAGGTGCATGTCTGCTGCTCTCCGTGATGCTGGTGTGACTCCTTCAGACGTGACGTATGTCAATGCTCACGCCACCTCCACACCGCTCGGAGACGCCGCGGAGAACGCTGCCATTAAGAGACTGTTTGAGCAGCATGCGTACTCACTGGCCGTGTCCTCCACTAAAGGAGCGAGCGGTCATCTGCTGGGAGCCGCCGGAGCGCTGGAGGCCGCCTTCACCGCCCTCGCCTGTCACCACAGCATCCTACCGCCCACCCTCAACCTGGACCGCACCGAGCCAGAGTTTGACCTGAACTATGTGCCCTGCACAGCGCAGACCTGGAGCTCCAGCGGACGCAGAGTCGCTCTCACCAACTCATTCGGCTTCGGGGGAACAAACGCTTGTCTGTGTCTCGCGAGCGTGTGATCACTGTAATGCAGATGGATGATTTCAGTTCAAATCCACTGGTATATCATTAAGTAACATTAAATTTGACACGAAGTGGAGGTTGCAATAGTCTTTTCTTTCCTGTTGTGACGTTTATTGTATTGGAGTGAAACAGCTTCTGGACGAGCAGGATTTGGTCCAGATTTGGGAACTGATTGGATGGTTGGATGGCTGTGGTTTGCTATTGGTGGATCACATGTGAGTGACAGGATGATGCCACCCTTGCAACAGTTTACAGAAGAGATATCATTGAAGAGGGAGGGGGAGTTATTATGATCAAAGATTATGAGGACAAAAAAAAACACAACAAAGAATTGTCCAATTTTTTTTCATGGTGACTTTAAATGTAATACATTATGTTTGGCTGTCAGGTTTACTTTGCTATGCCCTTGCATTTATATCTTCTCAACCCTGAAAAAGCATAATTATATGATATATTATATATGCAAAATTATATGTGGATTAATGCACTTCTGATCAATTTAATTTACATGTGATTTTGCTAGATAATAGTGCAAGCACTTGTAATGCAAACTCTCACAGAGCAGGTTTTATCAGCAGTTAAAGTTTGTGTTGTAATCTCAATAAAAAGGAAGTCTATTTTTAAGACCAAAAATATTTGTTTTGCATTGTGACCCAATTGGTATCCTTTGTAATGTGAGCATTTAATTGTATATTGTAATACAGTAAATATATTTCTAATTAAAGATTATGCAGTATATGGTAATGAGAAGTTAGTGGTAATATGTAATGGAAACAGAGTTCCAAGTCTTCATTTTAATTGTCTGTATCCAAAAATACATTTAGTTTTCTTTTAATTATGCTTAATCATATAGGATTATACAGTTTTGCTCAAATGTTTATGTGTGGTTTATCATCATTAATCATAAAAGTAACAAAAGTAAATAGATCATAAATAAAAATTTTTTAATTAAGTTCAACCTTGATCAAGCTAATTGTCATAAAATATTAACATGTTAAATGATTTAATTTATACAAATGCATCCATAGTCATAATTGTTTGTTGTAGTCATTATTTTATGTAATTTTAAAATATATATATATATATAAATCATCAAGACTTACAGATTTTGCCAGGGATATGTAAAAATGTATGTTATACTGTATATGCATTATCTTATATCCTATATCTTATATTTATTATAGTATATGTAAATTAATAATGTTTACTCTTGCTCCGTGTTACCTGGACTGAGAAATTCATGTTTATTTTTCAGCAAAAGTCCTGACAAATAAACATTGGTACTGATGTGTGCTACCACAGTTATGTGTGTATGTTAACTGAACTCAATCCAGTAAGCAAATATATCATTATTGTTAAAATTTACTGTGCCGTGGAAATAGGCTATTGTGACTTTTGACACATAGCACATTAATAATGTCAATTTTTGTTTCGTAACAAAACAAAATCAACAAATCCATTTGTAGAAATGAGTATGTCTTAATTCAGATGATGTAATTATTTTAATGTAAACCATATTGCACAATTTTACATCCAATTTCACTTTGACATTTAATTCCAAAATATGGAAAAAACAAAAACCAAAAAAATTGAAAGGGATAGTTCACCCAAAAATGAAAATTCTGTAATTAATTACTCACCCTCAAGACCTTCGTTCATCTTCAGAACACAAATTAAGATATTTTTAATGAAATCCCTCCATAGACAGCAATGTAACTGAAATGTTCCCAGCCCCAGAAACATTGTTAAAATAGTCCATGTGACATCAGTGGTTCATCCGTAATTTAATAAAGCTACGAGAATACTTTTTGTGTGCAAAGAAAACAAAAATAACCACGTTATTTAACAATTTCTTCTGTTTCACGTCACTGTCCGCCACCCTTTAAACTATGTAATTATAACACATTTTTTAAAAACTGCCTCCATCAAAGTACTGAGGATAGTATTTAAATTGTTTTCAAAGGGGCCGCCACATATTTGAAAATTGCTGCTGCATGGCCAGGCAGTGAGGTGTTTTTTTTTGTTTTGTTTTGTTTTGTTTTGTTTTGTTTTGTTTTGTTTTGTTTTGGTTGTTTTTTTCTGGCTGAGAGTTGAAAAAATTGTGTAAAATCACAACACACATCACTGTCACTTTTTACCCAGCCACCCAATCACAGTGGAGGAGGGGTGGGAGAAATATCACCGATCGACACATACCGGTACTTGAACAATGGCTGAACAACAGTGGAGAAGTAAACATTGCTGTTCTCCAGGTATCCATGTCTGTACCAGGTGACATATTCTTATATCAATATGAAAAGTAATGCTCGGAGGAACATTTCACTCACTGTGTGCCTAGCTAAATGCTGCATCTCCTAAGCATTTAAGTGTCCACAACTGGCTATTTTCAGCTGGCTAAAAATGCTTTGAGGCAGCCTGTGAGTGTAAATTCATTGATTGTAATTGACAGGTGTGATGATCAGAGGGGCTGAGTTTCTACCATTAAAGCTCAAGGATGGACTAAAATATGGATAGAGTTTGCCAGTGAATGACTGATCAGTAAAAGAGTAGATATGAAAGCTGGACTCCACATCATAAAAGGAGACCAGTCCCTTCTCATAATCCACAAACACACCGATGCACTGCGGCCTCACTCTTAGAGACAGAGGCACAGAGGGACTAGAGAGAGCTGCATACTGATTCTTATTTCTCAGCCACACAGCCCAGAATCCATCCACTGGACTCAGTGTGATCTTTCCCTTCCTTTTAATTGATTCTCTGGCCACTCCTAAATCCCATTCAGTCTTTCCCTTCACCTGCACCTCAAAATAAAACTTCCCTGAGGAGAAGCCCTCTTCTGCCAAGATACTTGTACAGTAAGTAAATCTCTTTAGGCTATATGGGAGCTTTTGTTTAATGTCTCCACATCTCACTTGTTTTCCATCATAAGACAGGATGAGATCAGGATGAGCTGTATCAGGATCCAGAGTCACATCCACTGAGAAAACACAAGAATATGAATCACAACTTTACAGTACACAAATTTTGAGATTATGATGTTTTAAAGTGCCCCTACCCACATAGCAAACGGTCTTGGCCCAAATGTGGCCTCAAGCTGGCACTGCCGGCCTCTTGTCGGCAATGGCATGTACCTATTCAGCCAGAGCTGGGCCATGTGTGCCAATGATGGCATGACGTGGATCACGGCAAACAATATGAGGGCCGATTGTTGGTGGGAGGAGTGTGGCCTAGATCAGGCAGTGACCTGACAGCATATTATGTGACCCATGAAAAACAAGATAAATAAAATATGATAAAATGATCACAGAAATTTTAATGAAGTGTAGTATTGTTTAAATTTAATCTTTGAAATGGCAAGTCGTAACAGAACTAAACATTATCATTTCAAAATTAAGCAAATCAGTCAACTGCATTAAACTGCACTTAATTATAATTTGATTATATTTGATATTATTATTCTCAGAACAAATAATACATAGAGAGAGAGAGAGAGAGAGAGAGAGAGAGAGAGAGAGAGAGAGAGAGAGAGAGAGAGAGAGAGAGAGAGAGAGATCATTTAACCATTATCATGTAATATTTATTTGGTTTACCATGGGGCACATAATTTTATTAATATGCTGTTATGCACAAACATTAAATAAAATGATCATAAAAGTATTTTATTTTCATTCAAGTCCTTGGTATCCATGCGATGCTTTGTGTGAGGAACAGATCCAAATTCTCAGCAAGTTTTGCGGCAGTGATATCAAATGCTCATTGGCTCTCGCCGGTTTTGTCATAGATTGCGACATGCCATGGAGCTGGGCCAGAAAAGATTTGCTATGTGGGTATTATGCCTTTTCAGATATTACATGTGGTGTTTAATAAAGCAGTTTGTGAATGTAAAAGGTCTGCAAAGTTTCAAAGATCAAAGTGCACAATGTTATTGTCAATCAAAAGAAAGAACCGATTCTGAACTGCCAAAACAAGTCGTCAGTAAATAAAGTCTTACTTCCTGCACAAAGCTACGCAAGTTTGTAACAAATATGCATAATCTGGTCTTCATTGGCTGCAACTTTGACCCTCAAATACATGTCGACTCTGTTTTCTGGGAGTGAAAGCAAATCTACTTTGCATGCACTTCCAAAGAATGAGGACTTGAATTGATAAAACCACCACCATCATTACTGTTCGTATCACTGTGTATGCGTGCTGAGGAAGCATCCAGAAGTGCCAGATGTGCTGGCGCACGGCTCAGGGAAGCTCTCTATTGATTGGCCCCACGAGCCCCGCGAACCCCAGCCGTTTAAACTCGACAAACGATTTCTGAGCGGCCTAAATTCGAGGCCTGCGTGGAGAAAGCTGCCCTTCTTCAGCGATCTGCATCATGAGTTCTCCAGATCATGGAAGATCCAGAAGTGCCAGATCATGCCCGCCTTACTTATAAAAAAAAAAAGAAAAAAAGGCCGTTTACAAATTATAAACCACTCGTTTTGCTGCTTTTATATTGCAATTGGTGTCTTAAGTTAAGTTAAGTTGTGACATATTGTCAAGTATGGTGACCCATACTTGAAATGGTGCTCTGCATTTAACCCATCCAAGTGCACACTCACAGCAGTGAGTAGTGAACACACACACAGTGAACACACACCTGGAGCAGTGGGCAGCCTTACTCCAGCGCCCGGGGAGCAATTAGGGGTTCGGTGCCTTGCTCAAGGGCACCTTAGTCATGGTATCGAAGGTGGAGAGAGTGCTGTTCATTCACAATCCCCACCTTCAATTCCTGCAGGTGTGGGAATCGAACCAGCAACCTTCAGGTTACAAACCCGACTCCCTAACCATTAGGCCACGACTACCCCTTACTATACTATATTACTATATTATTTAGTGTATTTCTTTTTGTAACACACTGGTTGCTGTTCTAACAGATTTTTCTGTGCTATTCTTCAAAATTTCGGGAAGCGGGGACAGACCATTCATATGTTTCTGCCCGCTTCTAACATGCTCTTCTCATTCATTTCTGTCACGTCCGCTGCCAGTGCGTTTCACTGAACTCACTCTCTTTTGGGGGGGGGGGGGGTTGCTTCTTCCCTTACCACCTATTCTTTGTCACCAGCTGCTCACATGATAGGAGACACATTCAGTTCTCGCCCAGAGCCAGCAGACCTTGTACCAGTCACAGACCTCGGTCCCTGTGGGCTTCCTAATCACGCATGAGGATGCCAGAGGCTCTCCTGCACAGTAGAGGATGATGATGTCCCCTCCGGGCCATCTCAGCGCCCGACAAGGGTCGCTCAACAACACAGTATGTTCCCTAGGTTTGCCTTTGGGGAAAGGCCTACCAGTACAGGGTTCTTCCCTTTGGCCTGGCCTTAGCACCAATGACTCTCACTAGTGCATGGATGCTGCTCTGGCTCCGTTGAGGCTCCAGGGCATCCGTATACTCAATTACCTGGACGTTTGGCTCATTTTAGCCCACTCCAGGGAATTAGTGAGTTGCAACAGTGATGTTCTCCTTCACTGCATTCTGTTTCTTGGCCTAAGAAGAACGCTAAAGGAATTTTCTGACTCCCCCTCACAGAAAGAGTGTTTTCTTGGGGGTTCACATGGATTCCGTTCAGATGAAGACCCGTCTGGCTCCTTCCTAGATTTCCAGCCTTAATGCATGCTTGGCCCACTCCTAGCTAGGCCATCATGTTTCTGTGAGCGCTTCTTGGCCTCAGAATGAACGGCAAAAGAATGCTCTCACCCCCCCACAACGGACTGTTTTCTTGGGGGTTCGCTTGGATTCCATTTCAGATGCAGTCCCGTCTGGCTCCTGCCCGGATTTCCAGCCTCAACACATGTTTGGCCCGCTTCAAGCTAGGCCATCATGTTTCTGTGAGCAGTTTTTGGTCTCAGAATGAATGCCAAAAAGAGAACTCTCACCCCCCCTCATGACAGACTGTTTTCTTGGGAGTTCACATGGATTCCGTTCAGATGCAGGCCCGTTTGGCTCCTGTCTGGACTTCCAGACTCAACGCATGCTTGGCCCGTTTCAAGCTAGGCCATCATGTTTCTGTGAGCACTTGTTGGAGGCTCTCTGGCCTCATGACCACAGCCTCCACTGTGTTGCCCCTGTGCCTTCAAATGGGGCCATTCCTTTGGTGGATGAAACATTTAGGGATCCGCTCGACAGGACCAGCTTTCGTAGAAGTGTCACGCAGTTGCTTCCGCACCCTTTTAATATGGTGGGACCCCCTCTTTCTTCTGAGAGGGGTCAGTATAGGCACTTTTACCATCGCCAAATGGTTACAACGGATGCCTGTTTGACCAGCGTGCGGAGTTTGAGTTCCTCTCTTGGCACAAAAACAGCATGGAGCAGTGAGCCGTCTCTCTGGCAACTGACACACTTCTCCCCTCACTACATGGGGTGTCACGTGATTGTCAGGATGGACAATATAGTGATAGTTTCTCATATACCATCAATGAGGTTCACAGTCGCGCACCCTGGACTGACGTTGGTGCTCCGTCTTCTACTTTGGGCCCAAGGCAGGCTCCTCTCCCTGAGATGGTTCATGTCCCCCAGCTGATTTTCTGTCGAGACTGAAGCTCAGATCGGGGGAATGGATGCTGAACCGCCGAATGGTAGCTCAGATTTGGCAGGGAGGAGGTGGAACTCTTTGCGTTGCAGGAGTCGTCCCAATGCCCACTTTGGTCCTCCCCGAGTTCCCTAGCTCCCTGATTTCTCTTCTGGATCACCCTCCGTGAGAGATTCCCATCAGAGAAGATCTGCTATCTCAGCTTCAGGGCAAGATCTGGCACCCTCAACCTGAGATCTGTAAACTGTGGGTATGGCCCTTCTAGGGCTACCAGCTTTGGTTTCTAGTCTTCCTGCAGATGTTTAGGAGGCCTTTGCTAGCGCCAGAGCCTTTTTCCACAGGGAATCTTTATTCCTCCAAGAGGAAAGTTTTTGAATTACGGTGCTTAGCCCATGCGGTGGACCCAGCCAGCTGTCCTATAGGTCCAGTGCTGGAGTTCCTGCAAGAAAAGCTTGCAGCGTGAGCAGTTGCTACTACCCTGAGAGTTTATGTTGTGGCCCTTGCCGCTCAGAGATAGTGGATGACGTACCTTTGGGGGGACATTGTTTGGTCTCCATGTTTATCCATGGGGTTAGGCGGCTGAAGCCTGCATGCCCTTGGAGCTCCTTCTTGGGACTTATCAGTCGTCCTGGTGACCAAGTTGGGGATTTGCAAGCTCTCTCTGTCGGCGAGATGTGTATAGTCTTTGCCCCTAGTCTGGTTAAAGTAAATTTACAACGCAGACCAGGTTATGTTCCAAAACAAGGTTTTGTCCACATCATTTCGCTCTCAGGTGGTCACCATTCACTCTTTCTATCCTCTTCCTTTTGCTTCAGGTGAGGATGAGAGACTTCACATGCTCTGCCCTGTCAGAGGTTTGAAACTCTACATAAAGCGCTCTAGTCATTGGAGAAAATCTCCTCAGCTGTTAGTATACTTCGGTGCTGGCCCCCGTATCTTGCCGCATCAAAGCACAGAATTTGTCTCGGGGTGAGGTAAGCTATTTCGCTGGCTTACGAGGTGTGTGGTCTTCACCTCTCAGTGTTTGGGCACACTCTACCAGGAGTGTGGTTTCCTCTCAAGCTCCCTTTAGAGTAGTCCCCCCAGAGGATATTTGTATAGTGGCAGGATGTTCCTCTCCGCTCACTTTTATCAGGTTTTATAATTTGGATCTTGACATGGCTTCTGGTTCCCGGTTCTTGTCCGTTTGAACCAGCCGTAGATGCTATCTGGTTTATCATTCGGGCCAGATACGGCAGCGCTTTAGCTTGGCGTGTTTGGTATATCGCTCCCAATGCGTCATGGCTACGTCTCGGGTTACTTGCGTAACCCATGTTTTCAGCCAATAAATTGGTGTGATTCTATCAGGGCTTCAGACAATCAGGACCACCAGAGGACATTCCCAATGTGTTCATATCTACGCAGCATCTCATTCCCTACTCAGAGAACATGGGTTACGCAAGTAACCTGAGACGTTTTTTGGCCTTGGTTGGATGTACTGTAGACCTATTGTAGGGGACTTCCAAAACAAAATTAGGTACCTTTAAAATAGCACAATAGGGGCATTTTAATATTTGATTAAGTTTTTAATCAGACTGTAGTACAAAAATAAAGCTGTATGAATGTAAAATGAGTGTAGAGCAGACATCACTGTACCTGCATACTGCTGCATCCACTTCAGCTCTGTAGAGACTAATGACAATAAAATATCATGAGATCTTTAAAATGTTTTATGAATGAACATAAAGACATGTTTAAAGAACTGTGTATATCCAGTCTTTTTACTGGATAAATCTCTAACAAAGACAAAAAAATTGAAAAACAATAAAGCCCTGCCCAGCTACTGTTAGAGATGCAGACCTGAAATTTCACACACAAACACGCGCACGCGCACTCGCACTCGCACTCGCACTCGCGCGCACACACACACACACACACGTTTGTTTCTGTGAATTGTGGGGACTTTTATTACTTTTATACTGACCAAACAATATTTTATATACCCTAACCCAACCCTAAACCTACCCCTTACAGAAAATCTTGCACTGTTACACTTTCAGATAAACATAATTTACTATTTTTAATATAAAAAAAATCCCTCCTGGGGACCGCAGGCTGGTCCCCACAATGTCAGGTTTTACTATCCTTGTTGGGACATTTGGTCCCCACAATGTAGCATAAACAAGTACACACACACACACACACACACACACACACACACACACACACACACACACACACACACACACACACACACACACACACACACACACACACACACACACACACACACACACACACACACACACACACACACACACACACACACATCCTTCCTCTCACAAACTTGCTTTTTAAACCCCTAATGTCTATCAGTTTGATTGTCTGGTAAAATATTTAAACTTCTGAGCTGCTAAGGTGGATCTGCGCATAATTGTTCATAGATACTCTTAGAAAATGTATTCACAAAATATTCATGAAACAGTTGAAAGGTCAAACAATCACAGGGTGAATATAAAATTAATGTTTCTCTTTGTTTCTCCTCCATGCATGGTTTCTGAAATTAATAGGAATTAACAATTGCTGATAATGAGCCACAAACATGTTCACATACTTGTATTTCAACTTGACCCAGATTCATTCTATATTAATGACATTAAAATATGTTACATATATTTACCAGTTTGTGTGAGTTTCTCATCTAGAGTGTGCTGCAGTTGAATCAGAGCTCTCCTCAGAGTCTCCAGACTCTCATGAGTCCCAATACTGATCTCAGGCCAGTTCCTGGTGTTTCTAGGGCTGCACAGGGACGAGTAAATCTACAGCGGGAGAGAGGAGAAATCCTTCAGCATGGGGAGTGTCATACTGCATTATCACTGATCAGAGAGATGTTGACTGACCTGTAGGAGGTGGAGGTGATCTTCAGTGTTTGAGACCTGCTCCAGCTCAGTGCTTTTCAACTTTAGCTCACTGATCTCCTGCTCCAGCTTTTCAATGAGCTCTTCCTCCTGTTTCCCTGCTGCTTTCTGCTGCTCGTCCACCATCTCCAGCAGTTCAGTCTGACATCTCTCAATAGAGCGGATGAGATCAGTGAAGAGCTCAACATGAGCTGCTTTCTCCATCTCTGTGTTTCTCTGGTGAACCAGGTCAATTAACAAATTATTAGTGGTGTTTGCTAAGTCTAAGAATTAGTGTTACCATTGCTCTACGTCAATTTTAGGGGAATTTAAAATTTGTTCAAAGAAAATATTAAACTTTGTCTTTCACTGAATAATTCCTCAAATCATGCAATATTTTGGACTGCCATCGTTGAGGAACACATATTCATTAAACTATTTTAAACTCACTTTTCTGACTTCTGCTGAGTGTTTGATGTCTTGAATCTTCTTGATTCTGTCCTGGATCATCTGCTGTACTTCATTTTGAATCTTCATCTATAGACATAGATCAACACAGACACATTTATTACAGACATTTAAGGTGATGATAAACGGGGCAACTTTTTTGAGCAATGTTGCATGGCAACAAATTTCTATCTGGATACTTTAGAACGGTTGTGGGTCCTGTGTTTCACCTGGTTGCCTGTTGACGGCAACACTGCCCAGCAACATTGCTCAAAAAGTTGCCATATGTATCATCACCTTTACTGTTTTCTGAGGAGACTTATGTTCACAAAATGTTTCACACACTCTCAGAAATAAAGGTACAAAAGCTGTCACTGTGGTGGTACCTTTTCAAAAGGTACATGTTTGTACCTAAAGGGTCCATTTTGGTACCTTAAAGGCACATATTAGTACTTAAAGTGTACATATTTGAACCTAATAGGTACAAAAATGTACCTTTTGAAAAGGTACTGCCCTAGTGACAGCTTTTGTACCTTTATTTCTGAGAGTGCAAGATCAAATAAAAATCTGATTCCTCATGATATGCAGTTTTGTTAAAATCTTCTACCTTCTGCTCTTCACTCTCCTTTTCTAGAGGAACAGTGTTGTGGTTCTTGTGGTCTGTCAGAGCACACATGGGACACACACATGTCCGATCATCTCTACAAAACAGCTCCAGAGGCCTCTCATGTTTCTGACATATATAGTCCTCCAGATTACTCACAGGATTCATCAGTTTGTGTTTCTTTAAACCTGCCACTTTCAAATGAGGCTCCAGGTGAGTTTCACAGTAAGAGCTCTGACACACCAGACACGACTTTAAGGCTTTCAGCTTTCTTTCCTCACAGAAGTCACACAGAACTTCATTTTTTTTCTCAGGACTTTTCTTTTTATAGTGATCAGCAACCTCTCGGAGTGTGGTATTAATCTTGAGATCAGGTCTTTGGCTGAACGTTTCTTTACAGTATGGACAGCTGCAGGTCTGACTGCTGTCCCAGTGCTTATTCAGACAGGTCTTGCAGAAGTTGTGTCCACATGGAGTAGTGACTGGATCAGTGAACGCATCCAGACATATCGAGCACTGAAGCTCCTCAGTCAGCGGACCACTAGAGGATGACATTGCTGGAAAGATAAATGAAGAACATAAATCATTTATATTCCTGAACAGTTGAATTTAAATACTTCACATACACCTTCCAAGTGAGGAAAGTTTATTTCAGTAAAATCCTGCCTCAAAAGTCAGATTTTTACAATTTGATGCAAATATGGTTGGTAATAATGGGATAATTAACCCTAAAACCAAACTTCTGTCATCATATACTTACCCTCATGTCATTACAAACCCATAAGACTTTAGTTCATCTTCAAAATGCACATATTTTTTTTAATGAAAACAGAGATTTCTGCCCCTCCATGAAAGTCTGAAGATTCATGTTCATAAAGAGATCAAAAAAATACATTTGTTTAAAAATGTAAAAAAAAAAAAAACTTCTTTTATGTTCTGAAGAATTGGGTTTGGAATGACATGAGGGTGAGTAAACCATAACAATCATTTTTGGATGAACTAACCCCAGCTTTAATATTTACTTCATTATTTCCCATCAGCAAATTTCAAATAGCTCAATATCATTAATTACAAACAAAATAAATAAACAAATTACTGTATGTCTTGCATATTGCTCTACACTGAAGTGACAGATTTTCACTTTTTCCAACATAAAATCACATCATGACCCTTTGATCAATATTCATAATACATGAATATTCATATCATGCGCACACTGCTATGGACAAAAAAAACAAACAAACAAAAAAAAAACGTGATTTTCAGCTAGACTTACAAAGCTGTTTATCCACTTTTGTAATATTTTAAATTGATTTCCAGGGTCATTTTATTTTTTCATAGATTTTTGTTACATGCAATTGTGTCTAACTTTATTAAAAGTATGTGTCACAATTTAGATTAAAATAAATTTAGTTGGAATGATAAGACACCAGCTGTTACCAGTCAAAAAGATGTCTAAAGTGGCATTTAAGCTAGATTTATTTAAACATTATAGGCTATGCTAGATTTTCTCAGTAACATTTAATTCAAGGTGTCCTTGTTACACGTTACTACTTACTATTTGTAATACCAATAAATGATGCATAATTACATGCAAGTAACTCTAAACCAAACCCTAATCCTAAACCTATATAGTTAAATAATATTACTCAGTACTACATAACAAGGGCACAGATCCCAACTGAAATTCTCAGAACTGCTTGTTCAGCCTCCACATCATCTAGTCACTTGTGCACATCATGAAAGCAATTTTTCATTCTTTCATGCAATTGATTATGTACAATTTCCCTACATTATCAGTAGCTAATGTCATGTCGCTCAACATGTATTATTCTGGTTCTCTGTTTAATAGTCTTAAACATCTAGGAATTAGTTCATTTCATAAATTAATGCAATGCAATTCAATGCAAAATGGTTGAACTAGTTGTTGTGGTGCATCAAGTGCATCAGTCTATACATTTCTATTTGACTTTTTTATAAATGTGTTCTAAAAATCACGTTCACACGAGAAGCAGCAAATCTGTGCAAACCTATGAACCAGTTTTAAATGGTTGCAGCTGATCGATTGATAGAATGAGGTTGTCACACCCCTGATTAAGTGTGAACATTACCGTATTAAAGACTCAAATACAATCTGACAACCGTATTACCTTCTGTGTAAAGGAGCCCATTATAGACTACAGTAAGTTTTAGTTGCATGCTATTCCAAATACAGCCATATCTAGCATTTTAATTTATTATTCCAATTAATAAAGAACAGATGTCTTATTCACTGCATATTAGATACTTGTTTTAATATAAAGCTCTTGTCACACCACTGGGACCATAGGGATCTATGACTGGGGCACTCCGTTACTATAGCAACAGCCGTGTCAACATTAAAGGGTCCGACGTGACAACCAGGTCACGTCACGTCTCCTAGCAACTCCCAAATAAACTCCGAAAAAGCTCGTCGGTGTCGCTGTCGAGGATTTATCAGACCAGACGCGACATTTAACGCGTTATAAAGCGCTTTAGTTTTATATACGACGATTATTTGATGCATACGTTTGTTTGTTCATTGTAAAGCGGAACCCGAGATCTGGAGTCCAGAGATCCAGCCGGACGCGTTCAGAGCAGAATAAACAGTATATGGTGTGGATTCATTTGAATTAAAACCGCAGGATTATGTTCAAAAACACGTTTCAGAGCGGCTTTCTGTCCATCCTCTACAGCATCGGCAGCAAACCCCTGCAGATATGGGACAAAAAGGTGAGCAGACGGCGGAAATGATGCTAGATTGACTGATGGAGCTCAGATGCTGCTAATGCACTGCTAACTTACAGAAATGACATATTTAGGTTATAATAATGCTATAATTTACATTTAATCTACATTAGGTGTGAAAAGTATAGCCTCGGTAACATTATACACATTCTTGTAAAAAGTACTATGATATTACCATGGTAACACCATGGGTTTTGGGTATTACCATAATGATACTGTTATGGTATTCTTTCAAGTACTTTACCTAAGCAGCATTATAGCATATGCTTTAGTGTTTATTAATAGTTTGAATTAGTTATTACTATTTTTTATTTATTTCATTGTTATATTTCCTGTTTTCATTTTAATTCTAGTTAAAGTTTTAGTTGTTTTAGTACATCAACTTAAACCACATGGAAACTATCTGAAATAAATAAGTTTAGTTTTTATTATATATATATATATATATATATATATATATATATATATATATATATATATATATATATATATATATATATATAATTACTGATAACAGTATTTTATTTTAAGAAACAAAAATTATTATTATTTTTTAATGGGTTTAGTTGTAGTTAACCATAATAACCCTGATATACATATTCATTTTTTACTGTCTTTGTTAATTATTCTTATTAATTATTATATTTTAGTTTTAGTTATACTAAGTTATACTTAGTTAAACTAAATAAAAATGAAAAATGATTCCTTTGCAACTAGCTGAAATAAAATATAATTTTGTAATTTTATTTTAGTTAACATTTATTTTATTTCGAGTATTTCATGTTTTTTTTTTTAATTTAACTGTTTTATTTAACTGCAATAACCCTGATATACATATGATTTATTTTTTAGTATGTATGTACATTTAGTTATTTATATTAAGTTTATTATATTGTATTATGTTGTTTACTATATCTATATCTATATCTATATCTATATGTATGTATGTATGTGTGTGTGTGTGTGTGTGTGTGTGTGTTTGTGTATATATGTATATGTATATATAAACATACACACACACACACACACACACACACACAGTCTGTTATAACCTAAAGGATAGAGAGGTTGATGTAGACATGAATTATGTATGAACTCACTAAAGGAACATGTTGTTGCAGGTTAGAAACGGACACATAAAGCGCATCACAGACAATGACATCCAGTCTTTGGTTCTGGAGGTGGAGGGGACGAATGTGAGGTGAGTGTGTCCCCGTCTGCCTGTCTGACACTGAACACACACACACACACACACACACACACACACACACACACACACACATCATTATCAAACCTGACCTGTGTGTGTGTGTCTGATCTCCACAGCACCACCTACATCACGTGTCCTGCTGACCCCAAGAAAACCCTCGGAATCAAACTGCCCTTCCTCGTCATGATCATCAAGAACCTCAAGAAGTATTTCACATTTGAAGTTCAGGTAGAGGACTGGTTTCTTCAGATAATTCAGAGTTGATGAGCGATGTCAGAAACGTGTGACTGTGTGATGCACTTCAGGTACTGGACGATAAGAACGTGCGGCGGAGGTTCAGAGCCAGTAACTATCAGAGCACGACCCGTGTGAAGCCCTTCATCTGCACGATGCCCATGCGGCTGGACGACGGCTGGAATCAGATCCAGTTTAACCTGTCAGATTTCACACGCCGGGCGTACGGCACCAACTACATCGAGACGCTGAGAGTGCAGGTGAGAGACTGATCCAACCCATTTCACCTGGTTATTTTTAGGTTATATTTAGGTTATTAGGTTTTTTTTTTAACTATTCTTAGAACACGTCTTAAGACAAGAGGTGACTGTGCTTTTTGTGTTGTGGCTCCAAGGCTCTGGAACTCGCTTCCTTTAACATTGAGAGCTGTGGGTTCTGTAGAATCTTTAAAAAAACACTTAAAGACATCTTTTTGGACAATCTTTTAATTAACAATATGGTTTGGCTGGTATTGAATTTTATGGTATTTGTACAGCTGGTTTAATTAATTAATTTTTTTTTCCTGTAGAGCGTTTTGTTACTCCTCCTTGTCTTTGAAAGGTGCTTTATAAATAAATTTTACTGCTTACTAATTTTACCACAAAATCAAGAGGAAAACTATAAGAAAATCTAATTTACATAAAGAGTCCTCTTTTGGGACTAACAGTTATTTGAACCGTTATATTTTCATGACAGTTAAGCCTAGATGTGCTCAATTGCAAGATTTAATGGCTGATTTATTGTTTATGACACTGCTAATTCAGGGTTGTTATCGTTAACTAAATCAAAACTAAAACCATAAAACAGATAAATAAAAAAAAAAAAAAAAATCAGATAGTTTCCAAAGCAACTTGTAACTAAAACCAAAATAACTTAAACTAAAAATTAATTAATAAATACAAAATAGTAAACAATTATTAAAAAACAAATCTATATAAAAGACCTATAAATCTTTCACCCAATAAAAAAGGTTTTAACTAAAATGAAAATGTAAAATATAAAAACTAATTCAAAATATCTCAATAATACTTAACACTGCAGACAGTAAAAAAAAAATATGGTAATACAATAGAATAATATATATAATATATTTATGTAAGCATAAATTAAGCAGCAGAACATAAAATTTCTTTGCGACATAATTTCTTTGTATTACAGTTGACGTAATTGTTTTGAAAATAAAATAATTTATATATATATATATATGAGAATGACTAACAGTGCTTTTAAAATCTGCCAACACAAAAATAATTTCTAATGTCAGCAAACCTTCATGATATAAGCTGTTATTAGAAATAGCTTGAAACTAAAGCTGTCTATGATTCAGGTGTTTCCGGGGTTGATGGCTGTCCTCGTGTTTTTTCAGATTCATGCAAACTGTCGCATCAGGAGGGTGTATTTCTCTGACCGGCTGTACTCTGAGGACGAGCTCCCCGCTGAATTTAAACTCTATTTACCAGTACAAAACAAAGCAAAGGTGAGCTTCATCATGCCTGCTCGTGTGCAGAATCATATTTTTGTATCGTTGTGTATTAATCTTGTGTATTTTCTCCACAGCAGTGACACAGCAGTTTTATCTGCACACGTTCATATTGGATGGATATCTTTTTGTTGTTTTTCAAGTGTTGTTTTGGATCTGTGTGATTGGTTTCCATCTGCTGAATAAATATTTTATATGCACAAAGTGAACCCTGATGTCTTTCTGATTATTTCACATTAACATTTATGCATTTCGCTGAGACTTTTATCCAAAGCGACATTCAAAAGGGGAACAAAGCAAGTTTCTCCAGATATTGTCACATCATATTTCATTCACAGCTAGATATGCTGATGTTTGAAAAGATTTATTAAACTGGAACATGAGCTGCCAAAACCGTACAAGGAAAACATAACGTGTCTTCAGTTACAAACTTTGGCTTTCACAGGAAAAATCTGCTGGTTATTAAATCTGTCAAAAGTTTTGTAGAAAGGTTCTTCAAACGGAATTCAAAAACTCTTCAAACAACTCTATCACACCTGAATGCAGCAGTTACAATGGAATAAAGTAAATTTACATCTCAGTATTAACATAACCATGGTAAATTTATGAGTCAACCTAAAACTGGTATCTAGATTAAAAAACAAAAAAACAAAACACAAATAATGGGACCAAGCTCCGCAGCAGTCGAAATGTTTTAACCAAAAAATCAGAGGACAACAGAATAATTATTTCTGTATAATCTCTTCACAGAATATGAGTGTGTGTGTATATATAAATATATATATCTCCTCTGTGTTATAGTTATATCGTTATCTCTAGGACATCTTACATCTTTCTTGGCCCCACTAGTGCTTGAATCCCATTAAATCACATTTAAATAACACTGTAGGCAATGTAAAGGGCACAGAATAAAATTTTGGCTTTAACAATTTCACAGATTCATGTACAATGTTGATATAATATGTATTTATACATCTCTTCAGAAACAAAATTTATCTGCAAGTATTGAAATCAACATAAAAGCAGTTACATTCTTTAAAGCAGTGCTGTCATACGATTAATCGAGATTAATTGCATCCAAAATAGTCTTTGCTTACATAATATACGTGTGTACTGTGTATATTTATTATGCATATATAAATACACACACATACAGCATATATTTTGAAAATATTTACATGCAGTTTCATATAAATTATATCAGATATAAATATATTTAATATATATATACGTAACATTTTTCTTAAAAATATACATGCATGTGGGTGTATTTATATATACATAATAAATATACACAATACACACACGTATATTATGTAAACAAAAACTTTTATTTTGGATGCAATTAATCGTGATTAATCATTTGACAGCATTACTTTAAATTAACCTTTAAAAGGTTGACAAACATCATGCTTTTCTGAATAAAGTGCAAAAACTCACGGATTCAGTCAATCACACCACCAAAGCAACAGCACAAAGAATAAAAAAAAAAAACCTTACATTTATTTTGCAGACACAAGTGAGTTCCCTTCCGAAATGCATTTGGAAAAATACAAACACATTTGTGGCACTTCTGATTTTGCGCCTCTTTGAATTGATCATCTTAGTATGAAAATGTCAAGTATGAAACATTAGCGAGAAGGCATTGCAATGATGTGCTGCTTTGGCTCGGCAGTGTTAACATTAGATTGCACATTATAAAACACACCTGCTCAAGTCTTTCGGACTAATGATCACATTTGATTTGGGCTGAAGTCTGTTAAAAATCACATAGTTCCCTTCTAAAAATATATGCATTGTTTTTACATTCAACATCTCGGTTATTGCAGATATCGTTGCGTCATGCCGCGGCACCCTCCGCTGCACTCCCATAATGCAGCACGTAATAGTCGTGGACGTACATGAGCACGGCGATCGGCTGGCCAATGATCAGCGACATCCAGACGGCGGCGTTGCCATAGTTTCCCCTCAAGAATCGGCCCACAAAATAGGCCAGCGGGATCTGAAACAGGAAGTAGAATGTGAAATGAGGAATTTTATTTGATGTTCAACAAGCAATATTGAGTATTTAAGACTGACCTGTGCCATCATTCCCAGAAACGCCCAGAGCCGAAACATCTTTAGAGGAACACTCACTAAATACTGGCAAAAATTACACAAAACATTGTCAGGGATATTACAAACAGGAAAAATGCCTTAACATGACTGTAAATTAGTGCTGTCTAACGATTAATAGCGATTAATCACACCCAAAATAAAAGTTTGTTTACATAATATATGTGTGTGTGTGTACTGTGTATATTTATTAAGTATATATAAATACACACACATGCATGTATATATTCAAGAAAAATATGTTACGTTTATATATGAAATATATTTATATATGATATAATTTATATGAATATAAATATATACATGTAAATATGTGATCCTGGAGCACAAAAGCAGTCTTAAGTCGCTGGGGTATATTTGTAGCAATAGCCAAAAATACATTGTATGGGTCAAAATTATTGATTTTTCTTTTATGCCAAAAATCATTAGGACATTAAGTAAAGATCATGTTCCATGAAGATATTTTGTAAATTTCCTGCCGTAAATATATAAAAACTTAATTTTTGATTAGTAATATGCATTGCTAAGAACTTCATTTGGACAACTTTAAAAGGCAATTTTCTCAGTATTTAGATTTTTTTTGCACCCTCAGATTGCAGATTTTCAAATAGATGTATCTCAGCCAATTATTGTCCGATCCTAACAAAAAAATCTCAATTTAAAAAAACTGACCCTTATGACTGGTTTTGTGGTCCAAGGTCACATATTTTCAAAATATATGCTGTATGGGTGTGTCCTTATATACATAATAAATATACACAGCACACACACACACACACACACACACACACACACACACACACACACACACACACACACACACACACACACACACACACATTATATAAACAAAAACTTTTATTTTGGATGTGATTAATCGTTTGACAGCACTACTGTAAATTGTAATGTAGCAATGTAAGTGTGCAATGAAACCTCATGGAAAAACGCCGACAGGAAGAACACGGCTATCTGAGCCGTTAACTTATTTACTCCTTTCACCAGCATGGGTTTATAAAAGTGTCTGAGGGGAAACAAAGAATGAGAAATCAATGAACAAACTACAGTATGGCATGAACAGACAACACAAACTGATCTCAGAACTGATTTCTGTTGTAATATGAACACAAAGCTCAACACTGCTGCAAGAAAAGTGCCCCTGGTGCACACATAACAGACAAATCCAATCACACAGACTGATGATAACCCCGGCTCACCGTAGGCACCACTTGTGAACAGGAATGTTCCAGTTCGACCAAAAATACGGAATCGTTTCAGAGTTCCTGCGAACATAAAGCTCATCAATTACACAGTGTGAAAACTTTTCTCATGAAATGGTATCTGCAAGCTGTTTTATGTCTGTAATGTGATGCATTCAAGCATTCAAAGCGAATATACTCATATATATATATATATATATATATATATATATATATATATATATATATATATATATATATATATATACATACATATAGATAGATAGATATAGATATATGGATGATGCACAAATGTTATTTACACAAATTTTAAGCCTTTATTTTACAAATTTTAGACATTATGTTTGATGTTTGGCTGGAAATAATAAAAAAAGTGTCTCCAAAAGTAATGCATTGAGTAAAAGGCACATTCATTATAATGATAACTATAACAACAACTATAGTGGCGTCCACACCAAATGCACAATAATTTTCTGTCTTTTGTTGTCTGCTACTTTGAATGCTATTTTAAGTCAGATGGATTCTGATTGGCTGTCAATGTTTTTATCTTTCATCAGGTGGAACTAAATCACTGTGAAAGTAATTTTAATACTGTAAAAAAATTTTTAAGGCAACCAGCTTCAGCAGATTTTTGAGTTTTCTCAACTTGTCATTTTAAGTTTATACAACAAAAATTTGAGAATGTCCCACAAAAATAAGTTGAGCAAACTCAAAAATTTGCTGAACCTGATTGCCTTAAAATTTTAAGTTAGCTCAACTTTTTTTTTTTTTTACGGTGTAGAAGCCAGTTTTTCCCACAAATGAAAAGAAAAAAAACAACAAAACATAATAAAACTTGTTTCTCACAATTGCGAGATATAAACTCAGAATTCTGATTTCTGATAGATTTTGCTGTTGTCTTAAAGGAACACTCCACTTTTTTTGGAAATAGGCTCATTCTCCAACTCCCCCAGAGTTAATAAGTTGAGTTTTACCGTTTTTGAATCCATTCAGCCGATCTCTGGGTCTGGCGATAGCACTTTTAGCATAGCTTAGCATAGATCATTGAATCCTATTAGACCAGTAGCATCGCGTTCAAAAATGACCAAAGAGTTTCGATAGTTTTCCTATTTAAAACTTGACTCTTCTGTAGTTATATCATGTACTAAGACTGGCGGAAAATGAAAAGTTGCGATTTTCTAGGCCGATTTGGCTAGGAACTATACTCTCATTCCGGCGTAATAATCAAGGAACTTCGCTGCCGTAACATGGCCGCAGCAGGCGCAGTGATATTACGCAGCGCCTGAAAGTAGCCCCCAGCTATATTATAACTAGTTACCTAGCTGGGGACTACTTTCAGGTGCTGCGTAATATCACTACGCCTGCTGCGGCCATGTTACGGCAGCAAAGTTCCTTGATTATTACGCCGGAATGAGAGTATAGTTCCTAGCCAAATCGGCCTAGAAAATCGCAACTTTTCATTTTCCGCCGGTCTTAGTACACGATATAACTACAGAAGAGTCAAGTTTTAAATAGGAAAACTATCGAAACTCTTTGGTCATTTTTGAACGCGATGCTACTGGTCTAATCAGATTCAATGATCTATGCTAAGCTATGCTAAAAGTGCTATCGCCAGACCCGGAGATCGGCTGAATGGATTCAAAAACGGTAAAACTCAACTTATTAACTCTGGGGGAGTTGGAGAATGAGCCTATTTCCAAAAAAAGTGGAGTGTTCCTTTAAGGGTCTAGGACTGTTTAAAATACAATCGATAACGATTAAGATTATATAGCATCCAAACCAACGTTTATTATAAGATCATGCTGCAGTTTTGTTGTTTGCCACTTAAATCTGTGAACTTTTTAAAGAAGGATGGATTCTGATTGGCTGTCAATTGATTTCTTCTCTGTCTTTATAGTTGTAGTGTGGACTTCTCTAGTCTCATAGAAGATATTTTTATAGTTATCATCCTTGGTGTAAACGGACCTTTAAAATTTGAAGATACTTTAACATACTGCAGGTTTTGCTAAGCGTAAACCAGCTCTGGACGGAGGAAGCCACTCACCACCAGTCGCGGTAAAACTCACGGTCTCCGAACTGCATGAGCTCAGCTACGAAGTTCATAGAGGAGTGGAAATACCAATAGAAAAAGATGAGCCAGATAAAATGATTGGGCACCTGTAGAGGGACAGGGAGAAGGGGCGGGGCTTGTGCCATTAGACACTCTGAGGAGGAGGGGCCACAGACATGACATCAACTAAAGCGACAGCAGCTGTTACCATGCGAAATTCAAGCAGATGAAATACAATGATCTACAATGTTTCGTCTCCATTTATTGCTGTTATTTCATGACTTCTCAGCTATAGGGAAAACTTGAAGTGAATTTGCCGGGGGCCTGGATTTCACACCATAGCAACAGCAAGTGCCACAGTGAAAGCTGTAGCAACAGTAGCCATTTCAACAGCATCTGCAAAAGCTCTAGCAACAAAAGTCCATCCATGACAACAACAGCATCTGTTTGCATTGGTTTCTCTGGACACTTACAGCGAGCTTCAGCAGACGTTCAATGATTCTAGAGAAATCCATGTCCTGTTTAAAGAGACAGAGACTCTATGAGCAATCAATGCAGAAAAATAGATAAAAACAACATGCCAAAGAAGTGTTTCTGTATGCCTAACCAGTACAAACTATATAAACCCTGGACAACCTCAAATTTCAATGCATTTTTCTGTCGTCTGATTGATAAAGGCCTTTTAGTATCTTTAGGCCTACACAAATGTCCACCTTAGTGTCTTTTTGCTCTGAAATCTTTACTGATATTTATAAAGTAAACATAAGAACAACTTTTAAATTGTTAGTAACATTTCAAGACAAACACTTACTGGACTGAAGCAGCTTAGATCATTTATGAGAAAAGTCACGTTCAAATGTGAGTCAAATATGATCATCAGGCTTTTGAGGGACGTTTATTTGTTCATCTCTCAATCATCAATGTACTGCACGCATTATATGTTTGGATCATAAAACTTGGAGCATTTAAATCTCATCTTATAAAGACATTATTGGCAGATGTAGAGTGACACCTGATAATTATATCATTTTATGTAAGTATCTGTTATACTATTGTAAAATCTCATTGATTTACATTACAAGCTACCAGAACATCGGCATCTGCATTAAATCTCATATTTTTGCTCAGTTTTTCCATATTCTCACTCACGCCATAAAAGCCTGATGTATCAGATATGATACTAAACACATATGCAAACTCTTTTTTTTGTATTTTGTCTAAAGGTTCAATAAACTGTTCCTTTATAAAATGTGATTTTTCTGACTATTATTTCATATGTCAGAGTTTACAGGGTGATTCTACCTGAAAGGGTTTCATTGAGTTCTGAATCGTCGGAACCATCCACTATCAAAAGAAAAAAAAGAGTCATTAAAAATATAATGCCGCACACACACAAATAAGCTCAGTTTAAACTACTCTTTGCATACCTGCTGTATTAATCCAAGTATTAACTGCATTAAAAACACCTGCAAGAACGAAAAACAGGTATAATGTTATCAGAAAGTGCAAACTGTAAAGTGAGTTTCTGCTGTCTCGTCCTGTCTCTCACCATCTCAAGCAGTCGGCGCAGTAAGAAACGCTTCCGTATCCGTGGAGACCGCGGGAAGTTCAGCTCGTAACACAGAGTTGGAACGAAAATAAAATAATAAATGTCTGTAACAAAATAATCAAATAAAACATATCGATAAATAAAATTAAAATGCATTAGTTATTAATTCCACTGAAATATTTTAATTAGAAACGAGCTGATATTCCTTCATAACTGAGAGTTACTGCAGGTCGAGTTGTGTAGTGACTGACCTCTGTGTGTGAGGTTTGCTGGATAGCTCACGTGTGTGTATCCGCTCGTGCCGTTGGCTTTGTGCACAGACGGGCCTACGAGAGAAAATTAAACATTAACACACACTGAATTCATTCAGATGTTCTCTGCCAGGAGACCAAACACAACAAGGATAATTACAGGACTCACTGATCAAATATGAAACTTCATCAAGTCAAGACAACTTTTTTTTTGAACATTTGAAGGTTAAACCCTGCAAATACTACAGATCAGTGCTATTTTACCATCACTGAGATGCTTCTATAGTTTTATATTCATATTTTTCTATTACTTTAGTTTGAAAGTTTTAGTAATATTGTTTTTGTCATTTCTATTAGTTTTTGTGAACTAAGCTGGCTAATTGCTCGGCAGTTCATAACTCACACTTTTAATTTGTCCTCAGCGTGCATCGCGTTTATATAAATAAGCGATGCTGATGGCAGTTTGCATTAAATGTGCTGTTGTTCTTTGTCCAGCATGTGGCAGTACAGCACAGCATTAGTGCTCACGCTCAGACTCTGAGCAAACAGAAACAGTGCAATGCCTCTCACATCTCAGTCTGTTTGCACAGATTCAGACAAACACTGAGAGCCCTTCACAGCAAACAACAGATGAGAAAATACAGGGTTTATGAACTGCAGGTGCTACAGGAGAGACAGAAGGACAAGCGGCAGGTATTACTGGTGCAAAATAAACAGCTCAATGCAAATCAAACAATGCATTCATTTCATGAGGCCATGAGGCCGTCTGACCGACATGTCAAACAACCAATCACAGTTTTTTGTTCAGCGTCCGTCACGTTTCGGGGCATGGAAAAGTTGCCACAATAACGAACTCTTGGACGTATTTTAAAGATTCTATGCTGCGAACTTTAAATATTTCACAGACTTTTGAAAATCCAGCTTTTATTTGATCCTGATAAGCGTTTGTCTTCACAGTTGTAAGTAAACACGACAGCTTTCTTCTTTCGTGAGGGGGTTTGGCGTCACAGCATCTTTGTTTCCAGGCAGAAAGTTAAAGACACACACATCTCCTGGAAATCCTGTATAATTCAACCAGTCCGACGATGACGACGACTTTGAAACTCCTGAAGTGTTTCCACTTTTGTGTGCCATATGCATCAGACGTTTAGCCCACGTTCCGTGGGCGTGATGTCTGAGGCTGAGACTAGCTCTAATGCATGCATTGCATTCTTGCATTAAGTTTCATAACAGTGACTGTGCATCTAGAAGCGTTTGCATTCATGCACAGAAATGCATGTGAATATTAGAATTTGCTTGATGTCAGATATGAATGCATGATGAAAATGTGAGTTTGTGTGTGGTTTTTGGTGAGGTTGGAGTGTCACTCACAGGAGTGAGAGCGGGACAGGGTTCGGGCTTTGGTGTGTCTGATCTCTCTGCACCATTTGTTGACGTCTCTGTATGAATACAGCTTCAGGAAGAGAATGGTGAAGACACTCAACGCCAGAACACCACCCACTGAAACACAGCCACGAGACAGCATGATTACTCACACAACAATATATTTCCAACATGCCAACAAAGATTACATAAAAAAACAACAACATAATATTCTAGTTAAACTCACAAATCACATGCTCACAAGGTAAAAAGTGCCACTCATAGAGGTTTTGGTAGTTAATGCATGAGAAAACAACACTATAGTAACGTTTTCTTATAAGACCGAAGGTTGAGGTGTTAGTGTGAACATATGCACACTGGTGGAAGATGTCTGTGATACCTGGGGTCATAGAGGTCAGGCTGAGAACTGTACCGGCCGGGACAAATAACAGAGCTGAAAGATTGATGCAATGAAGGAATGTTCCGGTGCCCTCTGAGATGGTGCCCTGGAAATTCAATTACACTTTATTAAAATGATCCAGCAACACTTGTGCTAACAGATATATATTTAACCTGTAAAGAACAATCAAATCTTTTCAGTTAAATCTCATGAACAAATCCAGGTCCAGGTCATATTTCATTACCACTTCAAATTATTATATAAAAAAATGTTATGTGAAATTAATGTAATACAACTAAAATTTTTAAGTTTAAAAGTTTTAGACATTTTGTGTTTTTGTCAGTTTTATTAGTTATATATACTGTGTATATTTAATAGATTTTATATTTGTATTTGTTATAGTATTGGTATTTTATATAATAATATATAATAATAATCTAAATTTATTTAGTAGAATTTATATTTCATTATTTAATTTTTAAACTTAAACTAAACTTTAAACTAAAGTGTTTTGTAATTTTTAATTTATTTTTTATTACTATGGACTCTTTTCACAAGACTGTGATGTGACTGTGCGTTTCAACGGTTATCATCATTATAAATCCTTGAAAGTTTTTTATATATAAAAAATGTATGTACATTTATAACACTATACTTTGTATTATATCACCGTTTCATCAAGTAAAAAAAAATCAGTTAACGCTAATGCGAGGGTGTTTCTAATGCAGCGTCAATGTGAGCATCGTTCTCTCTTCTGACTGCTGTTATCAATCTCTCTCAGTTTTTTTCCTTTAATTGAAAGTCATGAAAACCCTATCGTGGAGTTTTTCTTTTGCTATTTGAGCAAATGGGAAAGCAAAAAATATATTTGTGGTGCCCTCCCCTTCACTGCTGTCGGATTTTACCCAGCTATGACGACGTCCGCTGCTGAGAAACCCGGAAATGTGAGAAAGGTCCATTATTTTTGTTTTTAATATGTATATATGGTTTTTATAAAGTTTTATTTTTATTTTTACTTTATTTAGTTTTTTTGCCATTTTAGTTAAATTAAACGAAAATGAAAAGAAATGTTGCCCAACATACATACATAGCTGAAATAAAATGTTTTTAAAACATATTTCATTTTTAGTTAATGTTTATTCATAAATAAAAAAATATTTCAATTGTTTTTTTGTTTTTTTTGCATTACAATCATGAGAATGGGACATTTTCACATAGCAATAATAAGAATTGAATGTCATGAAAATAATGTCACAATGCAAAGGATACCTTAAAGATTTATATTTTTTTATTTATTTTTTTTATTCATACTTTTTTTTATTAAATTTTATTATTCATTTATTTTTATTTTTGAAGTAAAATGTGATCTGGACATGTTTTTGTCAGGATTGTGAGATTCACTCTTCAGTGTAAACAGTTATATTTGTAAGTCCATGTCTGTCATCACACAGTTCATTCCCAGCATGCAACTCACCACGGAGAGCTTTCTCTCTATGTACAAAGCTGCCATTATAAAGACGTTGGAAACTGCAAAAGCAAACAGATTAGACACAGCATATTGAAGTGAGCATGCATGGAATATTGACATGGATTTTTATGATCTTACATTACGCATGACAGAAAGTGTAAATTTGGTGTGAAATGACGTCTTCAGCTTGAGCTGATCTGCATGAATCTGCTGTAGGTCACAAAGCACACACTCATCATACCAATGATCAGGCACAGAGCCGGCCAGCGGTACGGGTCCTTCAGAAACAGAGAGATGATCTGGATGGGGTCCACCAGAATGCCATATCTGAAGACGAGAGGAGATAATGGCATTTAGAGAAACCGCACATTTTAATGTGTTAAGTAAACATTACCTTCAATTTTTCATCATACTGTGTATATATATATATATATATATATATATACATATATATATGAATATAATATGATTTAAATCAATAATCAATTTAAAAATTCATTTACAAAATAATGTATCAGATTATGAATGTTATACATTCATACATATATATACATATACACACACATTTTTATATTAAATATGTGTGAATGTATATAAATATATGTATTTATAATTTATAGAAATGTATAATAGAATTTATATATTTTATAATACAATTTAGAATAAAATTATTTATTTAGAATAAAATCATTACATATATTTATAATAATTGTAGAATTTTATTTATAATAACTAATACATTTTAATATTTATAATAATTTACAATAATTACATAGTACATCAAAATCATTATATAGTGAAAGATTTTTTAATTGACAGAGAAAAAAATAATGCCACAATGCAAAAAAGCTATGCAATGCAAAAAAAATAAAAGAAAAAATAGCTCCATTTTATTTATACAAACAAACAAACAAACATGCCTGTATTGCTATTGGTGTTTGCTATTAAACGCCTCTCTTTTGCTAATGCTGAATAATGTTGAATAAATAGTGAGACTGGGCTGAAAAATCCCAGAAGCCAAAGCTCGTGCATTCAACACCTGGTAGAAGCGACCGTCAGCCTGGAGAGTTTCTTCACCATTACTACAGTGTCTTTCTCCAGAGGGACGAGCCCAGCGATTAGTGCACTATATGCTGCTCTGGATAAAAGTGTTTGCTTAATGACAAGTAACAAAAGACATGCATTTAGTTCCTGCCGGGCACAGTCATTATCTGTCTCATTCAGATGTTTCAGCTGGATCATTAGCCAGAAATTAGTGAGTCACTGAGCGTGAGAAATCGAATTAGCATAGCCGCTTTATTTATGAATTAAGCAACAAATGATGTTAATGATAGACTTACTTTATAAGGTTCTCCAGGACCAGCCGTGCATTGGACAGGACCTGTAAACACAAACAAATAAACCAATTTAATGCATTTGCAGCTCATTTATTGTATCCAAAGCCTACAGGCAAAACTAAAGGAAAACAAGAGTTACACTGGAGGAGAACTGATGTTTAACACTAAAAACAGGCTTTGTCATATTCATGTCTATTTTGATGCAATATTAAGTGTTTGCTCATCTGGAATACGTCGCTAAAACATTTCACGCTTCTTCCAGTGTAAGTCCATATCCTGCTGTCCTCTCACATCAAAATCCAACCACATATGTGACCCTGGAGCACAAAACCAGTCTTAAGTTGCTGGGGTATATTTGTAGCAATAGCCAAAAATACACTGAGTGGGTCAAAATTATCCATTTTTCTTTTATGCCAAAAATCATTAGGATATTAAGTACAGATCATGTTCCATGAAGATATTTTGTAAATTTCTTACCATAAATGTATCAAAACTTAATTTTTGATTAGTAATATGCATTGCTATGAACTTCATTTGGACAACTTTAAAGACGATTTTCTCAGTATTTAGATTTTTTTGCACCCTCAGATTCCAGATTTTCAAATAGTTGTATCTCGGCCAAATATTGTCCGATCCTAACAAACCATACATCAATGGAAAGCTTATTTATTCAGCTTTCAGATGATGTATAAGACCACTTAAGACTGGTTTTGTCGTCCAGGGTCACATATCTGTTTACAACTGTTTTGGCTTTTAAATGGTGCTTGATTTGTGAATTATTGTGATGTTTTATCAACTGTTTGGACTCTCATTCTGACGGCACCCATTCACTGCAGAGGATCCATGGTTGAGCAAGTGATGCAATGCTACAGTTCTCCAAATCTGTTCCCATAAAGAAACAAACAGCAAATTTTGCAAAATATTGCTTAAAGATGTTTAGCGTATGTACACTCTAAAACAAAAAGACATGTGTTTCTTTCCAATGATTGTGTTGTATCTACAGTAATATTGTTTTTAAATACTGTCACTAGCAGAGAGCAAAGTCTACAGCACAACAATATAAACAACCTCGGATAAAGCACTCCAGCCTGATAAACACATCTGACCTCTGACCCTTTAGAGCAGTTTCCATGCTTTAGGTTTCTGCGCTCATATTTCAGACCCGTCTCTTGAAAATGAACTTGTTCTGAATGTTACATTTGCTTTATTTAAACTAAATTCACTGCGATTTGGACATTTTATTCATTAAAAGCATAACAAAGCACCTGAAGGCTTTAATTTATAAGCAAAACACAAGGCTTGAAGACTTTGAACCACTGGTAACCTCAAAGCCGCTGCCGCTGATTTACGACAGAAGAGGATTTGCAGAAAGACTTTCTCATTCCAAAGGCCATTTGATTAGATTTGCGTCGAGAAAGCTGCCAGACTCAACCCTGACCTCATTAAAAGCATATTGCTAATTGATTTAGCACATAGATCCATGCTATGGTAATTGCTTAAAAGGCTGTGGGACTCTGGTTCATTTCATCACACACACACACACACACACACACACACACACACACACACACACACACACACACACACACACACACACACACACACACACACACACACACACACACACACACACACACACACACACACACACACACACACACACACACACACACACAAGCTCTTTTCCATTGACTTGCCATTGACTTCAACACTCAAATATTTAGGCCTAAATTTAAGATTTATATATTTGAATTGCATTTAAATTGCATTCCATCCCTTTGGATTACACAGTTCAACATAAACTAATAAACTTAATGTGGTAATATTTGTCAGTAATGAATTAATGAAACAGGTCAGATTTCTGCACTCAAAAATTATGGCTTAATTTATTATTAACTATTTACATCGATTCTGTTGAAATAATCATATTTTCAAAATGCATTATTCAAAACAAGCAATATTTAATTAGTTCAGAAGCAGGGGATTGAAACAAGTTGGATTTATTGATGATAAACATAAACCTGGTGTATTTGAAACAAATTCAGTTTATTAGCACTATTACAGAAATCTGACCTGTGTTATTTATGCATGAATGACAAATGTGAATCACATTAAGTTTATTAGTTTATGTTAAAACTGTGTAACGCAAATGGATGGAAATTTTGCAAGCAATTTAAATACATACATAATATTTGTTGAGTGAATACAGTTTAATAGAGCCTTTGATTATTAAGATTTAAATAATAATAATGTTTTATTTAATTTTTAATTCTTTAATGAGTGAAATCACTATAAAACTACTATAAAAGACCCATGAAACAAAAGTACAACATAAAATAATTAAAGAAAAAACACACACACACACACACACACACACACACACACACACACACACACACACACACACACACACACACACACACACACACACACACACACACACACACACACACACACACACACACACACACACACACACACACACAAAACTTGTAAAGATTACTGGAGTACATATATATATATTTAACAAGAAAATACTATTTTACTTTAAAATTTCATGTTCATTTCAATAGGTTACTCGCCATTTCTTTGCAATTGTTTGTGAAATTTTCTAGCAATCTCCGAGTGAAAATTGTTTCTACACCAAATTTCCTCACCGTACAAAAACATAAGCAATTTGATAGTGTAGAGAGACCGAAATTCCCATGGTAACAGCAACCTGACTGGTGGATGTTTTCAGCAATTAAACAATTTAAAAAAGAAAAGACACTGAAATAACACTGACTTTCTATATAAAATATTGTCACTTTAAAATCTCCAAGCTCTGTTTTGAGAGGTTTATCTACTATTATTAAAAATGGCTTTCTCTATGGAGAAACTATTGCTGCGTCCCAGTGTGCCTACTTATACTACACCCTTAAAGTATGTACTCTTTTGGTGAAGAAAAAGTACACACTTTTGAGTGTGTAGTAGAAGAGTAGGCAAGCTTTGGGTTTTGGGTTTAAAGCTTTTGCGTCTTTAACGGACTGCTCTGTCGCACCTGTTACACGCACCCTGTCACTGTAGCCTGTCAATCATCCTGTCACAGTTAACATCCTCCACATTTCATTTCATTTAACTTCCTACCGTATTAGAGAAAAAAGAAGCAGCGTGTTGATCTCTCATGAAGAGAAATCTGCTCATATTTTCTGCATAATGATGCATTTAAAAGTTAACGACCAAATGGATGTTTATAAAAGTTCACATTGCTGTTGCAGATGAAATATAACACGGATAACAATAAATAAATAGTTTTTTACCAGTTTAAATGTTGATTATTAGTAACTCAAACCCCTTTTTGTAAACCTCTCTACATAAAGGTCGATCGTGCGCATCAGCCACGTTTGTAGTTTTTCTAACGCTTTTTATTCGTGTTTGTAGTTCTGGACCGAAAGCGCAATGGATTGTGGGCAATTTTAGCCATTAGAGTGTGCACGGATCCACACTTCAAAAATCGACCTGAAATAGTAGACCATCCAGGGACTTGTGGCATACTCTTTTCAACATACTATGCTTTGGGAAACACTTATTGTAGTCTCACATACTACTTAGGATGGATAGTATGAACATTGGGACGCAGGGTATGAGAGTTTGACTTTCAGGACCCCGCTGTTGCTCTCCATCTATTTCCTCCAGCTGAAATCACTCAAAAGCAGTCGCCTTTCTACTGGACTTTCATAATGATCCATTAATGGATTCAAAGCATTTAAGGATATTCCATGGGAATATGGTAAAAAAACGACAAAAAAAAAAACACAAGTAAAAGCTAAATCCCACAGAGAACGTCAATGCGATGGTGTTTCAAAGCCAGGATTAATATTGGTTTCAGAACTGTGATTTGCTTTCCTTGGCTTTGAAGATGCTGCTCCAGTTTCTCGGCGGTTCAGGGTGAAATAGATGTTTATTTTTAGAGGACGGGTGACATTTCTGAGCGTTCATTAAAGTAATCCCCGGAAGTGTTTGACTTTTCATTACAGCAGAGAAGAGAAACTCTAAGAGTTTGCCGATCGCTTTGACAGACTGAGATTGACTTGAAGGACGGTTTGTCTTTTGATTGACATATCATCATAAGTGGCGTCCCTGTAGCATTAGCGTATACATCCTGAGCATATTAAATGTCATTGACACTGTATTTATAGACTGCGATGGAGCTGGCAGGATCTATAGTGGGGCAAAGGTCACTCTAGGACAGCCAAAGGGTTTCAGCAAAATACTTTCCAATCTCCAGTGAGATTTATTTTATGCAGCTGCTATTACGGCATATATATATATATATATATATATATATATATATATATATATATATATATATATATATATATATTATGGTATCTTATGATATTACCAAGGTATAGGTCCAATAAACAGGGTTGTTAACTAAAACTAAAACTATTAAAAATCATTTTGGTAAATAGAATAAAGTTGAAATAAAATAAAATACAAATATTACATTAAAAACTTACAACTTAAAAAGCTGCCTTTACAACTAACTGGAATATATAAGTTAAGGTTGAAGTACTAAAATTACTAAATCTAAAACTAATAAAAATATTTTTTGGTAATTGAAATAAAGCTGAAATATATTAAAACAAATATTAGATAAAAAAATTTAACTTAAAAAAAAAAGTAAAAAGTTACCTTGGAAAAGTAACTGAAATAAGTTTATGTTGAAGCTAAAACTATTCAAAATCATTTTCATTAACTGAAATGAAAGGAAATAATAAAGTAAAATAATGTAACTAAAATAAAATAATACAAAATAAATATTAGATGAAAAACGTTTTCGTTTACAACCTTTAGGTTTAAGTTTAGTACTAAAATGACTAAAACTTTATTGAATATTGAAATAAAAATACATTTAAAACTAAATAGAAACATTTAAAAAGGCAAAAATCACATAACAAAATTACTAAAACTTAATCTAAAATTGAAAATATAAAAATAAAAGCTAATTCAAAATATGATCAATATTGTAATATTATATAATTAATACTAAAATCAAGCTGAAATTAAATAAAACATAAATATTAGATGAAAAGCTTAAACATAAAAAAAAAAAGTTCAAAGTACTGAAACGACTAAAAGTGAAATAAAAATAAATTAAAGCTAAATACAACTAATAAAATAATATTTAACAAAATGACAAACTAAAATTAAGTATTTTTTTTATTTAAAAAAAATAATAAACATAAAAAAAATCTATAACACTATATTATATAAAAAGTACTAAAATAAGACTGCCGATAAAACAAGTTATGCATGGTAATTTTTGTTAGTCTTGCTCAGCAGACGAGTCTGAACTCTCTTTGACACTTAACACGAGATGAATGCATTAAACCTCAAACAGCGACTAGAAAATTACGCCATGCTGCTTCTTTTGAGAGGAAAAACAAACAGACAGCGAGGGAGAGAGAGCGCGGAGGAATAAACACCCTCTGGGTTGAATTGTATGGTTTAATGTGGGAACTCATGTGAATCGAGGCTGTCACAACAACCTGAGTTAAACTTCAGTCACTTCTCTCCGTTTCCACTGCAGAAATCTTATTCTGTAACTAATGCGTCTGGCATTGTGCTGCGTGTCACATGATTATACGAGACCGGAGCCGAGGATAAAGGTCAAATTCTTACTCGATTCAATCCTATTGAGTTCACAATAGCCCAGAATGAACTTGACGCGTATAACCACGATGAAGGGCAAACATAGTCTTTTTGATCATTCAGGCAAATGCATGGGGAATTATGTTTCCTTCTAGATTTCATTTCTGTTGTCCTAAACCTAGAGCATCTGAGGACAAACACAGGGAAAGATTCCAGCAGAAGAGAGAACAAAAATAACAAGTGTGATAAGAGCGAAGCCATTCAAAGGTTCAAAGCCAACAGAGTGTCAGTATTTATGTTCAGGTAACAGCGAGTGCCTAAACATAGCACTGGCACAGTCATCTTACAATACCAATACACTGAGTAAAGTCCTACTTTTACATGCTTTTTCAAACCAAACTGATGTTTTTCATGGAAACAGATTTGGAGAAATGTGGCATTACATCACTTGCTCACCTCTGCAGCGAATGGGTGCCGTCAGAACGAGAGTCCAAAAAGCTGATAAAAACATCATAATAATCCACACCACTCCAGTCCATCAGTTAATGTCTCATGAAGTGAAAATCATCTTCAGGCTAAAATATGAGTCCTCTATATATCCATAAAATTGTTTCCTCCAGTGAAAATGTCAACTCGTCTGAATCAGGAGAGAAATCTGCACAGATCAAGCATGGTTTACGACCAAAACTATTTTAAACAAATATGTTATATTTATTATGATGTGAGAGGACAACAGGAGATGGAATTGGAGGAAGCATTATTATGGATTACGAACTTGTATTTTAGACGGAAGCAACAGCTTGACGTTAAAATGCCTCAATGATGAATTTATTTCTTATAAACATGCAGCTTTTGGCTTAACAAGATGTTAACTGATGGACTGGAGTGGTGTGGATTACTTTTGGATTATTGTGACATTTTTAATCAGCTGTTTGGACACTCAATCTGACGGCACCCATTCACTGCAGAACATCCATTGCTGAGCAAGTGATGTAATGCTGCATTTCTCCAAATTGTTCTCATCTAAAGAAAACATGGATATTTTATGGACTTGTAATATTGGACATTTCATGTACTGGAGACTCACCAGCATGACCACACACCAGTTGAGGATTCCTCTGTAGTTGCTGTAGCCGCTATTGGAGCTGAGCAGCGACTCCTGCAGCTTGTGACAGCTGAAGAGACAGACAAAATGAGTCAAGCAGTAGCTGATGACATGTTTTAAGATGTGCATATGCATCTCTGGTCTGATATAACATCTATTAAAGGCCTCAGACTACAGAATGAAAAAGTATTTGGACACTTACGCCATGTCTCAATGTCATTGCAAGGAACCAAGTGTCATTTGTTTTAAATATGGGTGCATTTACACTTGATATGTCGCTATCTGATGCAATGACATTCAGACATCATAGCATCCCTGACATTGAGTTTATAGTGTAAGACACTGATTGAGAACAAGCAAATGTTGAAATGGGTGACAAAATGCCAGAGTTTCAGCAATCTCACTCTTAATGTGTGTGAGAGTATGAGGTGTGATTGATAAAGGTTATTAAAGATTGAGGTCATGTTGATCTTATCGGCTTTATCAGTGATTTCATTTGACAACAGCTCATTACCAGGAGTGGCTCAACCTTCACACCTTCACCTGAAGAGATCTGTTCTTCTGTGGACTATCCACATCAGTGTTGTTATTGTTAACTAAAACGATTAAAAATAGTTCTTGCTACTTGAAATAAAGCTGAAATCAAGTTAAAAAATTAGAAATGTTGACTTGACAACTAAATGAAATCAAATGAGCTTAAAGTACAAAAAATGATTAAACTCAAATATAAATAAAAATACATTTATTAATTAAAAACATATTAACATTAAGTGAAAATGTAAAGTTAAAAAAATTGAAATGTTGACTAGGCTATTCAATGAAATAAAATAAGCTTAAGTTAAAGTACTAAAATGATTAAACCTAAACATTTTTAATACATTTATAAATTAAAATATAAAAAAACAATAAAAACAAATAAAATGACAAATGACTAAAACTTTAACTAAAATTACGCTGCTTGTGATGGGCTTTGGTTCATCATGTGACTTTCTCATCACCGCCTGCATTTGGTTATCAGTGTATTTCAAAGGTACAAAGCAGAGATCAGTACATTAATAGGTTGGTATATTAACATTATATCAGTTAATGAAATTAACTGTATTTAACTGTAAATTTAAGTTAAAACCTAAAATGTTGTTACTGTATTTTTTACGGTAGAATTCCAGCTGCCGGTTTTTTACCGTAAATTTTACAGAATTATTTTTACAGTGTAGGTCAGGTAGCTAATTATATAGCTTTTTATACAGTATACAGTACTACACAAATGTGATTATTACTAGAAAATACCAATATCTATATTAAAATATGCATTGTACAGTATATATTGCACAGGAAGCAGTATGCTAGTTGTTCTGAACGTGTCTGTTATTAAAAACCTAACTGAGTTTGACACATGCACAGAAAGGAGAACCAGCATTACACAAGTTCTTTCACTTCCTTTCTTGGTTTAGGAGGCTTGTGGAAACGTCATGATTAGCCTTCAGTGCTTTTAACACAGTGGTCACAGCTTCAAACCCAAGCAGACCAGAGTGACCCATGAACTGAAGTGAAATACTGCATGCGACTGACTGCCGCTGGAGTTACAGTAAGATATTGTGATTACTCCATGTGCTCGCCTGCACCATTTCTCAGTCATGACCTCCATAAACTTTCCTGCCATTCTTCACTGTGCATATGAAGGCACAAAACATTAATTAAACTTGTATAGCGACTACCAAATGCTGAACGTACTAGTAACTGAATATGTGTGTATACAGAAAATGCTAAACAAAACTGAAATCCATATGTTTGTCATTGGTTTGTCAACTAGAAAATAAACAAATATGCATCTATGTATAAGAATTTTATATCACTATATGATCATTTGCAACCAGGCATACGTCTTTCTGTCAGATCTTTTGTGCTGTCTTTTAAATACATGCACTTGCTTTGATATTGTTACAGTGTTAATATTATGGTACATTATGAAATTACCAGGGTACATGTCCAATAAACAGCGTTGCTATTGTTAACTAAAACGTATTTTTCAGTAATTTAAATAAAGCTGAAATAAAATAAAATATAAACATTAAAACTTATAATAATAAGAATTAATTAAAAAAAACAAACGCCATTTTTTATGAAATAAATTAAAGCTGAAGTACTAAAATTACTAAAATTAAAGCTGAAAAATTAAAAGCTAAATAAAAATTATGTATAAAATAGAATAATTTTCACATAGCCTAACAAAATGACTAAAACTTAAACGATAATTGAAAATACTGAAATAATATTGCATGAATAACAGTCAAATAAAATGCCATAGGCCTACATGCCTGTACATGTGTCTGTTACAGTATACAAGCATCATTCTCGCTATCTACCTAGAGAGAGAGAGAGAGAGAGAGAGAGAGAGAGAGAGAGAGAGAGAGATGCTGCTCATGTCAAGTCAAAAACATTATAGTTGAATAACATATCTTACCTGAAGGCGTCGTCGCCAGCATCGCTGTGATTCTTGTGTTTATTCGCGGGTGTTTCGTGTCTCTGCTCTTTCTCCTTCACCTGTCCGCTGAGCGTCTCTGCGCCGCCGCGCTTCGCCTGAGCTCCCGCCGCGTCTCCGGCGATCGTGGTTCTCCGTTTGTGCTTCACCGAGCCCCTCTCGCTTCTGTCGCCCATGTTCGCGGTTATAATAAAGCAAACAGACGCATCGTTTCTGTCACGTTCTTCCCGTTTCGCCGATCGTTGTTATCAGCAGCGCGTTGAATCGAATAGCACGCGGCGCATCAAGCTATCCGCGCTGCGCAAGCGTTGCGCAATGAGCGCGGCGACACCCAGATGCACCATGGCACAATTTACTCAATCATAAAGCCACTGATTACACCGTTTTAAAATCATCTCCACGATTTGCCAATAGTTGGTCATAAAACACATTTGCTCTCATGCAATGATTGGCGTTTATACCTAGGCTATAAATAACTTAGTTTCATTGGGGATGCAATTATAATCCACAAATAACTAATTAAGTAGCCTGCATTTATTGTTTTAGCTATCCAAAGCATACAAAAAGATGAATTTGGAAAGTTTCTATAAATCTGACAAGTAAGGCCTTGCTGGGACTGCAATGTAGACATGAGTTCAGGTTATAATAATGTACGTTTTCCATTTAATATTTGCCCTGTTTGTTGTACTTGATGTGCTTTCAAGAAAATCATATCAAGAAATGTACTACTTTGCTTTATCTCTGATATGAGACAGGCATCATATTGTCTAAGATATTTTGATTTATTGCACAGGATGTTCTGGGCTTACATTAATTTTTTATTTTTTTGTATTTTTTTTTGCCCTAGGTTAAATCTTATGTTTTAATCTAAATGATGTTAGTGATTATATTAGTAGTAAATTTAGAAGTGGCAGTGTTATTATTGTATTAAGATGTATTAAAACACTATCTATTTTATATTTTATAATATTATATATTTTATTCAGGTAATTATTATTTATGAAATTATACTTATACATGTTAATAAATAATAATTGCTCTCTCTCTCTATAATATATTTAAAAATATATATTATTATATTCTATAAGATTAATATAATATAATATTTACATTTAGTCATTTAAAAAGCTTTTATCCAAAGCGATATATAATATAATATGATATAATATAATATAATATAATATAATATAATATAATATAATATAATATAATTAATATATTTACATTTAGTCATTTAAAAAAGCTTTTATCCAAAGCGATATATAATATAATATAATATAATATAATATAATATAATATAATATAATATAATATAATATAATATAATTAATATAATATAATATAATAGGTGAAACTTGAAACCTGAAATTGCGGCTCAGTTAGTCAGTGATATATTACATAACTGATGTAAATAAAAACACGCGGCATGTCTGTCATCATGAGCAGGTGTAGAATCACGTTTGAAATGAGCCAATGGCGTCGAGCCTCTCGAAGACTTTAAAGCAATCAGGAGAGACGTTGATAGCAGTCAAGGTTGGTTGAGGGACTCACCGGCTTTTAACCAGTGAGAGTAAAGCTCGGGTGACGAGCACTCACTCCTCCACGTCGGGACGCCGTTCTGAGGAGAATCATAACCGTCACTTTCCTTTCGTTTTTACGGTTAGTTTTGAATTAAAACTATCTTATAATCATCAGAAAAGTATGTATTTGATATCCTTATGACTGTGAGTCGCGATAAGAGATGAAAAAAGCGAGGAAGCGACTGCCGGCGAGCGGATCGCAAGCGTCTGTCAGGAAACATGAAGGTACCGGTTTTGGTCCATTAATGTATTTGGGAGCTTCATTATGGTGTCACTGATGTTAGAAATCCGTTATGATTTATCTAAGTGTGTGTTAGATCCATAAGAAAAGCAATTAATGTGTATTTGAGTGATTTGTTATGTCACTGAATGTGT
The DNA here is from genome assembly GCA_036784905.1 of Acrossocheilus fasciatus. Lineage (NCBI taxonomy): Eukaryota > Metazoa > Chordata > Actinopteri > Cypriniformes > Cyprinidae > Acrossocheilus > Acrossocheilus fasciatus. The sequence goes on from CM071956.1 coordinate 4,775,242, forward strand.
GAGGAGATCCATTACGTTGACACTGAGTGATTGACAGGTCCATTATGATGTCTTTGAAGCTGTGAGAGATCTGTTATGTTCTCGATTAATGAGTGAGAGATGTATAATGATGTCTAGCTAATGGATTATCATTTTCATTAATTCATGATTCAAATAATCATGAAATCCTATGCTGTTATTGTGTATTTGGGTGGGTTATTGTGTAACTCACAGCATCATATGTCATCCTGATTTTGTTCCTCATATTTAGTTTTGGTGGCTTAACCACATAATTATATCTGTACATGAAACTCTGGCTATGATGTTTATTCCTGCACTGTGATTTAAGCCATACAATGCTCAGCTTACAAGAAAGTTTACAGCCAACTGGGCATTTACTTTGCTGTATGTTGAGGGGTAATTGTGCATCATGCCTCATATGTTTTCATTTTATCTGCAGAACAATGTAAAACAAATCTTGTGTAATGTAACTTGTGTTTGTTTTTATTGTATTTGTTATACTTGTATTTTCTGAATTGTTTTTGCCATGAAAATAGCCTAAGATGCTGATTTGGCATTAAATAAAAATATTATACTACTACATTATCTCCAGAACAATTGCCCTGGAAGAAACAGAAGCTCCTGGACATCCATCAGGCCTTGAACAGTGACCCCGTGGACATCGAGACCCTGCGGCGGGCGGCTGTGAGCGAAGGTGGTTTGCTGACGGATGACATCAGAAGAAAAGTTTGGCCCAAGCTCCTCAATATCAATGTGTACAATCTGCCTGCCAAACCCTGTAAGTGTGTGTTTGTGTGTGTGTGGAACGTACCTCAAAAACTTCAGTGGTTTTTTAACTTTTTTTGTCATTTCCCTCATTTAAAGCCAAAGATGTCCGAGAAGACCACAAGGACTACAGACAGGTGGTGCTTGATGTCAGGAGATCAATGCGACGTTTCCCGAAAGGTCAGTATCTGATAAATGAGTCAAAGAACATGACACACCATCACATGATTTGATCCAGTCGCTCTGGACTGTTTTGAGACGTACTTACCATCTGTCAGCATTTATAAATTTTAATGTCCAGTATGCCATAAAATTTGACATCCAAAATGTGAAAATTTAGATTTGACAAGAAAAAAAGACCAAAAAAAAAAAAAAAAAAATTCATTCATTTTTAAAATGAATGAATAAATTAAACAAACAAATTTATGTCAGTAGCTTTTTCCATTCATTTTTTTTCAATAATATTTTAGTAACCTGGATAACAAAAATGTTAATTATATTATCAGTAGAACATTTAAAGTACAAATTTGTGATTTAATATTTCTAATACATTTTGTGCCAATTTTGATGTCCAGTATGCCATAGAATTTGACATCTAAAATGTGAAAAATTGGATTTGACAAAGAATTGTTCTTTCATTGTAAATTACATGAAACAATTTTCTTGGCATATTGCATCATCAGTATACATTTTTGATTATTTGATTTATTTGAGATTAGTGAGTTAGTGAAATATTTACAGTATACATTTACATTTATTCATTTAGCAGACACTTTTATCCAAACCAGCTTAAAATGAGTAATGCAACAAAGCTATTCAAAAGTTGTCTAGAATAGGAAGAAATAAGATATATTCCCCTTGATATAACATGCTTAAGATTTAAAAAATAATAATAATTTTATTCCTTTTGTTTGGATATTGTTTTAAACCCTAAAATGTTCTATATTTACAGGTTTGAATGTTATTTATTTATTTTTTATCCCATATTTTCACATCAATTTTTGGGCCTCATTGAGAACATCTCAGTATTCTTCTTCATATTAATGTTTGCTTATATAATCACCACTGACAACTTTCCAGTGTCCTTCGGTGACATTCCTTCACTGTGAACTCACAACAATGCATTGATTGTATGTTATCTAACCCAACACAAATACCTTGAGCTTCCCATGTGATATTTGCACAGTTGAGGTTTGAAGCTGCAATAATCAGGGACACTTTTACACATCATTATGTTTATTGTGTGTTTGATCCTACTGTAATGGAATAATTCATTTCCATCTAACAGTGCTTTTTTTAGTTATACACTTGTTTTATGTTGATGGTTCTCAGGCATGCGTGTGGATGAGCGAGAGGTCCTCCAGGAGCAGCTGATCGACATCATTCTGGATGTTTTGAGGAGAAATCCTCAGCTGCACTATTATCAGGGTTATCATGACTTCGTGGTGACCTTCCTGCGGGTGGCGGGTGAGAAGATGACCATCGCAATCATGGAGAAACTGTCCAATCATCATCTCAGGTGATCTAATCTGACCTTATGTTCTTCCCCACCTAATTCTGATTATAATGTTATGTTTCGCTTCTTGCAGCAAAAGAGAATTTAGTTTCACATAACCGTTTTACATATATTGTAGGATTATTAATCATCAACTTTTAAATTTGTGCATTTGGCTCACATTGCAATGACATTTTATCAGTTGCATTCCTAGGGAATCTAATCCATGACCTTGTAGATGCTGAGCTACAAAAATGCTTCTTTTTGTTTTGCTCTGATGTTGATAAGTATTCTTATCAAGTATTTTCTGTTTTATTCTGCTGGGAACTGCAGGGATTTCATGGACCCCACCATGGACAGCACAAAGCACATCCTGAACTACCTGATGCCCATTCTGGAGCGAGTGGACCGAGAGTTACATGACTTCATGATCAGGTAGACTGCTGACTAGTGATTTATCTGTGATTGATCCACATTCTTCCGTCCATATTCTACACCACTGCAATTTTTCCAAAGACTAAACACTAAGGTAGTTCTGGCTCTAAATTGATTGGATCAGGCTTGTTTGAAGCTGTTGTAAATAACCAGCTGTGACTGCATATCAGCTATATATTAATGCATCAGCCATAAACAGCCTCCAATTAAACTAATGAGCTATATAGCTTGGCAGAAGGTTGTTTGTTGTTGTTTTTGTCTTTTATTAAATTGCTGTTGCATATGGAAGTCTGTTTCTGCCAGAATAAAAAGAGTGTTCCTGCAGGTCTTAAAAACTCTTAATTTACCCTTCCACAAGTTAAGACCTTAAATTCATAAATTAATAGCATTAAATATTGAATGCGTTGCAGAAAATTAAAAGCTTCCTGATTTATTTTTTTATTTTTTCTCCGATACAGATATCTAAACTAACTTCAAAAGCCGACATTTCTGCAGCACACAGCGCTAGGCTACCGTTGCAGCTGTTGTTATAGCAACAAAAGACGCCCTCGGCTGCTATTTGTAACCAAAAAGCTGCCAGCTTTTTATTTTTCAAAAGAAGAAAAGAGAGAATTTCTTGTCAAAAAAGACGCCAAGTGTGAACACGCCCTTACTGAGCATAAGCAACCCCTAAGTTTGCTTAAAGAAATGTACTGGGTTAAATACAAGTAAAGTTCTATCAGCAGCATCTGTGACATGCTGTCAATTATGACAGCCTTATGACTTGAGGTTATACGTTACCAATGTTATTTTATAAAGAGTAAGTTCATCCATAATCGTAGTAGCCCTGCATATAAAAGGGTGATTTAAAGTGCCCCATTATGGGTTATGAAAGGTTCTTTTTTTAGTTTTGGGAGTCCCCAACAACAGGTTGACATGCATGCAAGGTCAAAAAACACGTTCAATTTCTTGATATATGCATTTATTTTGACCTTATTTGCTCAACGACTCCCAAACGATTCACTCAATGATTCATTTTTCCAAACCCCTCCTTTGCGTTGACGCTAATCTGCGGTGATTTGTCCGATTGGTTGATTTCATTTAAAGCAGTGTTTGTGATTGTGAGCAGTGCTGATCTGTGTACAGCCATTACTGGGGAAACGGCTATTTTTAACGCCCCAAAAGCGGCAAATAGTGGGCGGGCAATATTCTAATGTTTCATTTTGACGTCAACATGAAGAGGCTTGGGATTCGTTTTAAAAATGACTCGTTTCAGTGATTCAGAGTCGACTCTTTCTTTTGAGAGACAATAACTTTATACACGGTGCACTTTCAGATTTGAAACTTTGCAGGATGTTTTCATTCACTTAGAGCTGTGTTACACACTGCATGAAAGGTAATTTTCAAAGATCCATAATAGGGGCACTTTAACAAAACTTTACATCCAAGAAAACGGAAGAACATGCATAAGAATTGATGCAAGCACTTGAACAGTGTGGGTCCTCTCCAAGTGCATTTGTTTGTTGTTACAAAATGAGCAATAATTATTTTATTTTTTTTGTGGTAATCAGCATGTTTTGATCCCAGATTATTGATTTAAATGCATCTGACCAGCTGGGGTTAATAAACTTCTCTGTCCTGAAGAGGGCAGCAGAGGGCATCTTTAAACGACTAGACAGACTCATGAAAGAGCGTCGCCTGTTAACAGGTTTATCTTCGACTATTACACACTGTCTGTGACTATAAAAGCTGCTGAAATCTGTGACGTGGATCTTGAATGTCTGTACGTTTGCTGCCAGTAGATGGTAGCTGTTTACACTGAATCAGGCGAGAGAAGAGGAGTAACAGTGTATAGTAGATGTATGGTTCACTTCACCTCTGTCAGATCAAAACTAATTTCCCTGCAAGGACACACACACACACGGGCGCTTTATGAAATATTCTCACGGGACATGGTTTTGTGTGCGGTCCTTCATCAAAGTCACTGTCACAGGGCTCAACAGTAAGGATTTCTTCTTCCCTGATTTTTACATTCCTGACCAACAAATTTTTAATTTTTATCTGCATTATTATAATTGTCAGAAAAATTGTGTGTGTGTGTATATATATATATATATATATATATATATATATATATATAAAATCCAAAATATATTTATATATAATAAATTAAAAAATGTGTGTATATGTGACTGATTAATTAAACGTTATATTAATCATATCATAATAAAATATCATTTGTTGTTACTACTGTAAATATATATTCAATTATTATTGGATCTCTTTCAATACTTTCAGAATCTTTACTTATTAAAATGATTTTGTTTCTTTATTTTAAAATATATTTGTTCATATTAACATTTTAATGACAGTAGTCCTATATTTATTGAACAAAAATTAAATATTTTATTTTTCAAAATAAGCAGAAAATAGTACAAACTTTGCTAAAGTGATTGTTTTGAACAAGTATTAACTTAGACATTATTTAAAAAAAACATTATTTTAGCTGAAGTATTTGTATCAATACCGTGTGCCTTTTACCCCATGCTCCATTTACCCCTTGCCATTTATAAGATTTTTAAACAAAATAAACAACTTGAATGATTTATTTTCACACTATCTGTTGCTCCATTAATGTTCATTACAACGTATATATTTTTTCTGCAATTATACATTTTAGGCACAATGAATAGCACATTTTTTTAAGGTGGGCCTTTAGCCCCCTTGTACCCTATATAATATATTTTAATATAATTATTTAAAGCTGCAGTCTGTAAGTTTTGCCTCTTTGTCGCCATCTCTGTTTGAAAACCTGGAATTGCAGCTTCCGTGCAACACCTGGTATTCCGGCATGGCTCTAGCGTGGATGAATCTAATGTTTTGAAGTGAATGTGTGTCAGTCAGTCACCGCACCGGTGTAGATATTGTACTCCGGAATCACAGATTCTAGCCTACGTCTTGGAATATATGACACAAATAATAATTTTCACCGTATATTGCCATCTGAACAAGTAAGTAACAAGTCTGCCACGTTTGTTCTGACCAACTAAGAAAAAAAGAATTACAATAAATCGCGCTACCAATGGTGATTAAATCTAATGATCGGTTAGCTCATATCACATCTAACCATGCAAATTATTATTATTATTGTTATACTTTATTATCAAATTATTAATGTTAATAACATCAGCACTGCGTGACAATGAGTATAGTGTGTATTAGCATGTAGATTTCAATTTCTGTACAGTCTAATATCTAATTGTCATACCATTCGGATTTCATGCTCCCTTCGAACTGGTTGTCTTTAAAATACACATCCTGGGTAATCTCAGGATATCTGTAATCAGAAGCACATTTAAAACTGGAATATAATTTAATTTCATTCACATGTTTCATATAAGCTAGTGCTGTCAATCGATTAAATTTAATCGCGTTAATCACAGTCGTGGACTGTGATTAATCATGATTTATCACAAATTAAAAATACTAGGATTTACCTGTAAATGTGTTGAAATGAAGAAATGCATGACAAACTAGTTTAAGGAAACAGAACCTTTCACACTTCCGCCAGGTATGAGACATAATCCTTTTGTTTTTATTCAGCCATTATCAGCCTTTATACTGGCAATAAACCGTTTACCAAGCCACATGGCTTCAATCCCAGTATACATTTACCCAACTATTGTCAAAAGTATTTCTAAATAAATACAACAAAACATTTCTTGCGACCTTACGTGAAGTATTATGACAAAATGCATTATGAAGAAGAATTGGACCTGTTCTGCAGGTGTATTAGAGTTAATATTAGCGTCATAAGACAATTTATGAGATTAATAGTACACTTTTACTCAGAACTCACTTCAAACCACCGAGTGTTTGTAATAACTTCCTTTTACGATCACATGTGGAATTTGGTCGTTTACTGTTGTTAAAATATGCTATTTATAGCCTTTTATATCGCTGAACAAATTAGCATTTCAGATGTACACATTTCATCTAAAAAAAAAAAATCACATACAGACCATATCCTATGGTAATCGTGTGTTTATTATCTTATATAATCTATAGTGGCTGTTGTCATGTTTATTTCTGCTGTGTAAAAGCCTTAACATGTATGTTGTGCTGAAACTCACGTTGTTTGTGATGTTACAACCGCCTCTCCGCTCTGTTGCCAGGGATACATTCCAAGTATAATACACATTAGTAAAAGGATCTTTTTAATTTTTTATTTGTCTATATACACTTTGGGCGGCTGCGGTACATTAAAAAAAAGTAGCCCAAAACGGCTCTGTAATTTTTCCCGCGACTGTATTTTCAAAATAGCCCACTTGTGCCGTTACCCTGGCAACACTGGCTCGCTGTACCCTCATCACACAATGATAGATGACCTTCCGCGCTGCGATGACGGGAAGAAGTTGGGGTCAAACCTTATCAAGCAATTAATTTGCGTTAAATATTAACGCGTTAATTTTTTTTGATTAATCGCATGCGTTAACGCGTTAACGTTGACACCCCTAATATAAACACATAATCCTTTCTGGATTGCAATCCGCCCTCAAAATGATACATTTAATTATTCCAGCTTCTGTGAGAAAAGGCTAAACAATCCGTCACCTGCAGGATCCTCACATGTGATAGCCTACAAGCCGGACAACTTCTTTATGTTTACAGACGTAATGACACATTGCCATGCTCGAATTTCCCGCAGAGACCTACCCGTACCACTCAAATTAGAAAACATTATTATAAGCTAACCGTTGTGAATCGGGCTAAAGTAAGGTGATAGTTTTGAATACTGGATGGTGTACTTGCTCAAATATTGATTTCGGATCATTTTTAACCCAAAAAAGTTGCAGCTTTAAATTCTAGTAATATTCTTAAAAAATACACTAACAACTGTACAACAAATAATTACTTTCATTAAGTAGAGAACATTTATTTATGTATTTATTTATTTTAATTTTTTAAATTTAATAATTAAATTTTGCCTGAAGTTTTCTCTTCATTTATCAATTTTAAAACTTTTATCAGTAAACCTAAATGCGTATTGTTTAGTCAGTTGATGCGCCTCCACTCTGCAATTTATTTATTTTTGTCTGTTTATATAATTTACATTTATTTGTTTGTTACTGTTATAGTTGTTTTTGTTGTTGATGTTTTCTTATTGTAATAAATGAGAAATAGTAGTAATTATGTTTATAATTTGCCTAAAAATATTTGCAGATAAAGAAGTATAGGGCAAAATGTAATTAGTTAGTTTATGAAATTCATTCTTATTTTAGCTGATGGTTTCAAGACTGTTAAACCATTATTGCAATCTCGATAAATCCTATTGTTAGCTACAGTATCTCACAAAAGTGAGTACACCCCTCACATTTTGGCAATCATTTTAGTATATCTTTTCAAGGGACAATTCTATAGAAATGAAACTTGGATATAGGGCTGTCACGATATTAGATTTTTCATATCATGGTTATTGTGGACATAAGAATTCATAATATCGATATATCGCGCAAATAATTTTTTACTTTGTTTATTGAGTTTTTCTTTTTCACCCAACGAACATAAAGATACTGATAAACACAGGGTACAAGACTCTGGCTTTCTCTGACTTCTTTGGAGCTCCTATGAAATAACAAGAGAGAAAATAATGTCAAGTTCAACAGTATGATGAATAAATATTAATGGTAACACTTTACAATAAGATGTAATTTGTTAACATTATGTATTAACTAACATAAACGAACAATGAACAATACGTCTATTACACTATTTATTATCGTCGTTCATTGTTCATTTTAGTTCACAGTGCATTAATGTTTACAAACAAAACTTGTGATTTTTAATACTGCATTAGTAAATGCTGAAATTAACATGAACTAAGATTAATAAATGCTGCAGAAGTATTGTTCATTCTTATTTCATGTTAACTAATATAATTAAGTAATGTTAACTAATGAACCTTATTGTAAAGTGTTGCCATATTAACAACTGATACTGTTAACTTGTATACCTGTGTTTTAATCTCTTTAACCTATAGTTGCGCCGGCGCCACTGAAGTCATGCAGTGTTAATGTGCATCTAGAACGGCCGCAGATGAGGCATTAAGTGCATGGCACTGCGACCAACTTACCATTTTACAGAGTTTAATATAGCAATGTGGTCGCTCTGTTTTTCAAGATCAGTTTTAATCGTGTAACTGTTAATAATAGATTTGAACAAAGAAATGAAGTGTTACTACGCACAGGCCGAATTGATTACAAATACAAAAATAAGACGAGTGAAGAAAACGAGGTACTTATTAAAATAATCACCCTTTACTTAAATATATGAACACAGAAAACCTCTGTTAACAGGTTAATGTAACATCTCCCATTCAATGACTAATAAAATAATCATGGCTTTCCTTGGAGTAGCTGCATGCGCTGCCTCTGCTTCTTGTTTGACAGGTGTCAGGGTTAAGGCGCAATACTGCCACCTGGAGGTCAACCAGGTACTGCCGCTGGAGTATGTACATGTGGGGTTATCATAAGAGTCCTGTTCATTTTAAATATTGCGGTTATAGCCAATACCGGTGTATTGTCACACACTAACTTAACACAATATCGATAATTGTTGCTTTGAATATCACGGTTATCGTCAATACCGGTATATCGCGACACCCCTACTTGGATATATTTTAGAGTAGTCAATGTGCACATGTCCTAATGTGCACAGGCTTACATGAAGAATACTTGCACACATGCAAGTCCAAAGCCACATGTCCTATTCATCATGATCATGTTTTTGTCTGCTTGACAGGACTATACAAATTTGTGTATCTTGTTTTAGAGCAGTTAAAATTTGGTGCTTTGAGTACAATTCAACGTGGCACCTCATGACAAACAACTCTCTGAGGATTTGAGAATCAGAATTGCTGCTCTCCACAGAGATGGCCGAGGCTATAAGAAGATTGGTAACAACCTAAAACTGAGTTACAGTACAATGGCCAGTGGCATAAAGAGGTTTTCCAAGACGGGTTTAACTCGGAACAGGCCTCGCAAATAGGGTTGGGTATCGTTTGGGTTTTTTTCGATACCGGTGCCAAATCGATACTTTTTAAACGGTACCGGTGCCTGAACCGATACTTAAAAATAATAAAAAATAAATAAAAATGACCAATTAATAATTGGATTGGCCATTAGTACTAAACACATGACGTCTTTTTCATTCATACTGGATGACAGGGGGCGCCCCCGCACAAAAAATCCACATATCCAGTCACAGAAGTAGCAGAACTCATGAGGCTCCAGGAAATCCCCAAAATGGACAAACGCATTGCAACGGAGTAAACAAGATATAAACGTTTTGAATGATAAAACAAATACAATAAACACTCGATTACGACAATGTATAGTTTATCTGTGTTGTTCAAGCCATCTCTGGTATTTTGATAATAATTAAGTATATTTATAATCCATTGCCAATCGATGCATTAGTAGCCTATGGAGCATTTTCTGCCTCATTCTGTGCTACATCAGATCACAAAAGGAAGCATTTAACTGGTGTTGTGGACTAAAAAGGTTATAATGTACTTTTTTTGTTGGACAACAGGTTTAAAAACGTGAATACAAGAGAATTTTAGCTTTAGGCACTTTAATTTAAGAATGTTTAGCTTAGCTAGTTAATGGAGGGCTACCTGCTGCCGGCAGAGCGAGTGTAATTTCTGCATTCATGCGCTCCTCGACGCTCTCATTTCCTGAGTCGTGCTTTTAAGTCGGAATGTGAAAACAGCACGCTCGCGTTACTACAAAGATTTGTTGGACTTGTATTATTAGAACTTTCCGACTTGAGTTCACGTGCATTTTCTCAGTCGGGAAATTATTTTTCACGTCCGGTGCCGGTTATGATGCTTCTTACGTTCGTTTTGGAGAAACAAAGGACAAATATTTCAATCAATCGCTCAGGCATGGCACCGAAATCTCTATTCTGATTCGGTTCTAGTACATACCAGTTACATAGGTACCAGTGCCATATTGGTACCGGGTTTCGGGACCCAACCCTACTCGCAAGGGTCGATCAAAGAAGTTGAGTCCTTGTGCAGTGCTTCAGGTGCAGAAGCTGGCTTCAAAAAACAGACGCATGAGTGCTGCCAGCATTGCTTTAGAGGTTGCAGAAGTGGAAGGTCAGCTTGTCAGCGCTCAGACCATACTCCACACACTGCAACAAGTCGGTTTGCATGGCTGTCGTCGCAGAAGGAATCCTCTTCTGAAGCTGGCTCACAAAAAAGCCTGCAAACAGTTTGCTCAAGACAACCTGTCCAAGAGCATTAATTACTGGAACCATGTCCTGTGGTCTGATGAGTCTAAGGTAAACTGTTTGGCTCAGATGGTGTCCAGCATGTGTGGTGACGCCCTGGTGAGGAGTACCAAGAAAATTGTATCTTGCCTACAGTCAAGCATGTTGGTGGTAGCTTCATGGTCTGGGGCTACATGAGTGCTGCTGGTGCTGCGGAGCTGCGGTTCATTGAGGGAAACATGGATTCCAACATGTACTGTGACATTCTGAAGCAGAAGAAGATGCCCTCCCTTTAGAAACTGGGCCGAATGGCAGTTTTCCACCATAATAACGACCCCAAACATACCGCCAAGATGACAACTGCCTTGCTGATGAAGCTGAAGGTGAAGGTGATGGAGTGGCCAAGTATGTCTCCAGACCTGAACCCTACTGAGCACATGTGGTTCATCCTCAAGCAGAAGGTGGAGAAGCACCATGTGTCTAACATCCAACAACTTTGTGTTGTCATTAGGGAGGAGTGGAAGAGGATCCCAGCAACAACCTGCACAGCTCTGGTGAACTCCAAGCTCAGGAGGATTAAGGCAGTGCTAGATAACAATGGTGCCCCTAAAAAATATTGACACTTTGGACACAGTTTTGACATGTTCACATAGGGGGTACTCATTTTTGTTGCCAGTTATTGGGACAATAATGGCTATATGTTGAGTCATATTTGGAGGACAGTAAATTTGTACTTCTATACAAGCTGCACATTGACTACTCTAAAATATATTTTCATTTGTGTAGACAACCCTTGAAGATATACTAAAATTTTTGCTGAAATGTGAGGGGTGTACTTACTTTTGTGAGATACTGTGTATGACATGCATATTTTCATCAGCAAAAACCTCACAGAAAACAAAATATTGACTGAATGTAATGAATGTAAGCACTGTACTTAAACTCACATACTGGTCATCGTTATCATTGATCATGTTTTAGTTTGTTAAAGCTTGCATATTCCTCACATGCATCTTAAATGCTGTCAGCCTCGTCATTTGTCTTTTAAAACCTGATGCTTAAACTTGCATGCTATCTTGCTGTGTGACTCTTGTTTATGTGAAAACCGTTTGGTGTGGCAAGCCAACAAAATTGTTGATATTGTTGATACACTTTTAGGACATCATAAATGTGTTTCGACTTACATGTGTGCAAGTACTCATGTAAACCTGTGGCTCTGCATTGCGTGCGGCTTTTCCGGCTCTCTTCTTTGTAAAAGCGGGTTATTTTTAATGGCGACTCATCTAAAATGTAGAGAATAAGAGGTTCTTCATCAATATTGCATGTGTGCGTCTCGCCGCAGCGCTGGTCCACAGGTTTAATGGTGTTGCTCACTCAGGTGCTGTTGCTTTTGCTTTTATGAATCTTTCCAAACAAGTTAATAAAACCGCAGAACTTTTAAAAAGCCCATGGGCGGATGAGACGGCCTAAAAAAGAAATGTTATTTTCCTGTTTGTGTTCGTGCCTGTCACATTGTACAGAGAAGCATTTACTGCGCTCTTAAAACTTTGGATGACGCTGCTGTCTTACTGTTTTCTAAGGCTGCATTTACACTGCAAGTCTTGATGACCAATTTCGATTTTGTGACTATATCCGATTTTTTTGGATGACGTGCTTGCATTTCTTTTAAAAGTGACCCGTATCTGATGTGTGCATTTTACACTGCACTTGGTAAAACAAGCCAAAAATAGCATATGACATCACAAATCAATTTGAATAGTACATTGAGTTTAATTTATTGACATTGAATTCATATAGAAACGTTTTTAATGCAGTAGTTACATCTATACATCAAAATGATATAGCCTAGTACAAATTCTTCAGGACCGTGATGTATGCAGCTCCGCTGAAAACTTGCGAGTGGAATAATACTCAGGTGGAACTTGTGGAAGATATTAAGAATGTCACATCGTCTTTTTTTTTTTTTTTTTTAGTAATTAAAACCAAATGCGTTCATCAGTGATTGTATATCAAAGGCAGGGACGTGTTTGTGTGCATTTTATTTTGTGGTTTCAGTGGAACGAACGGAACTGAAGCGCTCGTCTGTGCACGAGCCGCCGTCTGGCAACAGCAGCAACGAGCACACAGCGTGTTTCAATTATTCAGATCGCCTTTTATGTAACACAAACGAACTAAATTAATACTCTGCTGCTCAACTAGAGATTTCATTTGTTACAGGTATTTCTGTACCGCAAAATGTTAAAAAAAAACACACTTTTCAATGATGTAGGAGTCGCATTTACAGGGGAATATCTGATCTGACCGCTTACACGGCAGGCGCAAATGCACGTATCCAATTCAAATATGATTTATTTCCACATATTAATGAGGCCTGAAACCGATCGGAAAATATCGGAATCCATGCAATAGTTATTTTTTTTTCTTTTTTTTCCCCTGCTTACACGGTCGTGGGCCATATCTGATCTGTGCCACATGGGAGGAAAAAATCGGAATTGGGTCACTTGAACCATGCAGTGTAAATGCGGCCTAAAAGGGTTTCATCCGTTGCCAATCATTACGATTCCATTATTATTGAACACACAAGGTAGGGCTGCATGATACTGGGAAAAACTGATGTTGTGAGATTTTGTTTTTCTCTATATTTTGGTGCATTGAGCTTTTCTTCTACTCTGACGAGTCCTTCAGTCCCTGCCGCTGAATAACAGCCCCACTGCAGGATGCTGCTACCAGCACACTTTACTTTTGGGATGGTACTCTGCAGGTGATGAGCAGTGCCTGGTTTCCTTCAAACATGATGCTTGGAATTGAGGTTCATCAAACCAGAGAATCTTGTTTCTCACAGTCTGAGGGTCCTTTAGGTGTTTTTTTGCAAATGCGAAGTGTGTTTTCATGCGTCTCCACTGAGGAGAGGATTGAGTTTGGCCACACCGCCATAAAGCCCAGATCGGTGGAGTGTTGCAGTGATGTTTGTCCTTCTGTAGGTTTCTCCTATCTGCATATATGATAATGGAGCTCAACTAGAGTGACAATCAGCTTCTTGGTCACCAGTCTAACCAAAGCCCTTCTCCATCAATTGCTCAGTTTGGTCAGGGGGCCAGCTCTAGAAAGAGTCCTGCATGTTTTAAACTTCTTCCGTTTAAGGGTAACATAAACGACATGCTTCTGTGATCCTTCAATGCAGCGAAATGTACCCAGATGTGTGGTTTGATGCAATCCTGTTTCTAACCCAAATAAGTTGTATTAAATGTTTTAATAAAACTGTAAAGTAAACTATAAAATTGCGTAATAATTTTTTTTTATTTTACAGTAAAATTACAATTCTAATGTTTACATCTAAAAGCATTTTGAAAGAGAAGTTCCTCTGTGGTTTTCCATTAAAATAAAAGCTCTATGGTTTAAATGTCTAAAACCAATAAATAAAAAAATTTGATAATTAAAAAATAAAGTAGAAAAATATATATTTACATTTTGTTACGTAGACATGTTAACCCCAATTTTCTCAGCCTTTTTTTTTTTTTTTTTTAATAAATGAAGTAATGCACATACAGTTTCATGGCTGGTAATGTACTCGTGACCTTGCAGCACATTTACAGGGTGGAGAACAGGCTACAGCAGCGTTAAATTGCTCGTATGGAATATCAGTGACGGTGATTAATGAAAGTGTCGGACATGCGTTCCTGTGTTCTGCACGTGCTAAATGCTTGGGTGGGTTTTTAGAGGAGTTTCAGGAGGATTCACAGGAGCTCTGCTGAGTCCTGTCATGTTTGAATGTCGATTTCACAGATTATAGGCCCTTTCAAAGGTCATGTTGCCATTGAGCATGTTTACTTACACCGGATACATACTCAACATGACGCATGCAAGCGCGCTGCCCCATTAATGCATGCTTAATGCTAGTTTTTGTGCTTCTGTGACGGTCACAGACCTCGGTTACTGGGGCTGATTGAAGAGTTTCCTTCAAATATATGCATGTGCTCTGAAACAGGGTTGGCAAACAATGCCAAGGAAATGTTTCTCATTTACATAGAGTTTAAATGAATTTAGTTTAAATAAATAAAGCTAAAATTGAAATAAAATTTTATAAAGTTATAATAATAAAATAATAAATAAATAATAAAGTTATTATTGTAATATATATATATATATATATATATATATACAGTGAGGAAAATAAGTATTTGAACACCTTGCTATTTTGCAAGTTCTCCCACTTAGAAATCATGGAGGGGTCTGAAATTGTCATCGTAGGTGCATGTCCACTGTGAGAGACATAATCTAAAAAAAAAAAATCCAGAAATCACAATGTATGATTTTTTTAACTATTTATTTGTATGATACAGCTGCAAATAAGTATTTGAACACCTGTCTATCAGCTAGAATTCTGACCCTCAAAGACCTGTTAGTCTGCCTTTAAAATGTCCACCTCCACTCCATTTATTATCCTAAATTAGATGCACCTGTTTGAGGTTGTTAGCTACATAAAGACACCTGTCCACCCCATACAATCAGTAAGAATCCAACTACTAACATGGCCAAGACCAAAGAGCTGTCCAAAGACACTAGAGACAAAATTGTACACCTCTACAAGGCTGGAAAGGGCTACGGGGAAATTGCCAAACAGCTTGGTGAAAAAAGGTCCACTGTTGGAGCAATCATTAGAAAATAGAAGAAGCTAAACATGACTGTCAATCTCCCTCGGACTGGGGCTCCATGCAAGATCTCACCTCGTGGGGTCTCAATGATCCTAAGAAAGGTGAGAAATCAGCCCAGAACTACACGGGAGGAGCTGGTCAATGACCTGAAAAGAGCTGGGACCACCGTTTCCAAGGTTACTGTTGGTAATACACTAAGACGTCATGGTTTGAAATCATGCATGGCACGGAAGGTTCCCCTGCTTAAACCAGCACATGTCCAGGCCTGACTTAAGTTTGCCAATGACCATTTGGATGATCCAGAGGAGTCATGGGAGAAAGTCGTGTGGTCAGATGAGACCAAAATAGAACTTTTTGGTCATAATTCCACTAAACGTGTTTGGAGGAAGAAGAATGATGAGTACCATCCCAAGAACACCATCCCTACTGTGAAGCATGGGGGTGGTAGCATCATGCTTTGGGGGTGTTTTTCTGCACATGGGACAGGGCGACTGCACTGTATTAAGGAGAGGATGACCGGGGCCATGTATTGCGAGATTTTGGGGAACAACCTCCTTCCCTCAGTTAGAGCATTGAAGATGGGTCGAGGCTGGGTCTTCCAACATGACAATGACCCGAAGCACACAGCCAGGATAACCAAAGAGTGGCTCTGTAAGAAGCATATCAAGGTTCTGGCGTGGCCTAGCCAGTCTCCAGACCTAAACCCAATAGAGAATCTTTGGAGGGAGCTCAAACTCCGTGTTTCTCAGCGACAGGCCAGAAACCTGACTGATCTAGAGAAGATCTGTGTGGAGGAGTGGGCCAAAATCCCTCCTGCAGTGTGTGCAAACCTGGTGAAAAACTACAGGAAACGTTTGACCTCTGTAATTGCAAGTAAAGGCTACTGTACCAAATATTAACATTGATTTTCTCAGGTGTTCAAATACTTATTTGCAGCTGTATAATACAAATAAATAGTTAAAAAAATCATACATTGTGATTTCTGGATTTTTTTTTTTTTTTAGATTATGTCTCTCACAGTGGACATGCACCTATGATGACAATTTCAGATCCCTCCATGATTTCTAAGTGGGAGAACTTGCAAAATAGCAGGGTGTTCAAATACTTATTTTCCTCACTGTATATATATATATATATATATATATTACAATAATAACTTTATTACTAAACATTACTAATAATCACCAATATAATAAATTACTTTATAAATTGAAATGACTAAAATTAATACATTACTAAAAAAAATTACTTGGATGATTATTACTAATAATTGCTAATAGATTAATGAATAAATTACTAATAAATAAAAAAGTCCTAATAGATTAATGAATAAATTACTAATAAATAAAAAAGTCCTAATAGATTAATGAATTACTAATAAAATTACTAATGTTGAGTAAATTGCTAAGTAAAAAATATTGCTAATAGATTAATGCATTACTAATAAAATTACTAATAGATTAATAAATGCTGTCAATTATTGCACATTGTTAGCTCATGTCTTCTAATGCATTAATTAATGTTCACAGATGAGAGCTAATAACCGATTGTCTTTGTGTTGCAGGTCTGAGGTGGGCACCATCTTCGCCCTGAGCTGGCTGATCACATGGTACGGCTACGTCCTGTCAGATTTCCGGCATATTCTGCGGCTCTATGATTTCTTCCTGGCGTCTCACCCACTCATGGCCATCTACTTTGCCGCTGTGGTAAGGAGGAGGGTCTCTCTGCGGTCTGTGCTTTAGTTGCTCCATCTCCAGCCTCTCAAGGACATCGAGCAGTGCTGCGTTTTGACCTTTTCAGTGTTCGTGAGAGAGAAGGACTGAAGGGTGTTTAAAACTATTTTTAACTTGACTGGGCGTCCTTAAAACTCGACACTCCTGCCATGAGATGCTGAAAAAGCCACTTTCACATTTAAATTACCGTAAAATTGTCAGATTGACTTTCCTGGTAAATACACCGTATCTTCTGTTCACAGTAGCAACAGCTTTTCATCTTTTTACAGTTAAGATACCATTCACACATCAGCACCAAAGTACTGCTAAACTCCATGATGTCAATCATTGGAAATGACCTTTAAACACTGTGCTGTTTTCTTCATCTGCCTGGATGAGGTTCATCCATCCATTTTGACAATTTTTTGACTTCCAAGACATGAGCGCAAGGCACACTAAGCATGTTTTTTCTTTTAAAACGGCACAGTATTGGGATGGGCATCACATTTATAAAAATAGAAGGCCAAATATTCATTTATTTCAGTTTTAGTAATTTTACTACTATAACTTACTAACTTTTACTGCTAAATTACTAACTTATTTCAACTTATAATTTTATTTGTTTGTTTTTCATCTAATATTTTTTATAATAATAATAATAATAATAATGAATATAATATTTATTATGAATCTTTTCGGTCTAGTTTTCGTTCAAATTTATTTGGGTTTTAGTCATTTATATTAGTCAACAAATTTTTTTTATTGTTTTTAATATTAAATGATAATATCGATGATGATGACAATAATAATAAATATTTAATATTATTATTTCTATCCAGATTTCCATTTATAATTATATTTAGATTAATACTTCAAATTAAAAGTATTTCAGTTAGTTGCAAAGGCAACATTTCTAATTTTCATTTAATTAATATTAAATATTAAACTTAATTCATTTTTTTAAATTTAATATTTTATTTTATTTTATTTCAGCTTTATTTAAATTACTGAAAATGATTTTTCATAGTTTTTAGTTTTAGCTAACAATAACAACATTGGTCTTTACTGGTAATATTACATCTCAACAGATTGCCTGATCTCTAAACAGGTTATTTATAAAATAATTAAATAAAATTAATTTTTTTTAATTGGCTAATTAAGGGCTGTATGTGTCTATCTGACTAGTTTAACATGAAAAAACTTTCTCTATCCTCAAGAATAGCAATCCTTTGCTGTGAACAGTAGTTTATAGTTTTCCCATGATTACATTGAAATTTCAGGCAGTAATGAAAGTGCAGAGCAATCCTCCACGTCGTATAACCCCTCAGACTATACACAAGCTTTTGTAATCCTAAAGAGGATGTTGTTTACCATGTTTTGCCTCCGTATTTGTTAATTCACTTATTTAGGCGATCGCTAATTCATCAGCACAACAACAAACGTGGCTCCAAAGAGAGGAGAAGAATTTTGTTTATTTTTCCACTCCTTCCTCATCTGATGCAGGAATTGAGGGCACTTTGTTGTAACGGGATCAGTTAATTAAACAACTCTAATGAATTCACCAGAGGTTTGTGTGGAAGGCTGCGTGTTTGTGCCTCTTTCTTCTGTCTCCATGAGCCGCTCCCCTGCTAGAGACAACAGCGAAAGCAAAGGGGGCCAGCGGCCGTTTGAAGTCAGGATAAGACAGCCAGCAGGAAATGTAGTTCATCCTGCTTCTTAGGTAGTGCATGTGCTGGGGTTCGGTGCACTCGTGCACCGCTGGACGTGACCCAGCTCAGCTCTGAACAGCAGAAACCGGACTGCTCTTATTTGACCTGTGCTGGGATGGACTGTAGTCACCCATGCTGGAGTCCATCTGATCGGCTGTAGTGAACATCTGTGAACTCAGGTGTATTTTACGGTTAGTCCTTACAGGCTGTTTGCTTGTAAGTAAAGGAAATGCTTTAGTTTTGGTCCAAAATGTATTTATTTTCACCAAGAATCACTCAGACTGGAAGAGACTGTCTGAGCAACATGTAAAGTAACAATTAGTCACATTTTTCTTTTAAGTACAACTATCTGCACATAAGAAAAGACATTTACTTGTTTTACAGACATGTTTTTTGAAAATGTATCTTGAATTTCTTACATCTTTGGCAATGTTTGTTTTGGGTTTTTTTTTCTCTAATTTAAGCAAATAGTAAAGTAAAGTAAAGTAAATTAAATGAACTAAACTTAAAAAAGGATAAAAATCAAATTTTGCTGAAATGGGGTTCAAAATACAATTCCTTGCTCTTTTTTTCACGAATATACAGTTAGTGTTTTTGTGTATTATAATTTATTTACTGTATTATAATAATTTACAATGACAAATTTTAAATTATTACAATTATCATCATTTTAACATTTCAATTGTCTTATCCTTAAAACATAACATTGTGGAATAAAGTCTTATATTAAATATATTAAGACTTGTTTTCAGAGATTATATCTTGAATTAAGTTTGTATTGTTTTTTTTTAATATTATTTATTTATTGTTTTTAATTATATGTTATTTTTTCTTATTTAAACAAATTTAAAAAATGTAATTATTTTATGTTTTGGCTAATTTGTTTAATACTTTTGGTTTTCACAGTGATTTCTTGTTTTTTACCTGATCAAACCTGATTATATCACAGAGAGAACAGTGAAATATATTGTTCTGCTCATGGATGTCTAGTTTACATGCTACGGAGTGATTAAAAATCTATTCTTTTATATTTTTCATGTCCCAGTGGAATGTTATACTTGTAAAGCCAGTCGATCAGATTAAATTGTCAGTTTTAAGCGTCAGACGGTCAATGAATGGACTGTGGGCGGCCCGTCTCACGCTGAGACTAACAGACCTGTATCTCTCTCCCTCTCGTCAGATTGTGTTGTACAGACAGAAGGAAGTAAAGAGCAGCGAGTGTGATATGGCCAGTGTTCATCACCTGCTGTCTCAGATGCCTCAGGATCTGCCCTACGAGGAGCTGATTGGTCGAGCTCAGAGTCTGTTCATGAGCTGCCCGCCCTCTCTGCTTACCCAGTCTGCAGTGCTGCAGCCGCGCAACATGTGAGGCTCTCAAACACACGCTTACATGCACACACATGCACTTGTACAAAGGTTTTTACCTCTGCAGTGAAGCATAAGTAAATAAGATACTTATAAAGTATCAATAATTGTTATAAATGATTATGCACTGCACGTTTCGGAGTGACGCACTGCAGTGTGTTCATTTACACAAGAGCAACTCCTAATCTGGTGTTCTTAGGATCTCAGAGCAATTCGTTTCACAGTAAATACTGCTCCACACAAACTCCATCTCTGCGAGTGTCGTGAGTTTGGGTCACTTAAAACATGCATTTTGGGAATAAAACATGCACCAACTATTCCAGATTTGTAATGAGACAGGTTTATAAACTTTTTGCCAACAAAGGAGCTTAAAGACCTTTCTAAAATATTCTATATATTTTACTTTTTATTATCATTATTATTTTTGTGTAGTCATTTGTATATAATTGCAAAATATATTATTTGATATAATAGTATTTTTATGAAATACAATTTTTTTGTGTTTTGAATATTCTATATGTTATACTTTTTATGTTACAGTACAATAGTATGATTAAAATATTGAGGTCTTATTTTAATTTTTTATAATAATAATAATAATAATAATAATAATAATAATAATAATAATAATAATAATAATAATTATTATTATTATTATTATTTGTCTTAGTGATCGCATTTAGTATATATTCACAATATGGTTTTATTTTATTTTTTAATTATTTACCAAATTCTGCACTCCTACAAACAAGCTCAGCAAACCTGGAGGTCTTTTAAAAAACAATTGCATTTTATTTGCTTTTTTGTCTCTCCAAATCGTTCAGCCCTTAGTAGTGTAATAAACTAGTTGCAGTGTTGTTATACTGTAAGATACAGTGCACACAGACTTGTCATCTTTGGTCTGGAGGGGTGTTTGTTTCCACCTGTGTCCATCAGGTGGAGCTATTGAGTATAATATCACTTCCTCTGCACACGGTGAGACTGTTGCGCCCCTGTTGTGACGTGAAGGACGCTCAGCCAAAGCTGTCTGCATCTCGCCCCTGTGTGTCTAAACACTCGCTGTCAGTCTGCCGATTGGATTTGCAGATGCAGGTGAAGCCACTTTAATGATTTATCTCTTACGGCAGCGGGAAACGATTCCTCCGGCATTCGGCGGGAACTGAATTCGAGTCCCTCAGCGCTGAAAAAGCCATCAGAGGAGAGATCTGTCTTGTTTAAGATCTCCCCGCATCTGTTGTCGCCTATGAAGATTAAGAGCGAGAGAGAGAGACAGAAATGAGAAAAAGGAAGTGACAGAATTGAGAACGAGGGGCAGCAAGAAAGAGCGAGAGAGACGGAAATGAGAGAGAGACTTGTACATAAACGCTTAAGTGAGAGAGAAAGAGCAACAAAGATAGACAGAAAGTGCAAGAACGACTCTGTCTGCGAATCATATGCAAATCAGGCCTGCAATAAGGAAGCTCCGCCTCAATGGGTTATTAAAGCTCTGCCCTGATTTGCATAACCCCTCCCCCACCAGCATCTGTGGCCTCACTGAAAGCGAAGAACATACGCGTGTGTGTGTGTGTGAGAGTGAAATGAGCAGCCCCTCTTGAGGCCGTGACCTGTGACCTTGATCTCTATTGTTCTGTTTGACCCTGTGGAGTGCTGTAATGAGGAGTGGCACGTCTTCCCTAATGGCTTTGACCCCCAAATGTTCTTCATTAAAACCCTCTGCACACCCCCTCAGGCTAACACCCTGCCCTCCGCGCGCATCTGACTTCATAAACGCAGTATCATTATATTATCACCGAGACTGATGCTCTGATCTCAGCGTTTGGGGTTCGTTAGCGCTGCCTGTTGCTGGTTTGATTAGATCTCGAGTGTTCAGGAAAGAAAATACTAGAGGAGAATTTACAAGCACCCGTGTAGTTTGATGGATGCTGAGAGTTTGTGGATCGAGGGTGTTTGTATGCAGGTTGTGTGCTGTAATTGCAGCTTTGTATCTCACAGTTGCATCTATGTTTTGTAATTGCCACTATGTATCTTACAATTCTGACATATCTCCCAATTGCATCTACTGTATTTTTCATAATTGCAACTTTATGTCTTACAGTTACAATTGATCTTGCACAAAGCCCCACCCCCCACCCCCTAGTTACTGTTGCTACATCTGACAAGCTGTCTGCTCTCACGCAGTGAAAAATGCATTGTGGAGCAAACACTGACACGCTGACAGACATGACAGAGCAGGTTACTTTTGGTATGAAACAAGGTCTCAGCTTTCAAATTTTGTAATTTAAGAAATTCAAACAATAAATAGCGTTTTGTGGCTTTTTAATGTGTCGTGACAGATCACTGTATTGCCTCAGTTCAAGCGGCACGTGAACGATCATCTCTTCCTCTTTACAGGTTTAGCATGAAGTAAACATGAATGAGCATCAGAAGGTATCTTGTTTCGACCACAGAAAGACGTCAATATACACTATTTTTACAAGTTATTCCGACGTCAATCTAATCTCCTGTCTAGTTTGTCGGACAAAAATGAAAGATTCTGCGTTGTGATTGGTCAGATCGCCTGTCAATCAAACTCCCGGCGACGGGTGAATTGTGGCTTTGTATCTCAATTGCATCTATTTTTCCTAATTGTGACTTTATATCTCACAATTCTGACTTTGTATCGCCCAATTGCGTCTTTGCAATTAAGGCTTCATATCTCCCAATTGTGTCTACTATACTTTTTTCGTAGCTGCAACTTTATATCTTACAGTTGCATGCATTTCTTTATAACTGCAACTTGAGAATTGAGGCTATATATATAAAAATTGCGACTTTATATCTTGCATCTGTATCTTTTTTGTAGTTGAAATTATATCTAACAGTTGCATGTATTTGTCATAATTGTGACTTTACATCTTACGATTTCATCTACTTTTACTAATTGTGATTTTTATATCTGACAACTGTGGATTTATATATCACAATTGACTTCATATCTCATTATTTTTCTAAATTCATGTTCCTGGTCTTTTTTTTTTTTTATGATTCATCCATGCATGGAATTCTTAAAAAAAAAAAAAAAAAAAAAAAAAAAGTGTAATTCAAATCTTCCATCAAAATGTAATAAAACTTGCTCTGCTTCTGAATCGGCTTTCCTTTTTAGATGGTGTCATATAGGCCACACAGGCTATTCGATAATGTTAACCAAGGTCTAAATAGTTTCAGGACTGAGGTAGTTTTCCATATTCATATACAAACTCACATTTGTGTTCAAATCTTTCTTAATTTAAAAAGTTGATCTGGGTAGGTGCCATGTTATGCATCAGCTACCCGTATTCAGATAAAGTACCACAGGGTGTGGAGGATCTGCCAAACTAAATAGAAAGATTTCAGGAACATGACACCCACATCTACCTAGAGCTGGTCTGAACCCTCAAGCACGTTTATAAATCTTTTTCATACTTTGGAAAGGTTGCGGCGAATCAGTCAGTATGTTGCATGCTTTATTGCATAAGATTTTTTGGGGCTTTTTCCTATTTTTTATTTATAGAACTAGAGAGAGGGTAAGGGGAAAGATAGACTGAAATAATCTGAGCTTCCCGAATGACCACTAGGCCATGGCTACAGCTTTTTGTTCAGTATCTCTCAATCCTTTTCATGCAGAACCCCACAAGACTGCATGTTTTGGATTATTTGATATGCCTAATTCAGGTCACGGATGAGCTTGATGAGCTAATGAGCTAATCAGTAGAATCAGGTATGTTAAATAAGGGAGATCTAAAATATGCAGCAATGGGTTTGAGAAATGCTGCATTGGATTTACATTAAAGGTGCGATCTTTGTTTGCCTAAACAAGTGTCTTTTTTTTTTTTTTTTTGCTGTTTCTGCTAAGAACCAAAGTAATGTTTACCAGTTCCCAGACCACAAGGAGCACTTTTAATAAAGAAAGATTCACTGAACTGGCCAACACTTCCTAGCATCGTAAAATTACAGTAAACAAATGCAGGGCTTAAAGGAATAGTTCACTGAAAATGTACTCGCCCTCAGACCATAAAAGATGTGAATGAGTTTGTTTCTTTATTAGAAACAAATTGGCATTACATCACTTGCTCACCATTGGATCCTCTGCAGTGAATGGATGCCATCAGAATAAAAGTCCAAACAGCTGATAAAAACATCACAATAATCCACAAGTAATACATCAATTAACGTCTTTTGAAGCCAAAAGCTGCATGTTTGTAAGAAACAAATCCATCAAGATTTTTTAACTTAAAATTGTAATTTCTGGCTAAAATACGAGTCCTCTATCAATAATAATGCTTCCTCCAGTGAAAAAATAGTGCAACTCCTGTTGCTTTGGACTGTATTTGCTTGTAAACGGTGCTTGATCTGTGCATATTTCTCTCCTGATTCAGACAAGACTAGACTTTTTTTACCGGAGGAAGTATTATTATTGATTATAGGCTCGTATTTTAGCCAGAAGCAACGGTTTGAAGTAAAAACATCTTAATGATGGATTTGTTTCTTAGAAACATGCAGCTTTTCACTTCACAAGACATTAACTGATGGACTGGAGTGATGTGGATTATTGTGGTGTTTTTATCAGCTGTTTATACTCTCATTCTGACGGCACCCATTCACTGCAGAGCATCCAATGGAGAGCAAGTGATGTAATGCTACATTTCTCCAAATCTGATGAAGAAACAAACTCGTCTACATCTTGCATGGCCTGAGGGTGAGTATTTTTTTGCGAATTTTGATTTTTGGTGAAGTATTCCTTTAAGGAAAGTTCAGTTTAACCACTTGAAATTCCGACTTTGTGGTGGCGTTGTGTGCATTCAGCTCCTAAATACTATCTTTTTGACAACTTCAAAGCATCATTATAGACTTGGATTCCTTGGAACATTTTGGTGAACCAAAGTGGACCTATAGAGCATATAGGAACATTTAACCCTTTAACCTCCACTTGTAATTTCTATGTGTGTCCAGTAAGCAAAGACCTTTGGTGCATCACAGCACGCTTGAACGAGCAGCTCCTGTTGACGTGACAAAGAGCCAGCACTTACGGGTCATCAGGACATCAGAGCTGATTCACAAAGGCCTGCAGGACACATACGCACACTCTTTCACACAAGCCGAGTGCAGGCTCATGGGTAATTGGGCATACCATCTCAGCAGCAAGTGTCTAATAATAGGGCCATCATGTGTGTTAGATGGAAGGACGCATTGAATTAGAGCATCCCACTGAACTGTGTTAACCCATAACGTTATGACAGCGAGAGAGGGCTTTAAGTATATGCTCTAAAAGCCAATAACGGGCTCCCAAGGCTTTAATGGTGATCAGGTTTACAGGCATGTTACACCTGCAGGAGAGCAGGGGCAATTTTAGGGTCAGTGGATATACAGCGCTCAGTTCAGACATCTGCAGAGGCCATCATTGTATTATTTCCAATAAAAAAAAATTGTGTTGCTGTTCAAAGGTTTGGGGTTGGTATTTTTTTTTTTTGTTGTTTGTTTTTTTTTTAAGTCTCCTCTGCTCACCAAGACTGCATTTATTTGATTAAAAATACAGAAAAAAATATTTTGAAATATTACTGTTTAAAATAATTGTTTTCTATTCAAATATGTATTCCAATGTCATTTATTCCTGTGATTACAAATTTTCAGCATCATTACTCCAGTCTTCAGTGTCACATGACCAGAAATAATTCTTAAATGCTGAAGAAACATTTCTGATTATTATCAATGTTGAAAACAGTTTTGCTGCTTCATATTTTTGTGGAAACTGTGATGCATTTCACTTTTCAGGATTCTTTGTTGAATAGAAGGTGCAAAAGAACAGCTTTTATGTGAAATAGAATGTTTTGTGTCATTACAAATGTCTTTACTCTCGATTTTGATCAATTTTATGCATCTTTGCGGAGTAAAACTATTAATTAATAAACCCTACTGACCCCAAATTTTTGAATTTGTAAAAAAAAATTTGAACCAAATATTGCATCAAATTTTTAATTGGCGAATGTATGGTTTGGCTTGGTTCTAAATTTTATCGTAAATGAAAAATATGTATGTGCAAATCAATTGAAACGTAAGCATTTGCGCACAGGCTTTCCGCACGAATACATATGTGGATGTGATTAGTGAACGAGACCTTCAAAGAGGAGGAAGATGAGGGTAGGATTTCCGTGAAGACACTGGAGTTGTGATGGTTTGACTGAGTGCAGCCGTGGAAATGTTCTTCCAGTGTAAACACATCCATCATCTGCTGTATCTTCCTCGCCACAGCAAGAACAGATTGAGCAAGAGGAAGAGAGCGAGGGGAAAAACAGAAGAATGATGTGACAGAGGTCACACAATCTGCTGCTTCTGAGAGAGGAAACGGTAAAATTAGAAACTCTTTTAGAGACAAGAGGGAGGGAGAAAAAGCGATCAAAGACCGTCAGACATGTGCCACCTTGAAGAGAGCAGTCAGAGGAAACCAAAGACTAAAATTCATCTCTGAAAATGCGGGAAGAGAGATTCCCTGCAGAGCCCATCGCATAGGGAGTTAAAGGGACAGTTCACCCAAAAAATGAAAATTGTTTACTCATCCTCGTGTCCTTCGAAATCTGTCTATACTTTGTACCTGAATCTTTGAAAAATCTTCACCTGGTTCTTGCCATACAACAGCAGGTCATAATTTCATATCTGACGAGCTTCAAAAAGGACAAAAACACCAAAAAAGCACCATATGCAAGTCTTCTGAAGTCATGGATAACTTTGTGTGAGGAAACGATCAAACAGAGTTGTTCTCCATTCCTCATGTTCACGAGAATCAATTGTTTTTGGCACCGTTGACGTCAAAACCTGGTGCAGTGCAACTAGGTACCATTTTTGCAAATAAGGTTACAGTCAATATCGTGAGTAGCGCTCACTTTAGGTCTTTCCAGCAGTCTTATTTTAGCATCACTGATATACTGTTATAGTTCTTGTTAATATTTTGAATCATTTTACTTTTGTTAGTTTTGTTCTGATTTTAATTTTAAAGTTGTAGTTATTTTGTTGTGTTTTTGTCTTTTTATTATTATTTCTACAAGTAAAATGAAAATAACAAATATTGAAATAAAATAACCTGGTGCAATGAAACTAGTCATCATGATAATTTCATTTTACATGGTGCTCACTTTGTCTTTGCACCAGTGTTAGTTTAATATCATTAGATTTAATATTTCCAATTTGATTTGATTTTTATATTTTCTGTTTTCATTTAAATTTGAAAGTTTTAGTCATTTTTTATTATTTATTTATTTATTTTTTTAAAAGTGTTTATAACAATATTGCATTGGCAAGTTGTTGAAATAAAATAACTTGGTGCAATAAAACTAGGCACCGTTACTGCAAATATGATTTTAGTAAATATCACTTTATACCATACATCTTTGCACCAGTGTTATTTTAATATCATTGATTATTCTATTTTTTTGTAAATATTTTGAATAACATTTTTATTTTTTTTGTCTCAATTTCATTTGTATTAGTTTTTTTTATAAATAGTTTTTACAAAGTGTTTATATAAGTTTATTTTTAGTTATTTTAAACTAAAATGAATATATATGAAAATATTTTATTTTAGTTATTGCTCATTTTAAGTCAAGCAGTAAAACAGTTTTTGTAAATGGCTTTAGTTAACGATAATAACCCTGCTTTGCACTTTGCACAAAGCTAATATTTGACTTTAGAAGAGCTGGAGTACGGCGCAGTCCTTTTGTGCTTTTAGTAACCTGACCGATGTGATTTTTCAGCGAACTGTGGCTGAATGGAAAAGCGCTGTGTAAAGATCCTTTCATTAGAGGTTGAGGCCGGCTCTGAGTGACAGAGCTCTGCCGGGTCGGTGTCGCTGCATTAGACTGGGGTTTCGTCAGCGCAAACCGCTGGCTCTCCCGGGCCTCCGCTGGTAAAGGGAAAGTTTAAAAGTTAATTGCTCTGCTGTTACCTGTCAGCTATTTTCAGCGGTGGCGCATTAGCTGTAGATACTAATGAGAACTGGGGAAAGCCTAGAATCAGAGGCAGGAGAGCAAAAAAAAAAAAAAAAAAAAAACCAATGAAGACTTAAAGTCGTTGAGCCCGTCAGCGCCTGCCCATGGAATTTCTCATACGAGAGCCACTTTTTCATTAAATGTTGAATGTATTTCTGGCAGTTTTATTATCTTGAGTGAAAGGCATTTGCATTCCATGTTTACTATTCTTCCATAGAGACCGTAATGAAATGGAATTGAATATTTTATGATTTTTTAATGATGTTTTTCCTCTAAACTGTGGAGAGAAAGTCGCGTAGCCCTCAGCATGGGCTCCACAGGACTTGGGAAAACTCTGGAAATGAGGCTCTATCCGTGTGTCTGATTGAGACTAGAGGCCATGAGGCCGTTCTCTGCTTTTCAACATGTCTTTTGTTCTATGCCTCACCCAGTTAGTCTTTTCTTGTGTTGTACCGTGCGTTCAAACCTGACCTTTTTGTTGGTCGCTTGGTTTCAATTTCTGAAATCTCTTTTATTTTGATTTTTAATATTTTTTTTTTTTTTTTTTTGATGCACGTTATTTTGAAGGAAAATAAAAATGTTTGTCGTCTTATCTGTTCACTTGGACGTTGCCTGAGATCTGTGAGTGAGCGACGCCTGGTGGTACCATCACAGAGAGGCACAAAATCACTTTCCAGAACGTTTTCATTCACCGTTCCTGGCTGGTGGAATCAACTTCCCGTCCCTATCCGGAATGATGAATCTCTGACCATTTTCAAGCGACGCCTGAAAACTCATCTCTTTCGTCATCACTTGTATCTTATATATATATAAAAAAAAAAAAAAAAAATAGCTTTCCTCCCTTAACCTCTCCCTGTCTAGCTAGTTTACTCTGAACAGTGCCAGAAACTTTGTATTACAAGCACGTTGCGAATGCCTTCATCTTGATTTTGAAAATCAAATCTGTTTTAATTGGATGTGATTTTGTGACTTCATGCAGCATTTCTCTTTCAGTAAAGACTAAATTTGCTTTACACTTAACGTGATTAGGGTACAGTAGAGATATGGCCCTTAAACACCAAACATAGTTCTTGACAAAAAAATAAAGGATTAATCAGCATAATTTGTTTCATTTGTTGTGATTGGTTTAAAGTTAATCTACACCAATACTGCAATGTAATTGTGAACTAAAACTAAAAATACTAAATAAAGATATATTTTAACTTAAGTTAAAAAAGTAGCAAAAAACAAATGGAATCTTAAAATATATATATATTTTATTTCTTTTTGTTGTGGAGGCAAATTTCAAAATTGTGCAAGTACGGAAATGAATAAAAATAAACCTGAAATAAAAATGATTAAATTAATTAAACGAAAATGAGAAGGTTTAATTTCTTAGTTGATTTTAAAGTACTAAAATGACTAAAACTAAAACTGAATTTAAAATATTATTATTAGAAATATATTATTTTATTTTTATAATTATATATTAAAAAAAACAAAAACAACAAATCTACTAAAACTTTGAAATTTATCAGGTATTCAAGTTGAAGTACTAAAAGGAATAAAATAAAAGAATTGAAACTGAAATAAAATTAATAAACTTAGATTTATAGATTTTTAAAAACTTAGATTTATAGATAGATAGATAGATTTATATTAAAAAAAAAGCTTAAAAAAGACTAAAATACCACAAAATTGCCAACACTGAGATAAAAACGTAAAAACCTAAATACACTTAAAAACACCTTAAATACACAAATAAAAACAAAATTCTTAAAACTAAAAAAAAACATGAAAATGGAAAAGTATAAAAACAAAGATTAATAAATATTAAGATAAAATAGTGATGCTAAAGTAACACTGCTTTCTGTTTCTCCGTTTCTCTTCTCAGAATCGCGATCAGCAGCTTCACAGACTTCCAGACGTCCACGCTGAAGCAGCGGCCCGACTCAGTCCTTCGTCAACAGCTTGAAAAGCGGCATGAAAACCAGCTAGCCCTTCCCATGAACACCCAGCCAGCAAGCACTAACCAACTCATCAAAATGGCAGTGTGGGGTCTGTCGGCCACGTTAGGAGCGGCAGCGCTGGCTGTGGCCCAAACCGCCATGGACTGGGCACCCGAGTTTCTCTCGCAGCTCTTCTGACACCAAACGCCTCGCTCCCGTGTGCCAAACAGGGGTGTATTGCAATTGCAAATTTGTGTTAAGTGATGCAAAACACCTAGAGAGAATGAATCTGCTGCTTATTTATTTCCGAACCGTGCTCTTTTTTCCTTATATATAGGTTTTAGCCGTGCTAATATTGGCGAAGTAGGAGGAGTCAAACGAGGTTTTTGTAATCATAAGCGTTTCTGGATGTCGTTCCATCAGCAGAATGTCAGAGAAAGTGCTCTGCTAGGCCGTTCTCAACAGCACAAATTATTAAAAGGGTTTTTTTCTGCTGAATGCCGTCAGTAGTGAGTGAAGCTCATTAAGAGGAGAAATCGGGTGAAGGCTGAAAGACCACAGAGACTCGCTGGTGAACGCAGCACTTTACAACAACACAGTTTATTCTAGAGCCAGATCAACCTACACACACGCTTTCAGGTCCTTCAGAAATGAACCAGTGTCCTCTGTGCACAGATTATACTGTCCATGCATTTCTCATTCCACTCGCTACACTTAAAAAAGAAAAAAACAAATGGTGTAAGAATTTACTTTGAAGCTATTTTCAGAATAGAAACTTACAAAGAAACACCAATTATCATTAAACATGAATTATCTTGAAGCAGAAAAACGGAAAAAGCATTTTCTTATAAAACATACTCTAATAATTTTGTTTTATTTACAATAGATGTTTTACTTACAGTAGTACCCTGTTATGTGAAACATTTAGGACTGTTTAAGACAAGTCACTTTTATTTATACACACACACACACACACACAGATTACTTACAAATAGTTCGGTACTGATGACTTTTTTAGTCATAATTTACTGTCATTGTGTGAACAATATGTAGTCCATATGAAAATGAACTGTAATCTGATTATAAGCATTTTAAAATTTAATATGCTCTAATAATTCCTCATTTTTGGAATCTGATAATCATGGAATCAGTTACTATATATAAATTTACCCTAATTTTATATTTCAGTTTTAGTCATTTTAGTACTTTTAATTAGTTTTTGAACATCTTGTTTTAAGGATTTCTGGATGCACTATAAAAAATTATTTTTTGAAATTGTAAATAAAACTATTTTCAGTGCATTTTTCCAGGAAAACAAATTTATAGACCTATTAATAAAAACTCTTTTTAAAAATGTAAAGTATTTTTTTTTTTTTTCACTTAAAAAAAAGTTTTTGAATTTGAATCTGATTTGAAATGGACTTCACTCAGAAAAATTGCTAGTAAATTTCACAAATAATTCCAAAAAAATGGCAAGTAACTCCGAATTAAACATGCAATTATATAGAAAGGCTGAAATATTTTCTTGTAAAACATTCTCTAAAAATCTCCTTTATAACTTTGAAAAATATTATTTATGCTGCATTTGTGCTTTTAAAAAAACCCACAATCATTTTTTCTTTTTTCCATCTTTTACGCTGTTTTACAAAAATTCAAAGTTGTAAATAAAATCAAGATTCAAGTGTTTTACAAGAAAATATTTCAGTTTTTCTACTTCAAAGTTTCATGTGCAATACAGTGTGTTGCTTGCAATTTCTTAGTAATTTGTGAAATTTACTAGCAATTTCTAAGTGATTTCTACACCAAATGTCAGTGTATAACATTCAGGATACAAATTCTGTCCCGTAATTAAGACGTGAACGCTCTGAATGTTGACGATTGACTTCTGACAAGGCCATGTTCAATTTGACACCAATAAAAAAAAGCAGTACAGTCCATTAAAAACTGTAGAAAACAGACTAGTTTGATTCATAATGCAGTATTCACAGGTTCAGTCCTCGTTCCTGAACACTTCAGCTCTACGCTTTCTTAAAAAGTCAGCTCATGCCCTCACAGGCTGTGAAGTCTTCTAAAAAGAGCAGTGCATATCTATCACAGTCGTGCGTTTACAGGCAGGCGGGAGCGAGTCGATCGGAGCCCGACTGACTGCAGGAAGTGATGTGAGAGCTTCCACAGCTGGCTGCCTCTATTTGTGCCTTGGGTGTTGATGAGCGGCTGTTACCAGACGGTGCCCTCAGCCGAAAATCACCACTGCCAAAAAAGGAAGACATAATGTGTTTGTGTGAAGTAAGTCTTCATCCCGGCAACTTTAATGTGTTTTTAATGCGATTCAGAGATTCTCGGAGCGTTTTTTTTTTTCCAAGTGGCTCATGAACTTTCTTGTATTTTGGAAGTTAGGTGTATCCGAGTCGAAATTAGCCAGACCGGCTTTGTTAATGGGAGTTTAATTCAAACCAAAGTGCTATTTGTCAGGTTCGTGTTGTTATTTTAGACAAATGAATGTGATAAGATGTTTAGAAGGAAGATGACTTTATTCGGCTGGCCGTGGAGAACTCAATCACAAGTATCATAAATACAGATTACGTAGTTTAAATATGACTAGAAATGGTATACTGAAAATAATTTGTATAAAATGAGTACAAATACATAAAGTTATGTATGTGTGTGTATGTATAGATATGCACTTACCCTACCGTTCAAATATTTGGGGTCTGTAAAGATTTTTATTTTATTTTTTTCTCTTGTGCTCACATTTATTTGATCTAAAGGTAAAATTAAATATTAAAATTGTGAAATGTTATTGCAAATTAAAATAGCTGTTTTCTATGTGAATATGTTTTCTGTGATCAAAGCTGAATTTTCAGCATCATTACTCCAGTCTTCAGTGTCACAGAAATCATTCTAATATGCTGATTTGCTGCTCAAGAAACATTTCTGATTATTATCAGTGTTGTGCTGCTGAATATTTTTGTGGAAACGCTGATAGGCTATATTTTATTTTTCAGGATTCTTTGATGAACAAAGTTCAAAGGAACAGCATTTATTTGAAATAGAAACCTTTGTAACATTATCAATGTCTTCGCTGTCACTTTTGATCAATTTAATGCATCCTTGCTGAATAAAAGTATTAATTTGTTCATTGCAAAAAAGTACTGACTCCAAACTCTTGAACAGTAGAGTATGTATGCTAACAATGATTTCCAACAATTGTTTTTAACAATTTGTGTTTCGATGGTTGACAGCAAGGCAGCTCGTAGTTTTGGAGCAGATCTTTTGTCTTCACTTCTAAACGGCGTACAGTACTGTATGTGTGAGGACAGAAGGCTGCTGGCTTCATTGAACATTGTTGGCAGATGATCCAGCAGCTTTTGCTGTGAGAAAGAGACTTGACAGGAAAGTGATTTGGCTCTCCGGCCAAGTTTAAACAAGGTCTAGTTGGCACCTGGACGCAGTGCTGTTTGATTGGAACAGAGAGTGCTGTGTGTGGACATCTACTTCTGAAGAAACACTTGAACTTTTTAAAAGCAGGTCTGTTGGACAGTTCAACGGCGATATGTAATGTGTTAGTTGCTGTTCGCGTGTATATATTACAATCAAACGCTATGTTTTAGCTCCTTATTTGGAGTGATTTTTGGGTCATCAAAAGTACGCACACAAATAAAAGCTTTGCAGAAGATCACCCACAATTAAATTGTGTACTTCTTTCAAATTGTTTGACATGATCTATTGAATTTAAACACCTATGTTAGGCCAAGCCCTCACCTATTATAGCTGCATTTGATACACTCTTAAAAATAAAGGTTCTTTATTGATGGTTCCATGCAGAATCTTTAACATCCATGGAATCTTTCAATTCCACAAAAGGTTCTTTAGATGGTTCTTCACCCTGAAAATGGGTTCTTTTAAGAACTAAACATTTCTATTGCATCACAATCTCCTTTTGGAACCTTTATTTTAAATTTTTTTTACCTTTTTTCCATCACTTTCTCACCAATGGATGCTTTGCAGTGAATGGGTGCCGTCAGAATGAGAGTCCAATCAGCTGATAAAAACCACACAATAATCCACAAGTAATCCACACCACTCCAGTCCATGAATTAAATGAAAATGAAAAGCTGTGCATTTATGTTTTTTTTTTTTTTTTTTTTAAAGTTGATAATTAACTTTTTTTTTTTTTTTTTTTTTTTTTTTTTGCTTCAAATTGCTTCTGGCTAAAATATGAGTCCTCTATCAGTATTGCTTGCTCCAGTAAAAAAAAAAGGTGTCTGGTCTGAATCAGGAGAGAAATATGCACAGATCAAATGCCATTTACAAGCCAAACAGTTCTAAACAGATATATTGGTGCATTTTGATGTGAAAGGAAAAATTGACTTTTTCACTGGAGGAAGTGTTATTATGGATTATGGACTTATATTTTGGCCAGAAGAAATCATCTTAATGATGGGTTTGTTTCTTACAAACACACAGCTTTTCACTTCACAAGATGTTAACTGGTGGACTGAAGTGGTGTGGAGTACTGGTGGATTATTGTGGTGTTTTTATCAGCTGTCTCATTCTGACGGCACCCATTCACTGCAGAGGATCCAATGCTGAGCAAGTGATGTGATCTTAAATGATTCCAAATCTGATGAAAAAAGTAACTCATCTACATCTTGGATGGCCTGAGTGTGAGTACATTTTCAGTTATTATTCCTTTAAAACGTGAGAGCTATAGTGTGTTCCAGGCTCTAGCCAGCGACTCTTTTTCCCTCCGTGGTCATTATGGCTGCGACTGCAGTGCAGGGTTGGCGTCTTTTTTCCCAGGAGCATCTCGCTGTACAGCAAGGTCACGGAAAGCACAGCAAAAGCAGCGAGAGATGCACGAGGAGAGAAAGAGATGGAGAACTACTCTAAAGGGCAGCTGGGAACTCAATGGACCCGCCAAAGGCCAGGAGAGAAGGAAACAGAGCGAATGAAGCCAAGAATGGAGGAGAGAACGGCCTACCGGGGGTCGCATTCAGCC
The DNA here is from genome assembly GCA_036784905.1 of Acrossocheilus fasciatus. Taxonomy (NCBI): domain Eukaryota; kingdom Metazoa; phylum Chordata; class Actinopteri; order Cypriniformes; family Cyprinidae; genus Acrossocheilus; species Acrossocheilus fasciatus. The sequence continues at coordinate 4,810,555 of CM071956.1, forward strand.
GGAGCAGCGGGGCAGTGAATGGATGGGCGCCCATCGAGACGGAGGGGCTGTCGATTAGATTTCTCACAGCTCAGGTAATGAAAGACTCACAGCACCCATGCAACGAAGTATCCCATCATTCCCTCTGCCAATTCTATGTTTAATGCATACCGGCAGGTTTAAGCAGTGAGGCTTCTCCCGTCTTTTGCCAAGAAAACTCACGGAAAAGAAACCCCTGATGTGAGTGGAAATCTACAAATTTCCTGGTACTGTTGTGAGTTGGGAAGAAAACTTTAGTTTGTGTTCTGTGTTTGCAGAACTTTTAAGGGGTTAAAGGTCAGAGCTTTGTGTATTGAAAATACAATTCGTGAAAATTCATTTTGAACATTTGAATTTTTTAAGGCCTTTTAACTTTCAAACATGGCTTTGTAAAGCCAACAATGTGTGCTTTCTGAGGTAAAGATTATAGTTACATGAATTTCTTTAAATTTCAATCATTTTAATTCCTTTCATCCAAATTAAAGGTTGCTACCTTTAAACTTTAGGCACCGAATTGAAATTTAAAAGACTTTCAGTTCTGAATGTCAAAGTCAACAAATTTAGCTTTTCTAGTTAAAATGTATAAATGTTTAATTTTGAACTCAAATTCAGCAACTAATTTGAAATTTAAAAACACATATTTTGTCTTAGTGCACCTGTAGATTTTTACAAGCCAGACAAAAAATATAGTTGCTTTAAAGATGCAGTTTATGAAAAGTCATTTTGAATGTTTGAACTTATAAACCTTCAAACTTGAAGGCCTTTTATGTTTGTTCTTTCCTTAAATTTTCAAACAAGGCTTTACTAAGTCAACATTTAATGATGATCAATTTTATTTTTCTAGTTAAAATTATGGTTACAAATTTACATGTTTTTTAAAAATTTACTGATTTGAAATTTAAAAAGCTCTTTCAGTTTAATTCATAATATCCTAATGAAAAAAATTTAATACAATGTTGTTTTTTTTCGCAAATTGTATTTTGAATATGTATTTTGTCTTACTGCACCGGCAGATTTTATATTTACAAGCTACAACAAATTAAACGTATTAAAGGTACAATCTATGAAAAATCATTTTGAAAGTTTGAAAACTTTAAATCTTCAAACTTTAAGGCCTTTTTTTTACTTTCAAAAAAGCCAACAAATTTAGCTTTTTCTAGTTAAAATTTAGTTACATTTCTTTAAAATTCAATTTATTTTAATTCTATTTCCCTACATTCAAATTTGAGTTTTCTATTTAAATTAAAATTCATGAACGGACTTGAAATTTAAAAATCCTTTTCAATTCAGTTCTGAATGTCGCAAGCATATGCAGTAAACCGAGGTTCAATGTGTTTTCATGTGTTGTAGTTAGATTTTTAGTTTTTTCGGAAATTGAAAAAATTAAGCAAAAATAAATAGGGTATAGGATTTTCTGCCGAGTTAATGAAATGTTTGTGAATGTTTGTTGCAGTGCATTCTGGGATTGCCTTATATGCTAAATATTCATGTGATGTTGCTTTAAAACTCGGCTTCTTAGAAAGCAGAGTAATGTTAAAATAACTTAAAAATCATACAGTGAAGGCATGATGCTAGCAACTTCAAGGTCATGGTTTCGATTCCCAGGGAGCGCATGAACTAATTCAAAACTATTCTTCTTCCGTGAAAGGTTTTGAGTGAAATCGGCCCGGCTGGACACGTCACGTGAGCCGTCCATCTCGCAAGGTTTTGCAGCAGTTCGCTCGGGGACTCACTAAAGTGTACAGGAACGAAGCCGAGGGTTAAAGGTCATTTGCGACGAGAGCTTTGGGGTCCTCCGGAGAAAGCTGCCCTGTCTGAAGGGGTCGACGCCGGGTACCCAAATGACAGAGGTGAGGATTAATATTCATGTCCATGACCCGGTTAATTGACGAAGCCTGGAGATCTGTGATTCTGGCCTGACTGACGGTCAGCTGCTGATAGAGAATTAATAATGAAAAATGACAGCCCAGTGTTTTTGGGCACAGGTAGGAAATGAGCTGGTGTTAATTAGGCCCCTGAGCTCCTCGAATCTGTAATGAGCTTTCTGAGCACGCCAGTGCTCTTCCCAGCATGCATCTGGGTCTCTTATTCACTTAGTTTCAAAACCTAGGGAGCTTGCTTGCTGTCTAAATTCTAAGGCAACATGCTAAATATCCTAAAATGAGGAACTGATTTGTAACACTCTAAATACACAACAACTCAGCACAGCACACAAATCACACTCCTCACTTAAAACACGAGATTTAACTCTCAACAGTTTAAAGTGATCATTTTGCTAAGCTAAAAACATTATTCTCCTAACAAGTGTATACGATGATTAAATTCAAACATTTTCAAAGTTGTAAATAAAGATTATTGGAGCATTTTTACAAGTCTTTCTACTTCAAAATGTCATGTTTAATTTAATGCGTTGCTTGCTGTTTATTTGTAAATAACTGTGAAATATAGTTTTGAAGTAAATTTATTTATTTTGAAAGTGTGTGCACAAAAATGGGGTCAATTCAGTTGAATATTTATTTTTTAATCTTTTTAAGTATTGCACTGCAAAAAATAAAATAAATAAAATAACGATGATAATAAATTCGTTTTTTTATTAATAGGATTTTTTTCATGACTTGTTTTTCTGGGGGGTGGGTTTTTTTGTTCAAGAAGCATAATTTGTAAATTTATGATACATTTAATTTTCAACTGTGTTACGAATATGTCCTACTGTACCTACAGATTTTTCACATTTATACTTACAAAACAAAATACACTTGAATTATAAGTATGATTTATGTAAAATTATCATGAAAGTTTGAAAACCTTCCAACTTCAAAAAGTAAAATTAACTTTTTTTACATTTTTAAAAGTAATTCTCAATTCAATTCTGAATGTTATTATATATGAAATAAACTGATAAGATGCTATGTGTTTTCATAAATTGTGTTTTAAATATGTATTGTCACGTGTATTTTTACACTTACAAACCAAACAAAATACACTTTTATTAAAGGTATAATCTGAAAAATCATTGTAAAGTTTGCATCTGTAAACCATCAAACTTTAAGGTCTATTAAGCTTTTATCTTCCATGTTTTTTTTTTATTTTTAGATATTTCAATTGGATAATTACTAGCCTAATATACTTAAAAATGAGATTATTTTGCAGTGTAAGTTAAATGTTTGTGAGTTTGATTGTTTGTTGCAGTGCATTCTGCGATTGCATTAAAGGAACACTCCACTTTTTTTGGAAATAGGCTCATTCTCCAACTCCCCCAGAGTTAATAAGTTGAGTTTTACCGTTTTTTAATCCATTCAGCCGATCTCCGGGTCTGGCGAGAGCACTTTTAGCATAGCTTAGCATAGATCATTGAATCCAATTCACTCTCATTCCGGCGTAATAATCAAGGAACTTTGCTGCCGTTCCTTGATTATTACGCCGGAATGAGAGTATAGTTCCTAATCATATCAGCCTAGAAAATCGCAACTTTTCATTTTCCGCCGATCTTAGTACACGATATAACTACAGAAGAGTCAAGTTTTAAATAGGACAAATATCGAAACTCTTTGGTCATTTTTGAACGCGATGCTACTGGTCTAATAGGATTCAATGATCTATGCTAAGCTATGCTAAAAGTGCTATCGCCAGACCCGGAGATCGGCTGAATGGATTCAAAAACGGTAAAACTCAACTTATTAACTCTGGGGGAGTTGGAGAATGAGCCTATTTCCAAAAAAAGTGGAGTGTTCCTTTAATGCAAATGATTCACTGGATGTTGCATTAAAATTTGGCTTAATATTGGAAAAGCCTGGTTTCTGGATCATGCTATATGATACTGTATGTTAAAAAAGCATGACGCTAGCAATTCCAACCTCATGGGCTCGATTCCTACAGAATGCATGAACTAATCAAATGTAAACCCTGAATGCAATGTAAGTCACTTTGGATAAAAGTATATGCCAAATGCATAAGAGTAAATGTAAAATGCTGTCTATGTAGGTCACTCACTAGGCTTTGCAACACAATCTACTAACTCGATCTGTTTTTTCCTCAGCTAAACTTTCTAAACTGACAAAAACTGAGTCACATCAGTATGAATTATCCGAACCTGACACTTAGATTTCAATAAAACCCCTACAGGCTGGTTTTGAATGTCACGCTCGCTTTGTGCACGCTTCCCGGCCAGTGTTGCACACCTTAAAAATGTAGCGAGACTCATTTCATTGAATTGAGACGCCAACGCAGGGCATTACGGGACGCCACGTGGCCTCGGAGCATGATGCAAACTGCCTGTAATGAAAGCAATGATGCTCGCGCAGCTTGTATCCCGTCAGGGCGTTGGGGTCCCCTGTAAGGCATGCCAGACCAGAGGCAAATGTCTTAAACGTGTCCCATTTCTTAGAGCATGCATTTATGTATGAGCGCAAGCCATAAACCTCTGTACGGAGCCAGTGACACGGAACGGCACGCGTGTAGAGCGCTTTACCATGCACCGCGTGTTCAATGTCTGTGACTCGCTGTGGCCTCGGTGACGGAGGGAGACATTAAAACAAAGCTGCAGAACGAGCAGCCTCAGGTTCAGCACTGCACTGATTGAAACGCTTGTCAATTACAGGTCAAACTGTGTGCTTTTAGCTGAGTGTGTAAAAGAGTAAAGGCCTCTTTGTTTACTGGCAGTCCTTCAGCCTGCAGACTTGTAATCCTTTGTAATTATTCGTGCAATTTTCTAGAGATTTCTAGGTGAAAATTCAGAGTAAACCCCATACCCGAAGGAACTCTATGTTTAGTGCTTATTTGTTGATGTTTTTACATGTTGCATTGCAAAAAATGTGTTTTAATTAATAGGTCTACACACAGAAAATGGTGCAGAAAATTTTTTCACACAGAATTTTTAATTCACACATTGAAATAAAAGTGAAATTTTGATGTAGAAATACTCAAAGGGTATATTTTCTTGTAAAATGTACTACAATAATCTGTTTTACTTACAACTTAAACTTTTTTTAATCAGTGAACAGGTGTTTTTTTACTTATTTTGAATTATTTTTAGGGCTGTCAAGCGATTAATTGCAATTTAATCAAATATAAATATAATAATATAATATAATTATACTATATTTGTATTTATTACATATACATAATAAATATACACAGTACACAAACTTTTATTATGGATGCATTTAATCGCCCTAGTATTTTATATATATATATATATATATATATATATATAGATAGATCGATAGATAGATAGATAGATAGATAGATAGATAGATACAAACTACTTTTATACTTACAAGCAAGACCAACTTTAAACTGTTTTCTAACAAAAGCCAATATTTAAATTTGACAGTTCTTGCTTTTCTAGTTAAAAAATAATCACATTTCTTTAAATTTCAATTCATCTTAATTCTGTTTCCTTATATTCAATTTTAGAGTTTTCCACCTCAATTAAAATTCATGAACTGAAGTTGAAATTAAAACGGCTTTCTCAATTCAATTTTGAATGTCATAATATCTCATGCAATAAACTGCTTCAAAAGTAATTTTTCCAGTTTATATGATTATAAGATAATTTAACTGGGAAATTAGACAAAAATACAGGTCAGACTGTGTTTTTAGGCGAGTGTGTGAACGCCAGTATCCGAGCTGCGAGGCTTCTTTGTTTGTTTACTGGCAGCTCGCCGCGGGAATCCTTCAGTCTGCAGACGTGTAATTTAGATTTAATGTATTGGCCAGAGACCAAAGACTGCAGGTAATGACTTACGCAGTCAAGTTGCTGTGTTAGTTACTCTAAGAGAGTGACACAAGGAGATGTGAGTGCTGCAAACACTTCTCACAGACGCATTTTAAAGCATCACTGGCACTCTCGTGGTGTAAAGACTGTTGTTAAAGGTCGACAGCATGATTATACTGCCGTCTAATGCCTTGCTTTTTGATTTTAGTGGGTTTACCTGTTGATAAATGCTCTGATGGTACTGGTGGACTATACACAACTGGCCATAGCATCTGAGAATCTGATCACAGATGAAATGTGTAGTACAAGATGTGATACAAATTGTACAGAAACAAGTTTTCTTTAGATTTCTTTGGAGAAATGTAGCATTGCATCACTTGCTCAGCAATGGATCATCTTCAGTGAATGGGTGCCGTCAGAATGAGAGTCCAAACAGCTGATAAAACATCACAGTAATCCACACCACTCCAGTCCATCAGTTAATGTCTTGTGAAGTGAAAAGCTGCATGTTTGTAAGAAACAAAGTCATCAGCACTTTTTTTTTTTACACTTCAAACTGTTGCTTCTGGCCAAAATATGAGTCCTTAATGTCCACCTCCCACATCAAAATACACCTACATATAGGCCTGTTTTGGCTTGTAAACGCTGCTTGATCTGTGCATATTTCTCTCCTGATTCAAATTATTATTATCAATATTATGGATTTAGGACTTGTTTGAAGTTAAAAATGTCTTGATGGATTTGTTTCTTATAAAGCTGCAGCTTTTCACTTCACAAGACGTTAACTGATGGACTGGAGTGGTGTGGATTATTGTGATGTTTTATCAGCTGTTTGGACTCTCATTCTGACGGCACCCATTCACTGAAGATGATCCATTGCTGAGCAAATGATGCAATGCTACATTTCTCCAAATCTGATGAAGAAACAAACTCATCTACATCTTGGATTGCCTGAGGGTGAGGACATTTTCAGCAAATGTCATCTTTAGGTGAACTATTTCTTTAAAAAATGAATTGCATCTGTTGCTTATCAATTTTTGTGTTTCTCCTAGTGTACATAGCGTTTCAAATCAGTTTGAAACTAACTTTTTGGAGCTTGCGTGCTTGATATTACACAGTCAAGACATCTGACATCTGTGTCACACTCTCACCTGTTTTGTACCCGTTTCTGTTGGTAATTTGCTATCACGTTCATTTGCAAGAACTAAAACT